>VZTB01012362.1:7103-64259 GCA_013397245.1 Thryothorus ludovicianus | reverse complement strand
ACAAAACAGTTTTATAATGCTCTGAGATTTGCATTAAATATATTACATAAAAAAATCAAGTATTTTTTATTTTTTTTGGGGGGGGAAAAATAACACCAGAATTTATGCACCTGATAAATACAATGGAGTAAAGTAAGTCTGGTTAATTGGTCATAGATTGTTAATATCCCTGTATCTTCCTGCAAACCATTAACACTAGAGAATTTAGAGATTGGAATAATAAAGGCAAATATATAGAAGAAGGAAAAGGAGACATTATGACTTTGACCTACACTGACCTGTCAAACCTGATGAAATACAGGGAACTCAAATTTGTATTCTCAAGAGGAAAGCTGAAAGATAATTTTCTATTTTTTTCCTTTTCTGCTCCTTTTAAACTGCAAAGCCAGCTGAGACATACAAGAATTGTGACATATAAATTCCTTATGTAGATTTCTATAGTCACAGAATTTCTTAAAAATACCTAACAAACTTGAAGGTACATCTATAAAGAAATCAATGCTGTTTCACCATAAAACACTGATGATTTATAGCAATGCGAACTTAACTGAAGTTGAGGAGCTGAATGGGTTGACTGTATTACTAAATGCAACACATATGTGTTCCCCAGCATTTCACTTTGTTAGCTTTGAAAACTTTCAATCCTCATTTAAGCCTCAAAGAAAGTACTAGGGAGGTATGCAATCTTTTTGAGCTTCCCTCCACTTACTGAGCCAGAAAATCTTACTTCACCTGTGCCCTAAGCATGGCTGTAATTTAGCTTCCCTGCTGGAACTAAAACAAAGCAAGTATTTAGGAGACATCTGTGGGAGTTTTCTAGGGTCCTTTTTTTTCCATTAGATGAATACCGTGATTTTACTGGAAAACTTTGTATTTGGAAACCTCAGCAGGAGATTTTTTAGTCCTTGTGCTCTCCCCTTGAACTCCTGCACTCCTACAGCTCACTCCTCTACTTTTTCTTATAGGACTCTCTTGCTTATTCCTATATTCAAGGGGAGGTGCAGGCTGTTAATTTGTTGGACTCAAGGATCTTAAGAGACTCCTAACAATTTTACAATGGCATATGTTTCAGAATAAGCCATGAAGGACTCTGTGCAAGGGAGAAGGCTTAGCAGCTTTTGCACATTTTTGTTTTTCATCACATCTATTTCAGTCTTTCCACCACTTACAATGGCAAAAATTTACAGAGCCTGGGAATAAATACAATGGGAACTGTTCAACTTTCAGCCTCACATCTCTGCAAGTGTTTGGACTAAATTATGTAGCTTTTAAAGCAATAAGTAACAACAATTGTTTCACCTCTTTTTGAATAGCCATCACTTTGAGACATTTCTGAGTTGCTTGTTTCACTAAAATGGCCTTGTCTATATTCTGTAGGGCATAGTGGATGATGAACATTTTCAAATTACATGGTTTGCAGTTCCTAGTACCACTGAATTTACAGCTGCTTTCAGACTCAGTGAACTGCATTTGATAAGGCTGTATTCAGTCCAGAACCTTTCTTTAGGTACATAATTGAAACTATTCTACCAAATCTGTTTCACTTAGACTACTAACATGTTCTGCCAGCCACTCAAATATCTCCATTCTGCCATGAGCAGTTAGTTAGTGGTGGGTGTATAATATCGTTTAATCATTTCCCTTCAGAGCTCTGGCATGCGAGAACAATACTGCAATGACGATCAGGTACGTGTCCAAGCAGTGTCTCAGGCTATTCCCGTTTGTGATTTTGTGGTGTGGCAACTATAAATTCAGAGACACAGATGTCCCATTAAGGGACAGTCTAGACATTGTGCTGTCATTTAGAGGCTGGCATGTGGCTGGAAAAGGACTCAGTGGAGTCCTCCATCTGTTTGACCAGCTACAGTCTGCATGGTGAACACTTCCCCCCTTCTCTTTGCCATATTACAACTTGGGGGCTATCACTTTTTCAGTCTGTATTGTAATAAAGGGGCTCTGAGAACACATTTTTCTTATACATTCTCAAAGTGATTTGTTTACTAATGTCTTCACTCTGTCACTGAAGAATTAATCTTGCTTTACAGCTTACCGTATCAGTGCATCCAGACATTTCTATAATAGGAGATTTCCATTTCTTTCAGCAGTGTCAACTGAAAGAGGAAAAACTTACAGTGCTTTCACAGTATTACAGAATACTTTCAAAGCAAAAGAAAAAAAAGTTGGAGTTTCTTTCTGTTTGTTTGTTTGTTTATGTGACCCACTAGTTAGGATACTTAAAGAAATGGGGTTAAGAGTTTGTAGAGAGAAGATTATGTCTTTATGGACAGAGAAGGAAATAAATGAAGAATGTATAAAAACACTTTCTCTAGATAAGGATTTTCAGAGATATAGGAAAAAAGAAGCAATCCTCTGAGTTGTAAATGAGAATCCTAGAAGTCTAAACCTGCTTTCTATTTTAAGAATAAAACTTCTTTCATTCAATTTCAAAATTATATTTTTATTAGTAATGTGTTAAAGCAGCTCAGTTCATGTTTTATTTGAAAGACAAGTATAAGATGCATTTTTGAAACACCTCTAATTTTGTATTCTTCCAAACTGTCATAATCACACATTTATTATTTAATCCAAAGCCTGTTCAGTTTATTGATTTGTGTGGAGCAGAGGGATTCATGAGAATTTCTAACTCACTAAACCCAGATGATAAGTGACAGAAAGACTTGTTACTATCAGTAGCCATACTGACAGTGACTTTTGGGGAAAGATTTGGCAGTGCCAGGGTCCCCCAAGGAAAGGTTTGGCTATTTCCTCAAAAAAGAAAAGGGATTAGTTTGGGGTAGGTGAAGGTGCCCTGTTTCCACAGAAGGTATTGCACTTCTGCTGGGAGACAAAGACAAGACGTCATCATCTGCATGGTAGGGTCCACAGAATGAACTCTGCAGCAAATCTGGACTCCTCACCTTGGGCAATGATGACATTTCTGGGAATTAGGCACTCAAAAGTGGGGCGTTAAGAAACAAATATCCTTTTCATCAATTAATTTCTTCAGAAAAAATTCCATGAGCATTTCATGTGTGTATTCCTTATCGTTCAGCACTCTTTCTGCTCCTTGGCTCTTGTAAGTAAATGAAGTAAGGAGAACAAGAAATGGTCTAACCAAAGGGATAACTTTCATTTTCTTTTCAGGAAATTTTAAAATGTTGTATCTTAAAAAACCTATTGGAATAATAAATACGTTACACTAAATTCTTATATTCTTTACATCAGAAAGCATCTGAAAATTAATTATAATGGAAACAAAAATATATGTGTGTGTAGATGTCTGATAGAACCCCCCTGCTGATGGCTCTGTCTACGGTCAACTATTGTCTGCAAAACATTTCATTGTCTTGACAACAAGATGTTTTGAGAGGAATACACCTGGGAAGTAAGAAAATGAAATTAATTTTATCAAACTTCCCACAAAATCAAAAGGTAGAAGTGCCGCAGATGTGTAGTATATTGTTTTTCTTATGAGTTGTACATAGTGGGTAAAGCACCATCAAACCCCTTACCAAGCCTGTAGATCCCATTTCAAACAGAGGCTTGGCTCAACATAATTCCTGCTCTAAAATGTATGTGGTTTAGGGTAACAGGCCTCAAAAATGCAAAAATAAGGTGCACCAAACAAAATGTTTCTGCACTGTCATTGCACTGTAGAAGGACAAAGACAGGATGAACACTTTCAGAAACATTAGTATTTCCTGTGGCTGTTTCTAGCCTGGATCATCTCTCTATTCACCAATTCATGGATTAGACAGAAAAAACAGATACAGAAGGAAAGATACATACATCTGCACACTTAATAATATATATGCTATACTAAGGTCAGTATTACCAAACTTTTTTGTTAATCTTTTATTCTGAAAGTAGAAAACATAGATTGTCAGATTCCTCTTCTACAGCAGGCAGAAAATCAGGCCTTAGCTTGTACCTTTTATATAAATTTTACAAACTCTCAGACATTCATTAGATACCTAAAAGGAATGGCCTCTGCAGACTATGGAGCAAGGGTGAAGAGGGTAGCAAAGGGCAAGGGAGACTGATTGAGCACTTGGAAAGTTGAAAGGAGAATTTGATTGTTTTATTAGAGGGAAGGTTGGGGGTTATAAGACAAGGAAAAAAGATAGCTCCTCTGATGGGAAATTTAGAGACACACAGAGACAAGTGTGTGGAAGACTTTGGGGGTGGGGGGAAGCTGAATGGTGCTGGGGGTTGGCACTAGGAGTGGGGAATAGCAGAGGAGGAGGAGGAGGGAAAGAATGTGTGGTAGCTCAGCAGCCAGAACAGGAAGGCAGTGCTGTAAATCACATAAACTGCCTTCCTCCTGCATGGAAAGAACAGAAGAGGAGGTCAGTTGTATTTGCTTGGGGTTCCACATGGTGTATTACCTTGGGTTACCAAATGGATCTAGAAACAAAGCGTCTGTTAGATGTTAGAGAGAGCAATTAGAGAGGGGATTGTAAAGTCAGCAGTTACCCTGGTGTTTATGGAGAGTAGGTCGAGGCTGAAAGGAAGATGAGCCAAACAAACCTACCTGGAGGTACTCTGGAAGTTGATGTACTTGTTTGTTTTTTTAAAAGTAATCAGAAAATACTCAAAACCCCCTTTCTACTCAGATTCTTTTCTAATCTAGTATATATCTTGATTCACTAGCTTTGAGACATACGGCCTTAGTGTTTGTAGTCTTCCTTTCATTTTTTACAAATGGATCTACAGGATACAGTGGGGAGCTGAAACAATTTTAAGTAAATTAATAAATAAATGCAGCTGTATAGCCATAATTATCTGTGTATGTAAGTGCCCCACAGGAAAAATGTGCATTTCTGGCAGAGTGCCTTGTGTCTGGCTCTTCCCCCTGTGGAGCAGTGACATGTTCAGGTAGTCACTCCTATATCTAATAAAAACTGCAAATTAGCAACACTATTCCTGAAAAATTAATCCTGGATCTGAAACCACACCAGAGAAAACCTTCCCAACACACACATACACAGCCATCCCACTAATAACTCCCCATTGCATTTTACATGAATGCAAATTATGTTGGAAAAGAAACCACAAGATTAGATATATTTAAGATGTTAGTATTATTTTGAAAAGACCATCAACTGAGAAAGACTGGAAATGCCGGAGCTAATCTTCATAACCTGAAAGTAGTTAACTCCAAGCTTTTGTGCACCTCAGCTCTGACCATAAGCTTCCCAACATGAAGAAACTAGCAACTAAGTCCCATCTTTAGGTAATGTCAATTAAAAAGATACAGGCAGATGCTATGTGACAATTTTGATAAGAAAATACTTATAAACAAAAAAATACATCATTTATTTAGGTTAAAAGATGTAATTTTGAGTTAAAATTGATGAATCACACAATGATTTAGAATTAAAGGGGCTTCTTGAATTCTTGCAGTCTAATCTCTGCTCAAACAGAATCAGCCAGAGAAGATGGTGCAGGACCATGTTCAGGTGGGTTTTGAGTATCTCAATGAAATACACTCCACAACCTCTCTAGAAAATCTGTGGCAGTGTTTGGCTGCCTGCANACATATATATTTTTTCATATATAGCTTTAACATGTCCTGTTAGTGAGTGCTTCTGGAAAGAGTCTGACCCCCTCTTCTCCTTTCCTTCCTATCCAGTATTTATGCATGTGGACAAGATTCTCTTGAACCTTCCCTTCTGCAGGACAAAGAGTAATGACCCTCTTTGCCTATGGAAAGATGCTCCAGTCTCTAAAATTTCTTTGTGGCCTTGTGTGTGGCTTGCTCCAACAAGTTCACGTCCTTCTTAAACTGGGCAGC
Source organism: Thryothorus ludovicianus (assembly GCA_013397245.1). NCBI lineage: Eukaryota > Metazoa > Chordata > Aves > Passeriformes > Certhiidae > Thryothorus > Thryothorus ludovicianus. The sequence goes on along the minus strand of VZTB01012362.1, from coordinate 58,462 downwards.
CCAGAACTGTAGTCAGCATGTCAGGTGCTGGAAAGGGGAAAGATAGACCTCCCTGGCACAGGCGGCCACTGGGATTCTTTACAGAGAGGGAGCATTGCTTTCTCATGGTCAGCTTGTTGTCCACTAGCACCCAAGTCCTTCCTTACTGAGCTGCCTCCTGGACCACCACTTCCTTGTATTTATTGGTGCCCAGGTTATTCTTCCCAGGATGTAGAAATTTTCATGTCTCTTTTCTTAATTTCATGTGGTTCTTGTCCTTGCAAATTTTCTGCCAGGTTTCTTCAGTTCTATCTGAATGGCAACAAAACCCTCTTATGTTTCAGCCACTTCTTCCAAGCTTTTATCTCAAAATGTGTTGAGGGTGTAATTGGCTCCATTTTTCCTCAATATAGATATTAAAATAAGGAAGTCATTTAGGAAGATGTTATGATTACCCTAATATTAGTTCAAACAGAAATTTAGCCACATAGATAAGGAGAGCAGTTGGAGAATCGCTGGCATAAATCTGCTGAGGATCAACTGTGCCTCACCGGTATAATTACTTGTGTGATAATGTGACAGGATGATTTGTCAATGGGGGGGGGGTGAGCTGCTGGTACCATTTTCCTCAGTTTTAGCAAAGCTTTTGCCTGCTTTTCATACAGTACTTTCAAATCCAAGGAAGAATTTTATTGTCAGCATGTGCGCAGTACCAGATGAAGGAAACCCTTCATCTGGACTCAGGGGATTTTTGTTAATGTCAGTGTCAAGGGGACTAGTGCAGAGATCTGTTCTGGGATATGTCCTGGTTGAGCTTGTGTAACATGTAGGAGCAGAGGCACTGTTCTCATGTCAAGCTTAAAGCTGATGCCAAATTAAAGTTTAAAACAAGGAAATCAACAAGGAAAAATGGAAATTCTGCCCCTGAGAGGGGTAAACTCCTCCAGCAGACTGCTTGGTTGGGAGGCTCTCTGGCAGAAGGACTTGGGAACTGAGTGGGTAGGAAGCTGAGCAGAAATCAGCAGTGCACTCTGGCAGCTGTGAAGGCCAACTGGACTGTGTGAACTAGCCAGTCAGTTAAAGGACAGGATTTTCTCCACTGGTTTGGACCTCTCTAGTCTACACCAAGATGATGCACACAGTTTTTGACCCCCAATATCAGGAAAGATTGATAAAATCAAGCCAGATCCGCAGAGGGATACCTAGGTTATTAGAACAAAACAATTACAGCAAACTCCAAGAAGAGACAATATCTAAGGATATAAAACCATACCACTATGTTATAGAGAATGGCCATGTATATTCTTGAAAGCAGTGATCTGGAAGTATTAAAGGTCATAGGAGACAGATAATTTTGTGTGAACTTCTATGCCTTAAATTCTGAGGTGATATTTACATGTACAAGGAGGGAAATAAATAGTCAGGAGAAAAAAGAAGGCACACAAACCTCTAGGTGTAAAATATGACATTGCTCTACATAAATATTATGTAGAGAATTTTTTCCCTATAGCTTTAAATATAGGTGGAAAATCAGAGAAAGCAAATAATCACACTCTAAAGCAAGAAACGTTGCTTTTTGTTGAGAAACATAGAGAAGTTAATCAGTTTATTTCATCATATCAGTGAAGAGACAGCTTGATTATGGTGTGCAAGTGCTTTAGGGGGACAAACTATCTGAAACTAAAGAGCCTTTTAAACTACCTATGAAGTGCATAACAAGAGTGAATTGCTTCAAGTTAGAGCTGGTCACATTCAAATGATTAAAACAGCACATTTTAAGTGATGCTGATTATCCAGTAAAATAATCTACCAATAAAAGTGAGGGATTCTCCACATTTCAGTGAGGAGTTATTCCTTTTTGGAAGATGTTTTGTTGGGCTTTTGCATATGATTGCATCTGTGAGATATAGGACATTTTGAGAAATTTTGAGCTTTTGCCTGGAAGATGTAATGACATACAAACTAATCTTGAATTCAGACCAATTTGTTGCAAATGTGCTACAAAATGGCAAACCCAAGGCCTTGCAGTGGACTAGGATCAATATGTTGACTGGGATACAATGGCGTTTTCAAAGGAGGTAATTCAAACGTTTGTAACTATGTGAGCATACTCTTAGTTACAAAAAAAACTGTAATGGATTCCATTGAGTGGGAAACAGAAGAAATATAATGAATAAACATCATAGGTACAACAATCCTTTCTGATCTTAAAACTTCTGAATTTGAAAATAACAAAAATTCTCTCTTACTTGAGCTTTAGGTTGCGTGTTAGGCCTAATAACAGCAATATGATTTATTTGATGATTTTAAAGTCATCTTAGAACGTTAGATAAAGCCTGAGCCATAACTGCAATATCTACTGCAAGTGATCAACACTGAGCCACAGTGGGAGCTGGGTTTTTGAGGAGGTCTGAGCACCCTGAAAACCACCTTTGCTGGTTTTTGAGGCAGGCTCACATGAGATCTCAGAAAGGAGGAGACAGCACAACCAGGTAGCCCGAGGAGACTGTCTGCCTGCAGACACCCCTGGCAGCTGTGGGCACACATCGTGTCAGAACTGAGTTCTGCTGTCACCCCCCTCTGGCCTGAGGCTCTGGCAGCCAAAACTAGCAGGGAGAAGGTCGCGACAAAAAAACTTGTCAGGAGAAAGAGTCTTAAACAGATTTCACATATTAATCTAAGAATGCTAAGGCAGTTTGTCAACACTGAACATTGTTTGCACAAGTTGAACAATGTGGGGCCTCTGCCAATTCACAGGAGTTTCCTTGCAATTTAACCAATAAAAAGGGCTGTGATGAAAGAGGTAAGGAGTAGAGGGGAAAAGCAACAGTTACAGAGACACAAGATCATGTTTACTCCTCACTAAGTCAGAGCCTAATAGCCAGGAGGAGCCCCCAGGTGCCCCCCCAGAAGGTAATATATTGATGGCTTTGCCTTCTCTTATTAAATACATTCATTTCCTTTCTACTATGACTTTTTTTAACCGAGATAATTTTTGTTCTTTGGAATACTGATACTTTCCTGTTTGCACCCCCACACCTGTGTTTCTTACAATCCAACACTGTTCACTGCAAATAGCCCTCACACCAGCATTGAACAGGCAGGACAATTCCTGGTGCTCTCACAAGTTTGTAGAGCTTGAAATGGTCACATTGAAGATCACTGCTTGATATACAGCTTGTAATTTTAGAGCAAAACTAAAATTCATTCTGACTGAGAAAGTCAACCTCTCCCTGCTAATAGTGCCAGAAAGGCTTGAAACTAATGTCTGTTTCCAACCTTCAATTTTTCACTTTACACATTTGGTGGGTAGATATTTTCACGTTTTATGAGGCATTTTGAGTCTGCGGCATATAAATTTATTTTTTTATGTGCTGAAATATGCCCACAAAAATATATATTCAATGTGAACACATGAACAGGTACATAGGTCCTCATTATATATAAAACTAGATATATATTCCTTTGTACCAGCAAAAGTTGATTTTCATATTACCTAAGAGAAGAGCTTAGTCAGAATTATATCATAGTTACTATTTCTACCCCCATGCTAAACAGATATTTCAGAAATACCGGGATGCAAATGTGTCATTTTAAAAAAAAAAAGAATTATAAACACTACATTTTTAACAGCAAGAACATTATTTTTCCCTTTGATTTCTGCTTTTCAGAGCAATATCAGTAATTCAAATTTATAAAATTTAGAGTTGCATCTTTTATTATCAACAGAGTGACTTTATCACTTTGACTAAAAAGAATCTGGGAGGTAAGTCACCTTTGCAATTTTAAGAAATTTGGACTCACATTTTTACCATTTGGGTATTTTAATGTCTGCTTATTGTTTAATGGTATTTATTCAAACAGGTTACATAGATAGCATTTTTTAAAGCTATTCTGCGTGCAGTAACCAGAATATGCAACATTTTAATCAACTTCAGGTTGTCTAATGGAGGTGTAACTGTGTCTGTCCCTTCATCTCTCTGATTTAGGAGAAGAAAGTGGGAAGAGTGCTAGAAGCATTTTACCATTCAGTTGTTAACTTCCCTCTGTTCTCTGTTAATGCACTTGAACCCTCACCTGCAGTAAATGCAGGAATACTGCTGAGAAAGTAATGGAGTTTATCCCTGCACAAGGTCAGTGCTCAGCACTTGTGCTACCTGACATGACCTGGTCTTTCACAAGCGCAGGCATGTGGCTGTAGAAGGCAGGATGAGGACGAGACAGATTTATTCACTGGGAGGAGTATTTACTGCTGAAAAACTAAGTTGTCAATACAATAGCATACATATTCATAAAAAGATTTCAACAAATTGAACTGCTTTAGGCATATGGGAAGTGTAAACCTTCTGGTCCTTAGAGGTAGCTGAAGGGGTTTAGAGGAAGGGAGTAAGTCAGAGTCCTGCATCTGCAGTGAATGCATTGCGTGTTTTACATGGATGTAACCATCTCCCTTGGCAGCTACACAGAGCTGCGGCTCTCTCAGCAGAACCACAACAGAAGGAAGAAACAATCAATCAATCAAACAAAGAAACCAAAATATTTCACAAAAAAAAATTCCAACTCTCTCAAAAAATAAAACAACACACCCCAAAAACAAACCAAAAAATTATTAAAAAAACTTCCCAAAAAAGTGCCTAGACCAGCACCATTCACTGTAACAAATAAGACATATGATACATAAGAAATATAACGACTTCTAAAAAAAGAGATTACATTTATTTACAAACATGCAAAGGAAATTTTATATTTATCCTCCTTCTTATTTAGTTTCTAGAGCATATCACAGCATGAAGAAACTCCACCCTGAAAATGGCACAAAGAGCCTAAGCAGTGACATTTTAACAAGCCTAAATGATTTAGAGTCTGTAGTGATCCTGTTATTTGATTGGATGCAATTAATATGAGAGATACATGCCTGAATGCACTGTGTTGTGCACTCTGATGGTCTGACCCATTAAGGGACTTCACTCTGAATTTTATCCTGTTGTACTGCAGGCAAGTAGGGCAGTCAATGATTTCAGTTTTATCGCTGAAAAAGGCAAGAGGTTAGAGGTACGTGGGTGATGCTGGTTTTCCCTTTCCCCACTGTGACTCGATCTTTTCTGACTGTTCACGTAAAATTTGTGAACAGAGAGTTGGCAAATAATATGACTGCAGTCAGAATCAGAAGTGGGGAAAAAGATCAATAGAGAGAGTTTATCGAAAACTGTAAGATATTCCATCAGATGATAAGGAGGCCAGCTTTCTCCTACTAGTAGGAATCTTAGCCCTAGATATCATCCTAGCTAGTGACATTCAATGCTTAATTTTGTCTTCTTTTTTTTTTTTTTAAATTTAAAAGTATGAACTGAAAATGTTAAAGCTTGCTAGGAGAGCATAAATCTTTGCGTTGTATTTCAAGTTCCAGAGAATCAAATGTACTGAAAAAAATTAATCCTATGAAATTTCCCAGCCCATTTTACTGGGTTTCAAAGTGTTTGCTTCAATTGATTTGTGCTTTTAGCACTGAAATAAAAGTTGGCTGCTCACTGAGAGCTGTGCTTCTCATTGTCAGTATCAAGTTATTCTCTCATATGATTATGATTTGAGTAAGAATCAATAAAAACAGACAAAAAGAATGCTCATCATTCAACTGTTTTTAAGTAAACTGTAAGAAGTTACATGTTGGGTTGTAAAGATTCTTCTCCAATTTGTACCTTCGAGACTCTAGTGAACAACTGAAATTACATATAGCTTACATTGCTTTGAGTGTGAACAGAATTTACTGCCTCGGTTATCCTTGGAGGTGGCATATCTGTGTGTGTGTGTGTGTATCAAGAATACTGACCACACCTTCCATAAAATATCTGACCAAAACATTCACAATGCCTTCATGGACACAGAAATATTCAACACCATGACTGTGTTCCATCACTAGCTCAAGCTCAAGCCCAAGGCTGATTCCTTAAAGAAAAGGAATCGGCAAACCAGAATGCGCAGAGAGGGTGGGAAAAGGCAGGAGGGAAACAGATCCTTGTACTTGAGCTGATTTCATGATAGTCTTAATAATGAAGTGACACAGTTTGAAATACTTAGTTCTGCAAGGTTCAGAATTAAACCACAACAAAGAAATCAAATTCCCAGTGGAAAGTCACTCAGCACAAACGGAAGATTCTGAAAGAAAGCATTGATGAAGGTGACATAATATAGTGCTGCAAGGCAACTCACTGCAGAAAGCAGACAGATTGAGTTTGAGGTTGAACTTTGCATAGGAAAAAAGAGATACTGAGCAGGGCAAGCTAAAATAATTTTTTTTCAAAAAAAAAAGAGGGATTCACAAGCATTTGCTGAAGCTAACACAGAACAGACAGGGAGGGCATGAGCAGTAGCAAGGTGAGATGAGTTATCTGTGGACCACTGGACAAGATGACAAGCAAAGGAAAACAGACAGACAACCTGAAAAGCAATAGGGCGTGTATTGATTTTTAGCTGGAGACAAATCAGTGTGTTGCTGCTGACAGTTACTGGTAATAGAATGAAAGACATTATGATGTGGAAAAATGTGAAGCTAAGTGGAAGAAAATTAAATGTATGTTTAAAAGTATGTTAGAGAACCAGAAAAAAAGGTGGAATGAATGGAAAATATTAATTTGGAACTTAAAAGCTCTTTTGTCTCCTTCCTCTTGTAGGACTCCATCCCTAGGGAGAATAGGGAATGAAGACTACTCAACAAAGGTTGGGAAATACCCTCTGGCCATGGAATGGTCCTCAGGTGGGGTCCATTCTACTTTCCAAGTAATATGGGATACTTGTGAGTGTGGGTCATATTTATACCATTAATTTACATTGTGTTACTAGATTTTGGAACGGATGATAACAGGGACTACTACATTAAATGACCTTTGGAGATGACAGATAGCGCAGAAGGAAAATGTCTATTACAGACTAGCAAAATGAGCCAGAATGAAAGGTCTACATATAAGAAAGAATAATAGAATGAATATTGGAAAGCTGGCAATTAAAAAAAGGAAATCTGTAAAACTCAATATACAATGAGAAATAAGCAACATTGGGAAAGCATGCCAAAATCTGAAGGGGGTATTTGAGAAACAAGTTAGAAACTGATGTGACTGATTTCTGAACCTAATGAGCTTTAAAATATTAACACATTTCACTTTCATTTATAAGATTCCTTGGTACTGATCAAATAATGTCTGTAGGGGATTGCCCAACAGAGAATGATATAACTTAAGAATTTGCTTTGGCAAGACTATAGTTACAGCTTGGAGAATTTCTGTGAGAGATTTGGAGGGGAATTAGTTTTAATAAGATATTCTAATTACCACAAACATATTGTGAGAATCTAGTCTGAGGGCTAAGCAGACCTGTACACCCTGCAGACCTTAATATTTTGCATTATTTGTGAGAAAAAAAAATTGCTTTGTTTTTGTTAAATTATGTAATTACTTAAACAGTTTCCCAATAGGCTACCTTTATGCTTGGTAACTTATTTGGATCCTGAAAGTCCTCCTTGAATACTGTGAGACTCCTAAGGGAGCATCAGGATTTCTTCAACTGTGTTATTAATATTTGATTTTTCCATATAAAATTGGTAATTCTGCCTTGGGTGATTTATACCAATATTCAAGTCCTCAAAAGAACATGTATAAAGTGATAAACATGGGTAAGTAGCTATATTTGAATTAGAAGATATTTTCTCATTTAAAACCAGGAGTGCATCAAACAGTTTACTGCAAAAGCAATCTACTAGCCGGCCTGTACTTTTCTTGTCCCCACATTGCCCCTGAAAGAACTCTTTTTATAATCGATAACAAATAGTAAAAAGTAAATGCATTTCAGTGGAGTGCTCATCAAAACCAAAGAAATCACCCTGTTTTTGACTCTAGTTCCTGGCCTTTATTCTCAATTAAATAAAATAAAATCCTAGACATAGAAATTAGCACATTTTGAAATAGCTTTGTGATGAAAATTTAGTCCATTTCTGCTGATGTAGAAACCAGTTATTTGTTACATTTTTGCATATTATCTCTAAGTCCTTTTCAGTTATTCATTTTCTCTCTTGTACAGTTTATGTGTTATCAAGGAAAAATCATAGTCTTTGATTTTCTAAGTTGGAAATAGAATGGACATCACCATGTAACAGGGTGTCTTGTTATTCTAAGAAGCTGTCAAGATACTGATAACAAGTGGAAGTTCCCCTCTGCTTATGTTCCTGTGTACCTCATGCTTACCTCTATAGGATATCTGTATATGTGTTGTGCCAGTGGCCCTGCTTTACTGGAAGGGACATTTTCACTGAAATATTCATTCAGTGAAATATTATTTTCTACATCAGTTTTGAAAAACCCTGGAGCAATTATAATGTTAGTATATGCTGTCACCATAATGTACATAAAAACACTTTTAACTTGATAAAATATATCTTAGACTCCTATCTAGGGCAAAACAATGTTATTATGACCAGAAAAATGAAAGAGATTACCTTCTAAATAGCCACTATGTTAACCTATTCATTTGCCCTTTGCAAAGGAGATAAAGTTTTTCATGGGCACAGCTTGAGTTGCCTCCTCTAAGTCAAAGTCAGAGCCTCTTTAAGTGGGCTAAGATTTGATAGATAACATCAGTAGACATCGTCTAGAACCATTCCAGTTTAAGTAAAAGGTATCCAAATCACACAATGTGAGGGATTATGGTTGCCTTCTGTCATGCACATCTATCTCATGCATATTTTGACTGCTTGTAGAGTTTATTGCCAACTGGTTTGCTAATCATCTTTAGGTTGTGAATATAGGCTGTTGTGTTCACCATAACTTTTTTCTGTTTGGCACTACTTTGATAAACATAAGAAAGAAAGTAATAGCTGTTAATTTTTTAGAGATGTCTTAACACCCTTGTTTAGATAGGAAAATCACAATGACGTTAAACTCTAAAAAATTTCCTGTGGAAGGATGTACTCTATGTGTGCTAAAGCAACATATGGTTGGTTGAGATATTGGGAATTCTATTTCAAAACCACATTGCTACTTTAAAATTATTTCCAATGAGTCCAGAAGGATCCATGACACTCACCCAAGCCCAAATGCAGCCAAAGGATTAAAAATGAAGGCCTCTCTGAAAGTTTTTTATCTGCATCCCAGCTTTTGCAATCAACACATAGTAGCTTTCAAATGTTTTTTTCACTCATTTGGCCAAGACAGAATTTTTGTTAATACGGACCAATAGACAATGGGGAAACAGTAATATGAGTGTCCNCTTCACAGTGTATGTTGCAGAAGCATTGCAGCTATGAATTAATTCCAACCAGGGCAGTTTCTGGCACTCAGTAGGCAGGTCTAGTCAGCAGTCTCTCCACTACCTGCTTTGCTCATGGGCATCAAACACAGAGGGAAACTCTTCCCTGACTTTTTGTCAACCTAGGCCTTTAAGCCAGCTGCATAAAAAACTTGAGTCTAATCTACCATTTACAGTCCACCTACACAGTTCTCCAGCATACCTGTGTTGATGTCCTTTACCTACTCTGTCTTAGTGAAATACAATACAATGGTGTCTCTATCTGCTGAAAACATTTACTGAATTTAAAGAACATCTCAGATGTTTTCTTATCAATTCCTGATGTATTTTGGCAAAACACTGCAAATTTTAGTGACCATGGTAGAAGCCACCACGGGATGGTTGGAAACCTACCCTGTGCCTCATGCTACTGCCTGGAACACCATCCTGGGCCTTGAAAAACAGGTAAAGTCTCAAACAAGCCTGTTCTGCTTCCAGTGCTTTTGAGGTTTAGATGCAATATGCTGTGGAACAAAAGTGGATGTTACAGCAATTATTGACCCATTCCATTGAAATGTACCATATTTTTCCAAATTGTCTCTGCCTTGATATCCTTTTGTTAGAAGAAGGCAGCTTTCTCATTTTAATGCAAAGAGTTTTCCAGAGCTCATCTGCAGAATCCTAAAAGTCAGCACAAGTAACAATTGACTAAGAAAAAATACTAGTTCCTGTTTTGAGGTTAGCCTGATTTGAATTATTTAGTGTTTACTGAAAATTTAAAGTAGGTTCATGGGCAATTTCTATGGATTCACCAAGATGCAATAGCTTTTCACTGTACTATAAGCAGTTTGTATGTATTATTGCTTACTTTACATGATATCTAAACATTCAGTTCTTCTTGGTTTTAGTATGGAATGCTGAAGAGCTGGTATTCTATTATCTCCCTTGCTAGTTTCAAATGTATTTGTACTGCTTATGAAATTTTTATTTGCCCTCTGCTTTTTGCTTTCTGGAAATTTGAAGGGAAAATGATTTCCTGTTTCCTGGAATCACAGAAACCTAGAATCACCAAGATTGGAAAAGACCTCTAAGAGCATCAAGTTCAATCATTAAGCTAACACCATTATGTTCACAGCTAAAACATGTCCCCAGGTTCCACAACTACATACCTTTTTAACTTCTCCAGGGATGGTGATTCAACCACTTCCCAAGCAATGTATTCCAAGGTTTTACAATTCCTTCAGTGAAGAAAATTATCCTAATATCTAACCTAAACTTGGCACAACTTGGGGCCATTTCCACTTCTCATATAAAATTTTACTTGGGAGAAGATGTTTACCCCCACCTGGCTGCACCTTCGTTTCAAGCAGTTTGATAAGAGACATAAGATCTCCTCTGAACCTCCTTTTTTCCAAAATAACACCCCCAGCTCCTTGAGCTTCCTCACAGAGCTTGTGCTCCAGACTCTCCACCAGCTCCATTGCCCTTTTCTGATCATTCCCCAGCACCTAAGAGACTTTCTTGTCATGAGGGGGCAAGAACTGGACACAAGACCCAAGGTATGTCCTCACCAGCGTCCAGCAAATGTCACTGCCCTGGTCCTCCTGGCGACACTGTTGCTGGCACAGGGTAAGATGCCATTGGCCATCCTGGCCACCTGGATACTTGCTGGCTCATGTTAAGCTGCTGTTGACCAGCGCCTCCAGTTTCTTTTCCATTGGTCTCTTTCCCAGGCCTTTAGCCCTGTGTGGGATTGTTGTGATGCAGAATTCTGACCCAGCATTTCAACTTGTTGAACCTCATCCAGCTGGCTTTGGTCCACAAATCCAGCCTGTCCAGATCCCTCTGCTGAGTCTTCTAGTCCTCCAACAGATCAACACTCTTGCCCAACTCCGCAAATGAGAGGACGCTCAATTCTTTCATCCAAGTAATTGATAAAGATATTGAGAAGGACTGTCCCCAACCCTGAATCCTGGGGAACACCACTTGTGAAACAACTTAGATTTAACTGCGTTCATGACACACTCTGGACCTGGACATCCAGCAGTCTTTAACTCAGCCAGCAGTGCACTCATCCAAACCAAGAGCAGCCAGTTTCTGAGGGAAAATGAGAGTGATAGAGAGTCAGAAGCTTTGATGAAGGCAGGCAGACACATCTATAGTCTTTCCTTCTTTCAAAAAGCAGGTTAGATTGTCACAGAAAGAGACCAGGTTGGTCAAGCAGGACCTGCCTTTCACAAAACCCTGTCATCAAATCCTGGTCCCATGGTCATGCTGTACATGCTACATGATGACATTCAAGATGATCTGCTCCATTGCCTTCTCTGGCACTGAGGTCAGACTGGAAAGCCTGTATAGTTTTCTTGATATTCTTTCCTATCCTTCTTGTTGGTAGACATCATATTTGCTAACTTCCAGTCACTTGGGTCCTCCTTGGTTGACCAGGATTGCAGGTAAAGGATTAAAAATTGTTCAGCAAACTTTTCTGCCAGCTTCCTCAAGACTGGTAGCTGGGTAATTATCACATTCTTCATATTCTGTTCCATTTTTAACCAGAACAATAAAGACACATGTGCTTGTAATAAAAATTAATCAAAGGAGGATTTCTGAGGTGGCTTAATATTTCTGTGGACAAATGTTTATCAGATTTTCAAGTAAAGATACTGCATAGATAATTGTCATCACAACTAATTTCATCTTAAGGTGGCGTTATGATGAACCCATGTTTAAGACTTAGGCATATATTTAGTTCTGGTACTTGACTCAGAAATTAATACAATTAACATCTGCAGTATCATGGTTTTGATTTCTTAAAACACATATTTAAAAGTGACTGACTTGAACAATTAAATAGAAATTCTAAAGAAATAAAATATTAAATGGAATAATACATAAAATTGAATAACACATAAAATAAATAAATGGAAACAATTACTCCGTCATAATTACTTGTTCTATTCAATAAAATGGTTTAAAATACAAACTTATTTTTCATATCTACATCAAGATATGCAGGAATGTTATGCATGTCAAAAACATGATTTAACCAAGAAATAAACTTAAGACCAAAGCAAATATAATTTGTAAATCTTGACTGACCTGTTAAGGTTCAAAGCTATTCTTTCTCTTCAAGGCCCTCTGAGAACTTTCAGCAAGCAGTAAAAAAGGGTGCAAATCTTGTTTTATAGAGCTAAGCTTGTCATCACCATATGGACATTTTCATGAAAACCACACATGATTAGAGTGTGAAAAAACAGATAAAGAGAACAAGAAATTCCTCAGCGCCTTGGTTACAGGGTTGCTATTGTTCTGTCATACTTGTGAGAAGCATGTGGGTGCTCCAGACAGCAAGCAGACCTTCTAGCTGGCCCACAACTTTCTCTTTCACTGTGGCTTTACAGAGAAATGTATCACCCATGAAAAGGAAACAGGGTGAAGAGAGAAAGGTGCTGTAGTTGCTCCCCTTAATCTATGTTTTCTGTGGCTGCACCTGCAAAAACTCAAAGAACTATTAACATCTTGACTAAATTCATTCTAATTCCATCACAGAAATATTTGCAATCTGCTTGTCTTCTATACATGTAAAGTCTTAGCTAATCAGGTCGTCATCTGCGCAATATACAAACACAATAAGAAATAGTTTTTGTTCCTCAAAAGTAAAATATTTGCACATCTGAAAAATTTCCAAGATGCAAGAAAACCAATGAAAACATACTTGAACATTTTTTAGATGAGAGAAGATACAGCTGATTTGTTTTTCAAAGTGCTATTGATAACACAGAGTACCTTGCTTCCAAATTCCAATAAGCAAATTCTTACTTTTCAAAATGTCTTGTTCATTGCCAATATATTGGTTAACTTCTGTCCTACAGAAAAACCCCAATATATCAACCTATGAAGTCATATTATTCTCTCCTTCCCTTGGTACTTGTGGCCCATTTGGATTAGCGTATTTAAGTACATCTGCATTAATTTTACTAAATCCAAACCAATTTCCGGCCCTTGAGGAGACGATTCTTCTTCCTCTCTTTCAGTGCAAGTCACATTACTTGGCCATTCAATAATGGAAGTAGAAGAGCTGTCACCCAGAAAAGCATAACTGGGTATTTGATGTGAAAGATTATGCTAGGAAGTCCAAATTAGAAACTAATTTTCTCTTGATATGTTTGTACAAAATCAGAGTAGTTTTCCCATATTAAAAACTTAGATGGTCTCTCGCTTTTCAGAGTATTTAATTCCTGCATGAGCCAAACTTTAGGTTCTCCAATATTAGTTACATTTGTATTTTATTAATAACAAATAGGCACACTATAAAAGAAGGATAATTTTTAGAATTGTCTCTAATTTATATCTCAAGCCACAACCAGTTCAAGGCATTGTCTATTTTGAAATAAAAACACATCATCTCTTAGTGAAGAAATCTTACAGTTAAGGAAAAAGTAGATGCTGACAGTCTTATCTATGCTATTTGCCTAAGGATTATAACACTTTTCAATTTCATTTAGGTTGAAAGACAGTTTGTGATAATTTGCAAGTCAGTTATAAGTTCAGGTTTGAAATTTCAAGGGCAATAACTGTTGCAGTGGCCAAGTGCTAAAGCCTCAAACAGACTGAGGAGCTTTAGACTGAGCAATGATGGTCCTAGGTCAAACAGGGTAACATGAAGCATCAGATCCACTTTCACTGTGGTACAGACCTTAATCTAGTGGAAGAAAAGGCTACAACCCTCCGTGTACCCTGCAAAATTCCTGCAAAGACTGCAAATCTCTGCATGGCAGAGAAGATTTTGTAGGAGTCATTGTAATCATGCAGGAGAGAGAGGTGAGGGAAAGGGCCTCTTATCAAGAGAGGAACAAAGTCTCTGCTGGGGCTGTGTTATATTGACCTCAGTCATGGGGCAAATGACTCCTCAGCCAAACACAATCATGATGGCCACTAGGTTGCTGAAACAAAAGAAATATAAAACACAACAGCAAGGGGAAGAGGAGCTGTGATTTCTTCCTCTAAATATTCTACATTCCTGAAAGGCATACATCTGCCTGTCTGGGTATGTTCAAGTATATAGAGGGATAGAACTTAGTAATTACTGATCTCACTGAAATGATATATATTTTGTGACTTTTCTCAGTGTTGATTTCATAAGATTTTTTAATACCTCGGGGGTGCCTTGGCAATACTACTATGCAGAAACCTATTGACATTATGGACCAGCATGACCTTACTTATAATATATATTTGAAAATCTCACTGAGATTTACATATTTGTAGCCAATGAGGTTGGTATGTTGTTTGGGGAAAAGCAGTGAGAAAATTTCTCATTACTCAAAAGTAAAGAAATATGGACTTCCTTTTCACAGACAGATCAATAATATTTTTTTTAAATACAGAATTTATTAGTCTCAAAACAATAAATATTATTTTCCATGTGAGAAAGTTCCAAGGAAGATGATTAATATTTAAATGGGTCAGATTGCATTTTCTGGGTTATTATAACAGTTTATCATAAGATATAAGGCCATTGATCTGGGTAATAGTTTCAAATCATGAGGGTAGTGGATTTTATTCCAAGTTATTCTTCTAACTCCAACATGACCAATATCCTGAATTACACTAGCTGTTTTTAAAATCCCAGTCATTTATGGGAATGTATTTGGTTTTGTGGTCTTTTTGATTTAAGTAGTTTCAGATGAAACATTGGTAGGTTACAACCTTAATTTGCCAATCAACTCTTAGAAGGCCTGTTTTGAGATTTTTTAAAATATTGTTCTGTGTCTCTTTTTTAAAGAAAGAAAATTTACTGCTAATTGTCACCTGAGGACATCAGAGGTCTTGGATTCTGATACCACTGCTCTGTAGCGAAATAACATTAAGGTAGTTGTAGCTGTTTATTCAAAAATTTAGCTTTGTGTTTTGATAGAAAAGTATGGAAGTTTCTTTTAATCAAATTGTGATAACAGTACACGTTTTCTAGCATAAGCTTTAACACTTCAGTGGTGCTGGAAGGTGATCAAGTCTGAGGAGAGAGTCAGCAGAAATGGCAAAAGTTTTCATTATGTGTTAGAAAAATAAAGATCGTGTGACTAGCTAGGACAGGGTGAATTTTTTTGCAGTAGACAAGGATGGGTTATATCCAGGACCCAAGGTTATTCTATACTACTTCACATAATTTTCTGGGGATGGGGGGGAAGACTCTCTTCGAGGTGGGAGCAGCATGGCAGCAGGGAACAGCTGGGTGTTTTCAGGGGAATTGTAAGTGAATCGTTTGCCTCTCTATCTTGCACCCTCTGCCATTAGTATTGTTGCTGCTACTGCTTGTTTTGTCATCTCTATGTTTGTTCCAGTTGTTGGAGGTTAGGTTGCTTTCTTGTAGAATTTTTTCCCAAAAGAGTTGCTGGGAAGCCAATTGTTGGGTGCTTATGGACACTTTAAAGTACTTGGAAGAGACAAAGGAGGTGACTGTCAGAGAGAGGGTGGCAACGACTACACCTCTCTTGGGGGACTCGGAGAGAACAGGAGGGTTCAGTCTCTGACTGCAGGGAGATCTCACCAGACCTCAACTGGAGCTGAGCTCAGAGCGACTTTCGTTGGTCCCCCAGGAATTCAGACCCTGGTCTCCCTCTCCCTGCCCTGCCAGGAGCTGCTGCCCCATTGCCCTGCACCCACGGCTACTTCGGTTTTGCTCTGGGTTTCTCCACACCGTTTCTCCTGCCTGCCAGGATGTTTCCTACAGCTTCAACCCCTGCTGCTGGGCTTTCAATCCATCTCGTCCCTCGGGACTCCTACTCACCCCTCCCCCCGGAAAGGTGCCAGCATCGGAGAAAACTGTGACTGTATCCTGACTCGGTTTGGTTCTAATACTATAGTTATTGTTATTTTGTTTATCTTGTTAGACTCACTAGTAAAGAACTGTTATTCTTTTACCAAATTCTTTGCCTGGGAGCCCCTTTAATTCCAAAAGTACAGCAATTGGGAGAGAGGAAGTTTACTTTCTCCATTGCAAGAGAAAGACTCCTGCTTTTCCTAGCAGGCACCTGTCTTCAAACTGAGACACCAGTAAATTCTTTGTATCTCTACCCATGGTCTTCACCTTTTGTGCCTCTAATGCTCCTCTCCAGTCTGTGCCAGAGGAAGCCAGAGTGAACAGCACATGGTTTGAAGTGGTTTCAGTGGCAACACTAAAGTGGAGGAGATTACCATTCTAAACTACAACAGCCTTACTGTTTATCCATGGTTGCAAGAGCAAATTGACATCCACTTTCAAATACTGAAGATGATGAGATGTAAGGACTTGAAACTGGTAGCAGACAGTTAGCTCATTATGTGAAATATTTGGGTCTCTCAGTTAGTTTATTGAGAGTCATACAGAAGAAACAACTAACAATAATGGATCCAGACAGAGGAACAATGTCTAGTCCTACTCTAGACAACATATACACTTTTTAAGGATTTATTAATTCAATCTGTTCAGTAAAAAAAGATATATACAGCAGACTTACTTATGGAAATACAAAACCATTTACAAAACACTTTATCATAATATAAATCTCTGCCTGAAGTTCAGTTTAAGATTCCAAAACTCTGCCAATTTTTGAACATTATTTAAAACAGTATCCTTCAATACCCTGTATATTTTAATAAGTCATGTTTCCATCAATTTTCTAAGACTAAAGACTCAGATGGAGGTTTATCTGTATATTAATAAAGTCCCTGGAAGACTATATTACCAAAAAGTTTTTCTTAAAAGCATATTATCATTTTAGAGATCACATTGTTTTTGAAATGTCATTTTCCAGTATTGGAAAGTCCAGGAAGTAATTGCATTAATTAGCTGATTTTGAAATAAAGTGTAGCCTTTATTATGACCTTGTTTTCTCTCGAGACTTTCAACTGCAGCTCACGTAAATCAAAAATATCTCGGTTATAATGGGACTAGTCAATTGCAATGAACTCAGAGAGTTATATTTTTTCTCCTTCAGGAGCTATTCCTGGCTGTCTGAAACACTATTCACAGCCTCTTGTACAAAAATGTGTAAAGCCTGAACAGCTCCTCTCACTAGACAAAAGGAAGAGCCAGCTGTGGCATGGTCTGTGGGATCTGGGGTCCCAAAGACCTATGGTTGTGTTAACAGTTGCTTTTGTACAAACTTGTATGTTTGGCATGGACATGGACAAGCATCACAGCCTTGTGAGGTTGCTTCACTGAAGAAAACAGGGAAATTAATGCTTGACCAAGAATAATCCAAGTTAAAAATAACAAGAAGTTGGAACTTAGATAATCACTACTAACAAAGTAAGAAAAGGATTAGACTGGGTTTTTTTTTACATCTGTCCCTTTGAATGTATACAAAATTAGGCAAATAGAGCAAGGGCCAGCACTGAAGAAGCTTGTTTGCCCTCCATAGATGGAAAACTCTACTGGAAAATTCTCTCTTCTATGTCTATAGCTACATTCACTAAACTTTGGTACTAATCATGCTCATTTTCTTGCCTTTTGGCTGACATCCAAAAGAGAACATCTATTTTCTTGCTTTTTTACTGAATATATACACTTGCAGGTTTCATCCAGTGTGTTGATGGCGATCCCCTAGTCACTAAAGGGTTATTCTCTATCAGCTTTGAGGAGTAATTTTTGTCAGCAAAAATCCCATATGATTGGAGAAAGGAAAATGTAAGAGAAGGATCTTGGAAAACATGGGACCAGCAACTTCAGTTTAACCTCTGTCCATAGGAAAATCAAATCCTCACAGAAGCCATCTCCAAACACAAAAGGCCAAGGGGGCAATTAGGAACAGCTGGGCTAGATTTTCCAGTACCAAAAACAGATGAAATAGCTGAATCTATAGTGCTTGATCTACCTGGTTTAGAGACGAGTTTGCTACAGTTTTATGAAAAAATATGGAGAAAAAAGAATGTTTTCTACATTGATGTTACCAAGGTTTTCAACACTGTAATAAGTTAGTTATTTCAAAGAGATACACTGTTCAAAGTGAGAAAAATAAGTGAGTTTTTGAGTCTAGAATGTATCATAACTGGTAGCTTTTTCGTGATATTACTCAAGGTTTCAA
Source organism: Thryothorus ludovicianus (assembly GCA_013397245.1). NCBI lineage: Eukaryota > Metazoa > Chordata > Aves > Passeriformes > Certhiidae > Thryothorus > Thryothorus ludovicianus. The sequence continues at coordinate 40,148 of VZTB01012362.1, read as the reverse complement.
AATGTGAACATGTTCTTCAACGACCTTTCTAGGAATATTATCAAGTTGGATGACAGATTTTGGGGAGGAACTGATAACACAAGACATAAAAGCAACTTACCTACAATAAATTGGAGGATGGCCTAACAGGAGCAGTGTAAAGTTTGTGATCATGGTGAAATTATGGATCTAAGATGGAGCAAACCCTGGATGAGTTGGGACGGGAGGGGGGAGTGATTCTATCCCTCTATTTGACATTAATGGGGTTACCTCTGAAATATTTGTGTCCAATTTTAGACTTTCTGGTGCAGAGAAATTGGGGTGAGACTGATAAAGGACCATAGGAGTTAATTAAGAGTCTGGGACAGATGTCATCTGAGGAGAGGACAAGGAAACTGGGTTTTTTTGGCCCAGAAGCCAGCTAATTACAGATTAGCACAAAGCTGGGTTAAGAAAGAGCCAGACTGTACTCAGAGATACAAAGGTAAAGGACCAGAGGCATTTCAGACGGTTTTCAGCAGGGAAAACCTGGTTGTTTTTAAGGAAATATTCTGGTTGTTTTTAAGGAAATCTGTGGGCAATGAAAGTAGTTAAGTACAAGTTGTCCAGAGAGGCTAAAGCATCTTAATCCATAGAGACCTTTTAAACTTAATGTGACACATCCTGAGTAGCTGGATCTAACTGTCACATTAAACTTGTTTTTGAGGCAGGTTAGCTGAATTCCAGAGGCCTCTTTCAACCTAAATTTTTCTGTGGTTCTACTGAATCAATGGGAATACAAACTAGTACTCCAGCTATGAAGGGTGAGCAATTATTTTCTTCTGATGGTCAGGATCAAAGACAGTTATCAGTCTAAGTAGGATGCATCCAGAAATGGGGCAAGGATACAATGAGAAATCTAAAGTACGTATAAGGCTGGGTAATCAATAAAACAGATTTGAACTTGCTCACACTGCCTAGGAGGCTAAAGTGGAGCCTCTGTGAGTCATGGATATTGTCAGCTAGAGTCCTCACCAAAACATTCAGAATCAGGCCAACTACCTTTTTCTTGTTATTGCTGTAACAAGTAATAACAAGCACTTTTGAACACCTATCTTTTGCTGAGCTGCACTTTACTCATGACTACATAAGGCAGGGAAAATTACATAAAGTATCTGCACTAAATTCTGACAAAAAGCTATCTTTCAAACTACTAGGTAGTTTCGAGATCGATTTTATTTTTTAATTAATTCAACAAATAAACACTGTTACTGTTTCCTTCTTTTCTGGTGCAAATATCTGACTGTTAGGTTTTATATCACCTTGATGGACATTTCCAATAGAAATCACTGTGAGAAAAGTGAGTGCATTTTTGATTGTAGCTCTAAACTATAAACCGGATCACACAGTATAACACACCTTTGATACTCTGAACTTCAACAAAGTACTTAAATAGCTTATGTCCTCATTTCCTAATGAGTAATAAAAAATGCTGTGTTTAAAAGGCTGAAAGTGAGAAAGAGACTATTTTAAGTTTCAGTGCTTGGGGAATAAACAAGTAGTACAGTTCTGGTCATAATGAAGCAGGTCACCAAACCAAGACACTATACAACAAAGAAGTCATGACCTCTAAAGTCATTAAATCTTATTTCTTGCTGTTTAAGATTGAGATGAGAAACTCAAGCTGAAAGTTTCTCTGGAGGCTTAATGAACTCAAGGAGAGGAAAGGACATTTCAAAGTTGTTATAGCTCAATATTAAAGTTTATATTTCATACACTTACTCTTTAACCAGAAAGTCCAAAAAAGATTCCCTATGCACAGCAGAATTGTATAATATATCATTTTGATAATAAATAGGCACTTCATAGGACTAGCCATGAAGAACCCCCTCACGGAGAAAAGAAGTGCTACAAAATACTTATCTGAATTGCAACTTAAAGGATTGTGGCCACATCCAAAACCTGCAGCTGAGTAATCTCCAGTGTCAAAGGACTCATTCAGCTTGCACTAGACCATGTACCAAAGGTCTAGATGGAGCTCACACTGCTCCCCATGTCTAGGGCTAGGGCACAGGTTGTGTGAAAAAGAAGTTCTTAATAATTACTTTTTCATTCCTTGCAGCTTCTGACCTTATGTTTTCCAATGTGAATTCAATTAATCATCAGAATAGACAATTCTTCATCTGCCCTGAGCTTCCAGGGTATCACACAAGCATCAGACCTGGTAAAACAGTCATTAATAGATCCAGTATAGATTCAAAATTTTATTTCCTCTCCCTGAATATCTCCAGTTTTGAGTTTTCCAGAAGTCTCTGAATGTAAAAGTGAGAGATGTCTAACCCAAGGTTAAAATAGAGAAGGCCTGTTGCATCATTGAATTTGTAGGATTTTGTTATGTTTGAATCTTTTGTTCTTCAAAGTCTATTTAATTCATATACACACACAAAAAAAAAGCCCACCTATTTGATTTCAGAGGACTTTAGATAATACAAAAATGGCTTATTGCAGTCACTCTAGCTGATTTCTCATGATGCCACATATTCTTGTAGGTAGCACTCAGAAGATATGCTTCCCATGAGTTGTTTGGCTCTCTCAGTAGTAGAAGGACTCACAGATGCATGAGAAAAGGTCTTGTTGGTTGCATTTTTTAGTACAACTGATATTTCTCCCTGCTTCTTTTATTCTTTCACCCTGATCATGATGGCAGTGACTCTTCTTGCTTCTATTTATTGCAACAGCAATATCTGCAGATTTTCTCTTTCTTGATAACATTTGCTCTTGTCCCTGTTGTGGTAATAGCGTACTAGATTTATCATTCTGTTCACCTGCTTCCACTCCAATTGAAGCACTGACCTCTTTTGTTCTTTTATCACATCTGATGGCCAAGGACCTGTATTTACCCTCTGCTGTTACGTCTCCCTGCGTCTTCATCAATCTGATCTCATTTTTTTTCTCAAACAAAATATATTCAAAGAAAATTAGTAGTGTGGAAAAGAGTTAGGAGATTTTTCCATTCTTCACTTTACTTTTTTATATGAGTATCCAGTACCTACAGCAAAAACTATACTACTATTTTAAGCGGAAAATAAAAATAACAGGTAGGACTAAGCCCTGTCCTGTTTGCTTTCATTTAGAGCTGTAATTTCAGCTTTTGCTTCAGCATATCAGAAGTAATATTAAAATTTTGATGAAAATGGAGGAGTTTAAGCTTTTTGCAAAACGTTGTTTCATACAGTCCACCTAAAACTTTGGAGAAAAATTTCAAGAACTTGTAGTTTTATTATATATCTTTATTTCCTAATACTGTAATTGCTTCTTATTTTTAATTGCAAGACACAATCGAATGATACAATTCAGTAGTCATATATGACAACAAAATTGACCCATTATCAATTGGGATAAAGCAAGCAAGTAAAAATACACCTGTTTCTGGCTTTTCTTATCCAAAAACACTCTACAGGATTTAGTCCATAAAAACTTTATAGAATTAATAGAACAGATAAAAGTTATAAGAACAATAATTTCCCAACAATATCTGATTTTAATTTACCACATATTTTTAAATATCTTTCATTATGCTGGGAAATGTGAACTAATTGAGAAGAACAATTTTTTGCGTTGCCCTCTCTTACAGATTTATTTAACCTTTACAGTTATTTCATATCACAAGGAAAAATAAAAGCTAGAAAACCCTTGCTTATGAAATAAAGATCAGTGCCATGGGTTTGTGTCAGAGTGCTCTATTCTTCCTGAAACAGTTGTTTAAAAATATGACTTATTTAAAATAGGTTTATAAGGGAAAATTTTGCTTATAATGTAGTTTTCCTAGAACTGAAGTTAATTGAAACTCAGAAGTGTCAAAACCACTAAATGTAGGCAAGAAGAAACATTAAAGGTTTCTCAACCTAAAAAGTGACCTGAAGTTTCAGTGAATACAGTTTACAAATGCCAGCATTTTAACTTGCAACATTAAAAAAAAGAAAAAAAAAAGGGAAAAATGGTTCCACCAGCAACTTACTTAAAGATTTTACAGCCACTAGTTGCATTAAAATTTAAATTATGAAAAACAATATTTTTGTTTATTGCTTTATTGCTCACTAAATTCTAAAAGACTTAATAATACAAAAATCAAAATTGAAAAAGTTAGTGCTAAAACAAAACCCAATATAATTAAACCCTACAGAATTCTGTGAATATTGTTGTTCTATTAAATAATAAGTATGGCTAGATATGAGGCAAGAGATATCTAAGCCAGAAAGAGATAATATAATTTTTACATTATTTGGGTTTGTATATCTGAATTCTGCATCATTTTCATTCCCTTTTATCAAAATACATATTTTACAGAAGAAAGTATCCACCATGTACAGCATTTAGTATTTTAAAAATTACATAGTTTTAAAACAAGGAAACTTACCAGTAAAGATTACAATTCCATTTATATAGTTTATATTCCTCTGAGAATCATATTTTGCAGTAGTACCATATTACCCTAGGTTAAAAACATAAACATCAACTATTTTCTTAGTATCTGAATCTCAGAAGGCATTGTTAAAAAAACTGCCAAGTCATTCCCTGTGAGTTATTTTCATCACCATAACTGGAATGGGTCAGAATCTCTGTGATGAAGAAAGCCTCTGGCTTATCTGAAAAATGTGAAGTTTATTTTTTCATCAGGTCTGAGAGAAAAATATTGTAAGGTGAGAAGTGTCATAAACCACTAAAGATAGACAAAAATGATTGAACAACACATGAATTTTTTTTAAACTTTCAATTAATATAAATCTTACTATTATTTTTCTTTTTGTTAGTTTCAGTTTTGATGTAATTTTGTCATTTTGATTAAGCCTGACTCATTTTGCAAGGAGTGGTATAGCAGAGCTATCTCCCACCTTACAGAAATAAATTGCTTTCATTCCTGCATATATAGGTTGAGAAACTAATTATTACTCTGTTCATTAACCAATTCTCTGAAAATTACTGAAAAAAAATACCTAAAGACAGGAAATAAAGTTTCCTTTTAGATAAATTAGATAAAATTTAAATAAAGAGCAAAAGACTCCTTGCTGTGGAAAGACCAGATCAAAAGGGATAGATTAATTGCTGAAACAAATATTTCACATAATTTTAATATATATTAGCAATGTGGTAGTAGTAATCTAGTGATGAAGGCCAGAAATGTGAGAGTAGCTGACCTTGGATCTCATCATTCATGACCTAATCAGATGCATTCCTGCCCTTGCCTGTATCCTTGAATCCCAGCTGAATGGTTCAGCTAGTTCTGTGCTTACACAGCTATTTCCAGCTGGTTACTCAATGATACATGAGCCTAGAGGAGGCACAGAAGAGTGGCTATACAATTCAAAGCTGATCTCGTATTATAATAAAAGTCTCTTTTCCAGGTGGAAAAGAAAAATCATTTGAGTGTATCTGCTTAGGACAGGAATCCTAGTTTAAATATAGAAACCATGGTGGTCTGCAGACCTACAAGTATTTACCAAGCTTTTGGTCAAGTACCTCTTCTCAGAGTTGACTAGAATGCAAAGGGATTTGCATAAAATTGTGAATGTTTAGGGACTTTTCAACTGAGATTATACCTGTGATATTTATAATGACTGTAAAAATCTGCAGTCTTCTCTAGAAAATAAGAACACCTGGGAATATCTTTGATCTAACCTGATAAGCTTTAATCTAGCAATGGGACCTCGTCTTGTTAATACTGCTGTTTAAATCCTGTGAAAAATGTCTACAACACATACAACATGATCCTCTGTTGTTAAAAGTTTAGGATGATTTGATGTTGGTTTTGTTGGGGTTTTTTTTTTTGTGCCAAAGACAGAGAAGATGCCCTGTTAAATCATTCTTTTCTCTGAAATGGACAAGAACTTCTCAAGGCTCTTAGCAGTAAATTATAAATAGGAAGTGTCTACTCTGTGTGTAAACCTCAACATATTTTATAGAAATATCTTCTGAATTCACAGCATTTGAAGTACTAGATTTTTGGAGTTTGCACTGGTAAAACAGCTGGCAATCATTGCAAATTCTCTTCAGTATATGTCTTAAGAGTTTACTGTTCAAAAACCCAATGTAGTCTAGACATTGAAACACATAAGGACAGCACAAATGACCTTAATCATCTGGCCATATCCTATGTTACTTTGCAAAATTCCTTTGTGGAATACTCTTAGAAGTGTTTGTGGAGGTGCATGGCTCGATTATTAATGGCTTCTGCTCAGACACCTGAAAAAACTTTTTTTTGTGTATATAATTAGCCTTCTTACTGTTGCATGACAGTAGTTTGAAACGGACTGCCTGTTCCAACATCTGGAAATTGAGAACATATAGCTGATAGTTCATAAATTAGGAATAACAAAAACGTGGAATGGAACACCCAGGGTTTCTCAAGCAACCACACAGATCAAGACAAAGATGAATCATCTCAACCAATTTTACATGACCTCTGATATGCCTCATTACAATTACCAAGGATGCATGTGAACTGAAAGATCCTGAAAAAATAGCTAATCTAGTACAACTGCACCAAACTACTCCCAGCTCATTAAAAATGATGGTTCTTTGAGAATTCTCAATAATTTAAAGGTAAAGAAGCTATGAGAATTTTTTTTTTAGGGGAGATATATGCAAGGATTTGAGAAAATTCACATGTGAGCAGTGTTTATTTTCCAGTCATTTGTAGAAGAAAAAAATCTTGGAATTTTAATATACCCTTTAAAAAGCCAGAACATTTTGTTCAAACCTTTAGCAAGTTCATGAAAAAGCAGAATTTAAATTTTTACCAGTTTTTCTCTAATAATAAACTACAGCCAGTTTACAGGAGACTGAAAATATTCAGATTTTGCTGCTGAGGAGTAAACCTTTTCCCAGTTCTCAATGTTTCTTTCCTGGCAAATCTGACTTCCTGTTTTTCTCCTCTAAATAATCAAAGTTAATGTGCTACTACTTTTGCTGACAATTAAGATGATTTTATGATTTCATTAAATTGAAAAGAGCAGCTCTGGAAAACAGCTTTTAACTGAGATAATCCACCTTTATCCTGCGAGACTATCCTGTCCCTTTAAGAAGAGGGGACTTTCTGGATGTGAAGGTTATGTATTCACGTGCTGTGCCTTTTACAGGTGCACAGCAGGGAGAATGATGGTTGCCATTTGCTAGCTCTACACGGCACTGACTGCCCATCAAGCAAGAGATGGTAGCAAAGGATGCCAAGGTGGGCAAACCCAGCACACAGTGATTTCTATCAAGCTCCTTTCCAGCACGTCAGTAGGAGCTGAGGTGAATGCCTTGCACAGTTTCCATCATCCCCTCTGATCATTGAGCCCAGTATAACTTTTGCATCCAGACTTGCATCTTGGATCACAGGAAGGAGTTTGACAGCTGATGTTACCATAGGACAAGGTCAAATCAGACTACATCCTGAAGACCTTCTCTAAAACTTTCCAGATGATGGATAGATGATGGATAGAAGAATAACTCTAGAACGAGAGTTCAGTGTATCATCCTTAATTTTGGTATGATGTGAATCACCTGAAGTAGTCAAATGTGTTAGCAAGACTACTGAGTACTGAACATTTTGTTAAATGGAGGTCATCTCTTTAAATCACTGTGTACAAAATATACTTTGTCAGACATGCCAATAATCCAAATCCCTTAACTGCAGTAAGCTTAGGTTTATTTCAAATACAAGAGTGAAAAATCAAAAATTGATTTTTTTAGACATTAGCATTAAAGAGTAGCCAAAGGATAAAATTCTTTTGAAGTTTGCATGAATAACAATCACAGCACCAGCATCAAGTTTGATGATTTTAAAGCCCATTTACATGGAAAATGAATTTATAACAAGCAATTGGGTCCCACAGGACATAATAAATTATTGCTTTCCTTGCAGTTTTGGATGTTTTTTCATCCTTCATTGCCTTCAATAAATAACACTCATAACACAGAGCCTTTAATAAGTTACAGAAAATGTAATTCAATGAAAGAATATATTAAGTGTTGTGCCTTACAAGGATATCAAAGGAAATTTTTGTTTAAAAATTTTCTTCTTGTTTTGGAAAAAAAGAAAAGAATGGTCCTAATAATTACTGGAAAAGATCCCTCAAAGCACAAACTCCTTTTAGCCATCCAAATAGGTGCTGCGATCAAAAGGTGAGTTGCATGCATTAAGGGCAGATGTTGACTCAGCAGCTCTTATTTAGTTTAACAAAGATGTATTCATGAACATGAGATAAAAATCTCATTTTGCACATGATTACAATCAATGGGGAAGAGTTCTTTTCATAAATAAGGACTTCCCCTCAGGCTGCATGGTAAACAACTGGACCTTTACAAAAACAATTATTAAAATCTTTCCAAGATGATGGAATGTTACCCAGAAAAAAATTTTCTGCATATACCGCCTTTCACCCCTTGTTTTCTGTTTAATTAGCCCTATTGAGATATAGAGATCATTAACACTGTCAGAGAACAACATTAGTATGCTGTTTTGTGGTATGAGGGCATAACTTTCAGGAAATAAAAAGTTTCCTGTTCCCCTCTAAAACTGAATTCAATGAGTTATTATTGTTACACCATGAATTATACCTAGGAAAAAGAAAATAATGTGTTCAGAAGAAGAGTTAATCGTTTTGGCAGAAGCAGTGACAGAAGCATTGCTCTTTCCCTAAATCCAAACGGAGGTTTAAAGGGGAAAAAGGAGACTGTACAGTTAATTTCATTGAAAGAGCATATTTATGGGTTGTTTTTTTTTTTACTTCTGTTTGTGCTTGAAAATGCTGATTTACAGACCTTTATTAAACCAGGAGATGTTTATTTATCTATATATGGCAGCAACAAGGAGCAGAGCAGGTCAAAGCCCCATTCTGCTAAGCACTATTTAAACTGATAGCAAATGACATTCCCCTCCCTGAAGTCATTAGAGTCTAAAATAAATGTTCATAGAATAACCTTCTAAATACAATTTATGTGCAGCATAAAGCATTCTATTTTAAGAGAGACATATGGGAAGGGGAAGATTGCTAATAAGGTTACATCTACACACAAGGTTACAAGAAGAGATGTATTTTCCCTGCTCATGCTCTCGGATGGATGTTAGCCAGCTCTGGCCTGGAGTGACCAGGCTCTGTCAGCATAATACTGTTGTGGTGGCAAAATACTCAGTCTCTTAGCAGGACTTGTTGGCCCTGAAGCTACTGGGTTTTTACAAGGCAAGGGCTGGAGCAAGGCCATGCAGCACATCAAGAACTGGATCGGGAGCTATTCATGTAAGGATAGATGATAGTAAAAGGATTACCTCAACACTTTAATAGAAACCTTGAACCTGTTCCTAACCTTGTAAATCAACGCCCCAAAGCTGTATAACTCTATCTTCTCCGTTCCCTTTGGTAGAAAGGCAATATTCCTCTGGATGCCAAAAAAATGTTCAAAGGATATCAAAACAAGTCTTCCCTCCTTTGGCTTGAGTGACTTTGGACTAGGACCTATTTCTACCTTTCTTTTATTAAGAGTAGATGCACACAAAGTCTTGTAGACATGATAAATGTCAGAATAAAAAAGCCTGGGACTGTGAAGCAGTATTTTCTTTTTTTTTCAGAGATGTGAGAACGCATCTGTTGGTCATTAAGGGTAAGTTATTGCACCTTAGCTATCTATTATTGTACACCCTCTATCAATTCTGATCACAGATGAGTGAAAAAAAAAAAAAAGCCACAAAAGCATAGGAAATGTTCAGCAGGAAGGAATTGCATTCACACCAGGTGAAAGTAGCCTGTAAAGATCAATTACTCAAGACTCTTAGTACAAAGAAATACATTCCCATGGGGTCTAGAGGTGCAGTATTATCAAACAATTATTATTGAGATATATAGTGATCTGAAATCTAAGCTATACTGAGCTATCTTTGTTTGGTTAAAACCTGTTTGCTTAAGACCAAAGCTAATTCTAGCCTTGCAATTTGCTGAATCTGCACCCTTCTTACATTAGGAAAAAAAAAATTTTAAACAAAAGAGGAGGGAAGGACAGTGGCAAAAGAGAAAGGAATCATTCTGATGGAGCCCAGTATATATAGATCAGACTCCTCTCTCCTGAAAAAATTCTAGTGTGTGCTCCATTCCATAGAATGAAAAAGCACACTGCTGACTCCTCTAGAGCCGGTAATGCAGCATTAAACTCCTGCATCCAGATCATGTATACAAACATTACCCAGCCCTGGAGGGAGGGTTGAGCCCTGAGGAGCAGCTGGTGGTCACTTGCCACCCTGTTGGCCAAACCACTCGGCCCAGCCATGCCATTGTCTCTCCACTCAGTTCTCCGAGGACGCAAGCCACAGCTGGGCCACTGATACAGAAGGGTGCTGCAAGGCACAGTAAAAAAACATCACTGAATACCAGAAAACCTAAATCCTCTGCATCTCTCTGTTCACTGGGTGGGTGACCATATCCTGGAGGAATTGGATTGGTTAAACAGGATTTACTCTTTGTGAGCACGTGTTGACTGTGCCTGATGGCTATGTTGTCCTTTAAATGACTTCTGATGGCACCCAGTCTCTTATCTGTGTCTCCATAATTTTTTCAGGTTAGACTCACAGGTCTGTGCGTTTCTGAGGCTTCCCTTACACCCTTCTTGTCATTTGTAATAACATGGACCAACATTCAGACAGCAGGGAATACCCCAGATTCCTTAGCCTTTGGTAGCTTGTGGAGAGAATTCCATAAGATCTCCTAGCTCCTTCCATTCTCTTGGTTGCATCTGATCAAGTCCCACGGACATGTAAACCTTCCCCTGATGCAGCTGGTCTCTGACAAGCTCAGTGTCAAAAGAAGTGGGAAGTCCCTCCTCTCATCCTCATGGTCGTTTGGCTCAGAGGATTGGACAGTCTGTGGTCTATCAGGATAATTAGAAAATGAGAAAAGCACTCTGTTTTTGTCTAGACTTACTTAAGTGGATATGGAACATCCTTGACTGAAAAGAAGAGAGAAAGTAGGAAAAAAAGCAAAAACTGATGGGTTTCCCACTTCTTTTCCAAGTTCCTACTCTACTGAATCCACCATCCTTGTCTGAAATTTTTTTGGAAAACGATAAACCTCATTATTATTTTGTGGAGCATATCTCTCTTTTTCCAATCATTTATTACCTTCCCGTCTTCTTAACCATCCTCTTGCTCTTGAGGATAATATCTTTGAGGTAGCGAAATCTTTAGATGCTGACTGCCAGCATTAACATCAAATCCAAGTTACCTTACGGATATTTTACATCTGCCCAAGAGTGACAAACTGTGACTTGAGACCTGAGGGTCCCTGTTCCCTTTAGCTGAAAGTAAAGAGGGCTCTGGTGAGGATATTACAAGTTACATACCAAAAGCAAGCATTCAATTACAATTTAGAAGCAGATAGCCTGTGGGTTGTCTTTCAAATAGGCCAGCACTACAAAATAGAACACTTTGGCATAAGTAAAGGACCTGCACTGCTTTTCTTTGTAAGTGCTAACCACTCTCCTGGGAAGTCTTCTAAATTCCATCTGAAGTCCTGGGGAAAAGTCACCAGTGACTTTAATGAAATTTGCATCAGGCAACTTAATTTGGATATACTTTTTTACATGCTAAAATATATAGTAGTTTTTCAGACTTTGCCTTGCCCTATACACCTCCAAATCCTAGGAGAATTATTGAAACAGAAAATCTGGGTTTACCAAGTATATAAAAAAAAGAGAAGACCTAGTATGTTTTCACTGTTGTGGGGACCACCACTGTGATTACTATCTCAGAGACAGTTTGCAGGTGGAAAGATGCCTACGTGTTTCTGCTGAGGCAGATGTGCCTGTATCTAAATTCTACATTAACTCTAATTTTCTTCTTCTCTGACTTAGCCAAGACAGGCTTTAGGTTTCTCAATATTTCAAAAATTTAGAGTCCCACCTAAACAATCATTTATGCGCATGTCATCACTTTATTTGGTCAAATAATCATACTTTTTCTCATATATAAAGTTATCAGGGATCTGATTTTATCTGATTTCAGTTAGTCAAATGAGGCCTTGCTGTCACAGAGTATATTCATGATTAACAAGAACATATCCTCTTTCAAAATTACATTGTGACTTAAACTTTCATACAGTTACAAGAGTAAAGACTTCAAAGCTACAAAACCTTTCAGGCATTGCTAACTTTTTAGTAAGCCAGTCACTCTTTTTAGTCATAATAGATTCAATTTAATTTTGCATCTTTCTCCCTGCCAGAAAACTCTGCTTTTAATCATCATGAATACTAACCCAGATTAAAGCCATAACATTAAGAACATAACAATGCATAATTACTTAAAATGCCCACATTCAGTTGGAGTGATTCACAGTGACAATATGAAAACAAATACTCTAATTACACTGTTCTGCAGAGTTTTGAATTCCAGCATTTTACAGCAAAAAAACAACAAAACAATAAGACATCTTGAACAAGGTAAGTAATTACCTAGTTGCTTCAAATCCATGTTAAGAAAACAAAAAAACCCAAACCAAATCAAACACAAAAAAAGTCACATTCCTGATTCCTCATAGTAACTACATACTTAGGCAAAGAAAAGACAAATAAACAACACATAAGCAGAATACAGAAAATAGTGCAAGATTAATTTGGCTCCATCTCTTCAAAAGAGTGGAATACCTGTATATTCAAGATGGCACATCTGACTTAGTATAATTTGCTTCTTGTGAATGCAGCCCTCAGGAAAATACCTACTTTGTTTTACATGAGCACTTTCAAATAAATGAACCCTGAAATATCTTTGCCAGAACCTGTCTATTTAGGGATAATTTCATGCTCCACATAATAAAACATTTTACCACTTTTCTGTTGCAGAGTGGAGAAATATATGCATTTGTGGCTTTAAGCAAGCAGTCTTTAGTGTCCTACACACAACATTTAGGTCCCCTGCGTAACAACATTCTTTTGCTGACTTGCTAATCTGCCCCATTATCCAACTTCTGATGCTTTCAGCTGTTTTATGCGATATGTGTGGAAACAGGCCTTTTCAAGGCCAGATAACTAGATTAGTTAGACAGACTTACTTTTTGCTGGTGGTACACATGTCACTTTGTTGGTTTTTTTTGAAAAATGAGTATATTTCTGAAAGTCAAATGCAGGTGAATATTTTAGGGGCCATGTCTGTGAAGAAAAAGCATTATTAACTTTTCAGCCATATATACATTCAGTGGGAAAGTCATCTCCAGGAAAGATAACTTGTAATTTACATAAAATCCTGTCAATTTACACACTGCTAAATTTGAGTGTTTTCTAGTTTGCTTTTCTCCAGCTTGTTCTTACTCTCTTTTTATACAGAAATCACATCATAATCAATATGCAATGGCATTTTCAGTCTCACATTACAGAGAATATATTTTAAGCCTGCACAAAAAAAATGTTCACAGCACATCAGGCACCATAAATATATGAAAATAGTAAATATAGGCTGAATTCTTACATCTGTCAAATGGATTTTTGGAAGTGCAATACCAAGCTACTGTCTAGCCAAAGGCTTCAAAGTTTTGCTGTGAGACTGCCCACCTGTCTTAGAAACTGAGCAGTTCCAGGCTGTGTCCCTCCCAGCACGCACTGTACATCTCTGGAAATGAGAATCAATGGCTGTCATTTGCCAGCTACTCCAACCTTTTAAATAGGCCTTTGAAGGAGAAGACATTCAAGAAATAAATTTCTCTGACATAACACAGCAAGCACCCTTATTCGTCTTGGTATTTTTGCTCTGCTGTGTCCTCACTTTCCACATGAACCCAAGCAGAATTGAAAACCAGGAGCTATATCCCAATTTTAAACATCTTGAAATAGAAGGGACTTCATTACTTCAGCTGTGATCTAACAGTGATATAGAACTCAATTAGAAAGATAACAAACATGATTTTTATAGTGATTTGGCCTTAAGTCTATGAGGGAAAGAAATGTTCTTAAAAGGGATTTTTCTAAACTCATTTTCTCCTTCAGTTGCGATGTTTCAGCATTAGGAAAAGATGAATTAGTACTTATGCAACTCTCTTTAACCAAGTATTTTAACACTCATAAAACTTATATTATTAATCTATTAATCTTAATTATTAGTCAGATTAAGCAATTTTCCAGCGAGTAAGTAGAGGCCTGGTGATATTTTCAGTACCATCTCTAAGTAAATGGCATTCTGTGCTCATAGGAGCATCTGGAATTCATGCTGCAGGTTTTACAAAGCAGCACCTCATTCTTTGTATGAATTCAGGGTTCATCCATCCCCTGACCTTTTCACTGACTACTGCCTATGCGTGTAGCACCAGCATGGCACATCCCTGCTGGAGTCTGTGCAGAAACAGGACATTTCTCTATGAAAAGGCAGTGCTATGTCTCGGTGACAAAAGGGAAATTGAAGTGAACCTTACTGAGAAATGGTCTATCTATATCTACCGTAGCCAGTAGGATCCATAAGACCTCTGTGTGAATTTAGTCCTGGTCCAGAGTTTTATCATTGCTGTAAATGTCAAACAGATTTTTCATGTCTCTGTGTGCTATCCAGGTAATAAAATTCTGGTTTAATTGGTGCAATTAGTCCATGAAAAGTGATATTAAATAAAGTACTACCAGTTCATTTCTCTTTTTGTGTGTGGCAGGTGGGGGGGGGGATTTGTTTAAATCTGTGGACTAGTAAGTTTATTAATTTTTCTTATTATCTGAAAAAAATGCCAGCTAAAAGTATGAAACTAAACATTACAAAGCTTCCAGACTATTAAAAGCTGAGATTTCTTAATTGCCATTGAGGGCACACTTGCAAAGTAACAGGATTGCATAAGTGAAATATCAGCACTACAAAAAAACCCACACATATTTTCCCACTCCAAAAAGATCTCTAGATTGACAAAAATGGGCATTTATGTGAAAGCTAACTATGTATGACCTGGAAGAAAGACACCATTATTGAGTTTCATACTGTACTTGCAAGATTATGCCTCCTAACACCAAAGAAAGATTTTTCTGTTGGTTTAGGTCTGTGTTTCTTCCATTTTGTCTTCTTGACAATTGGCCTAGATATATTTCTTTGACTTTTCCCTTATTTAAAGAGTTTTTCATGGAAGAATGTTTCATACTTTTCCTGCTTCTTATTTGAAATGTTTGAAAAGTTTGGATACTTAAACTCTTTTTTTGGAAAAGTTAGTACTGCTAGTTGTCTCAGCAATCTTTTTCTTTTTTGTTATTGGGCATCCTGTCACTGGTCAGAGCAGTTATCTGACCCTTAGCAGAAAAGAAGGTGACCAACCAAGGACACCAAGACAGTTGACAAAAATAAGAACAATTCTTTCAGTTTAAGAGAAGGTTATGTGTACATATACTTACATTGATGGGTGAGAAACCCACTTGAAATCTCCCAGAATGATATCTGTCATCTACACAAAATAATTTTAATGTAACTTAACAATAAGGCAAGAAAACTGGTTTGATATTTGTAATTTTTCACTTCCTCCCACACAAAGCTAGGAGGATTTGAAGCCTGTGTTAGTACTGCATCCTTTATTTTACCTTCTGATGATGAAGTGGAGTGACAATCCAAGCATATTTCCTGAGTTTTTACAGAGTGACTATCAAGGAACAACAGCATTCTAATACGGTTCTCTTGCCATTGTCATAAGGAGAATTTTCCTAACTGGAAATGTCACTGGGGAGTGCCTGCAGATACCTTTTTTTCTTGGTAGCAGAGGTGACTCTCTTGATCTTTCAGTCCAAATTCTGATAAACGCTGGCCTATGAATTGCTGATTGGTTTGGTTGAGCGCAATCATAAATCAGATCTGAAATCAGGGCCTAGTTCAGTGTGATTTAAACAAGATTCACTAAATGAAACCATAATGATAAATAGATGGAAGAGAAAGATAATTTTTCTCCCAACAATGTTACAAAAGGACTTTAAAACCATTACATTGATAGTTCCTAAAGTGGTTTGCAGAAAGCCCTCATCTGTGTTACATCTGCTTATTGCAGCTCAAATTGCTTATAAAGCTAATACTTTGCATTTTCATAACTTGCTAATTGAAGAATCCCTTTATCCTTTAAGAATATAAATTATATCTTGATGTTACATGCCTCGTTAGATAACAGGTGTTTGGAGGACAGAAACACTTGCCTAAGTCTTACATAAGAAATCTTCCAATCTTGATGTACTCAATTGCTAGCATTGTATAAAAGTCCTTCATCTGCTAGTCTGATAAATTGTTTGTCAGCACGTAGTAATGATTTTAGTCTAAGCATAAGCTGAGCCAGCTTGTTGATTGCTTTGACTCAGTATGTCTAATCGTATTATTTCTTTGGTTTCAGGTTACATGATTTGACACTAATTGTTCTGAAATTGCTTCATTTTAATTACTGGTATTTCTGGTTTAGTGTTAAATCAAAATGTCTTTCCATTATTTCAAATAGCAGCTGAGTGGAAAAGAATGGGAAATCTCACTTCAATTAAGCTAGAAAAAATATTCCAAAGAAAATGATATAATTATAAATAAACAAATTTTATGAGGTATTTTAATCTCATATATTATTGCATCATGTTGTTCCTGTGGGCCAGCTAAGCTTTTATTGTCAATCTTAGAAATACATTAATGACAAAAATAGGAAAAGATTCTACATGCATGTCCTCTCTTACAATCCAATTCCTGCATAACAGGCTGAACAAAATATATGATCAAACATCATAATTTTAATAACAAACATTCTGATAAACCTGAATCTTTTGTTGTAGTCCAACTAAATAAGAGTTTCTCCCTGCAGACATTGTGGCAGTGAAACCATATCTCCCACCTATCTTGTAGTGGAGAATAACTTACAGAACAGAGAAAGGGAGGTAAGTTCCCAAACACGGACAAGTTCTAGTCTTGATTTCTGGAGTAGAAATTTTGAGTATTGGTGGTGCCCAATACTTCGTGTAGTGCAAACTTCCCATAGGATCTCTACTTTGGCTATACTATATTAGTGTATTATCACATAATTTTTATTGCATATTATGTTTAAGGTGTTTATGTACTGTAAGTATTTCAATTGGATGGAAATTTTAGGTATTTCCCCATCAGATTTTTCCTTTTTATCAGAAGAAAACCTTTCTACTGCCTCCAATTATTCAGATTAAATATATTACAGAAGGAACAAAAAAAAACCCCAAACCAAGAAAATTCAGTGAAATAAATTTTTTTAAACCTTAACAGAATTAAATACTTTGGCTGTTTTTCCACTTTCTGCAATCACCTCTACGTTTTTACATTACATTATTTCAAATAGGTCAGCATTGATGATTTATAACATCAAAATGGATTTATTGTAAAGTACATTTAAATGAAAGTTAATCAAAGCTTGGGGTGGTTCTCATGTTATGCATGAGAACATTTGTGTTTTAGAATAATCTGAAATAAGAAATAAGAGCTTTAGCTAATGTTTACAGAGTACAAAACATAAATCCAGCATTGCAAAGATCATTGAAATTAATTAAATTTCATTGGGCAAGAAATCAAAAGAAACATTCTAGAAAGAGCAGATATATGGTTTTTCATTTAGAAGGCAGAATTATATCCTTGTAACACACCTAGTTCTCATTTTCTTTTAAGAACAGCCTCCAGTTGTTCTGCTGTAATTCATGCCTATTTAGTTGGAACTGGTTTTTCTTAGCATAAAAGAGATGAAGTCTTATTTCTTTTCTAAGATAGTCTTCCATATTCCAGTCACATTTCAGACATATGCATCTGAGACAGTGCAGAGAGGTCTCCTAGAAACAGCACGCAGGAAAACATCTACGTTTCCCTTCCCAGGAGCTCAGGGCTTTTCTAGCCATTTTGTTCTCCTTCATGCCACATAGTGGAGAGACATGTGTCTCTTCATAGTATCTAATTTGTTGTTGGGATCTGGATGCATTCTGCCATCTGTGTGATGAGGAGAAAAAAGTCAGAGTCTGGCATGTAAAAATGTTCAGAGCTGTTCTACTGGTATAAATCAATATACATTAACTGAAATTCCAGAGAAATATTAGAAAGGGGAAATTTCCCCATTTTAGGGCTAAACCAGAATGAATTTTAAATACTTGTCTCATTTAACTTTTATTAATTCAAAATGGAATATATGCAGATCTGAAAACAGAATTCACAGATTCATTTGTTCATTTTTTGTCCCTCAGAATTCCAAAACCACTCTTACTATGATTGATTCTCTGTTTCCTTCAATTAAAAATTAATTCTCTCTCACTTTAGGAGCCAAGGGGATAAATCAAAGATAATAATTCAACACTATGCATAAACAGATTCCTAACCCCCACTTGGAAAGCGGCTCCCTGTGTAGAGGGGAGCTAAAGAAATGTCAAACTTTAATATGCACATGCTGATGCCTTTCAGAAAAGGTGCAGGTGGAAGCTGCCTTGCTGAAAATAATGGAAGGATGAGTATTCAGAGGTCATTTTTAATCAAAATTAATGCCAGCATATGCTTTTACACACAGGACATCTGAAAGATGGGACTTCAAAGTTCAGAGGATTTCCATTTTAACTGAGGGAGCAGAAAATGACAGCACATTAAGGCATAAGAAGTAAAGCATAAGAAAAACTTTACGGGTTTTTGTGTATCTAATGAACACATACACCAGCCCAAACCTCAGGCAACCTCATGCAACAGTTTCCGAAGAGGGAGTCTATCTGAATACTACAATAAAAATGCTGGAAGAGTAGCTGGAAATGCAATACAAACCTATGTGTATATAAATATATATCAATACAACAGTGCTTAATGATGTTACAGAATTTCTCTTTCTTTAAAATACGGATTTAAAAATATGAATTCATTATGAAAAAAGAGAAAATTATTTTTAAAAGATCACTGTTTTCTTAATTATAGCAAATGTCATTGCAAAGCTGAGTGAAATAATTACATGTATTCTTAGGTTCCACTAATGTACAGTATTTTGATGAGAGCATTCCCTTTGTCATCCAAAGTAAGGACTCAAACACTTTATGGGTGTCTAATCAATTTTTCAAGTTGTCGCATTCTTATCATTGGAAAGGAAAACTTTATTAACATGCTTAACTCTATCATTTTTCACTTGTTTACCTATTAAACAAAAGAAAATAAAAACTTTTATCACAGTACTTGGTATATCTCTCTGGTTTCATATACAAATTTTTCTAATATTGTTGTTTGGCCTAATATTGTTGGTGGTCATATGGAAGTATTTGCTGACTGATGTTAGATTTTGCTTTTCAAACTAGTGAAATAAATCCAGAAGAAGAACTATTGATGGGAGGCACTGAAATTTTCAAATTTAATTTTGTATATCTAAAATGGTGTCCCTCCTTTTCAGTCATATGATGTGATTGTTATTTAATCTGTAGTAATTTGAACTGTGGTTTAATAACACAGCAGCTGTCCTATATCAGTCCAGAGATTCATGTTATTGTGCCCTTCCTCCAGTTGCATCTATGAACAAATTACTTTGAAAGAATGAAAAGGGGCAAACCATGGTGTCTTTCTAACACAACTTGCTTCATATAAAACTATATTTTGCACAGTGGTTGTCTGAGTTATTAGTATATATGTTTGGTAACCATATGTTTTTCCCAAGTCTTTAAATAAATTGTTCTTCCAAGAACTTGTCTAGTCTGGCATTTCATTCCTTCATGTGAACTTTACAGTAAAATAAACTTGACAGAGAGCACAAATTGCTATTTTTCTGATTAGGAGACACCTTTGGTTGTTTTGAACCAGGCTCCAACTGGTATGTTCTGGAGATGGTGAGAAAATCAATTTGCTTCCTACAAGACATGAAGATTTATGGACATGGCTTCCAGAATTCTTTTAATCTCAGCTGGAGAGTACAAGTTTGCTCAGCCATATTTAGTACAGAAGTTGTTTGGTACCTTTGATAATCCTTGTCCCTTTCTGAAGTTTCTCCTTTTCTACTAGAGTTTCTACTGTTTGTTTTTAAGATGAGGAGATCATATTTATGCAGACCATTGAAGAGAGAACTAGCAAAATCAAGTCTTCTTGTTCCACTTAATTATTTTCTAACAATTTTCAATTTTATACTTGTCTTGATCTGAAAATGGTTTAGATCATGAATTTGACTTTTCATGGAACTATACAGCAAATACACATTTTAAAAATCACCCTTGTGCTACAGTCTTGGATTTGTTTTGAACATTCCATTCTATATAAAACAGCATGGTGTAAAACTGTCACAACATTTGTGCATGACTTTATCATTGTATCTATTCTTACTAATCCCCCTCAGATGGATATCAAGAGCATACAGACAGTAGGTGAGACACACAGCACTTGCAGTGATGTGCATGATGAACGTTGGCCATCTACTCTGCTATTAAATAACTTGGATTAGGTGTTGTCTTTCTTAGCCTGTCTAGAACCTCATTAGGCTTAACAAGGCTTAGCAGGGAAATGGTTATAACTGTTTCTGTGTTTGCACAGATTCATAGAATACCAAGCTGGTAGAGGACCTCAAGGATCATGTGGTCCAGCCTTCCTTGGCAGAAGGCCAGTTTAGAAAGGATGGTTCATCACCTGGTTCAGCCAAATGTTAAAAGTGTCCAAAACTGGGGAATCCACCACTTCACTGTGATCATTCCAGTGGATGATTGTTCTCAATGGGAAAATTTTTCTGTCCAATTGAGATCTGACCAGGGGTGACTTGAGCTCATTACCTCTCATCTTTTCCATGTGACTCCTATAAAAAGAGAGTCACAATCATCTTTGCAGCCAACCTTTTAAATATTGAACACGGTGATTAGTTCTCCCCTAAGCCTTCTTTCCTGAGTCAGAAAACCCCAGTTTTACAAACCTTTTTCAATTTATGACATGTTTCCTGGTCCTTTGGTCATCTTTGTGTCCCTTCTTTGGATTTTCTCCAGCCAATCCATGTATTTTGTTCTGTGCGGCAGGGGCCAAAACTGAACACAGTGTTCCAGCCTGACAAGTGCTGAGTAGAGTGAGACAATGACTCCTCTATCTCTGCTGGTGATGTCCCTGTTGATGCAGCCTGGCACCCCACTGGCTTTCTCTGCCATAGCAAGACTGTTCACTGAGCTGGTTGTCCAAGGATATCCAGGTCCTTTTTCACAGAGCAGGTCTCAGGTGCCAGTCTGTGTTATGTTTTCCCAGGCATATTACCTTGTGTTTATCCTTGTTAAACATCCTAAGGTTCTTGTTACTCTTGCAGCCTATCCAGATCTCTCTGCAGGATGGCTGTTCCTTATGGTTTCCACATCCCCACTCAGTTTGGAATCATTAGCAAACTTCATTACTGTACATTTGATCCCACAATCCAGATCACTTATTAAAGATACTAAACAGCTTTGTGTCCTGTTTCTATCCCTGAGGTACCATACTTTTGGGACAGGTTGGCAATTTTTAAAGAAGCTTTATACCACCACATTCCGAGTGCAATCAGACAGCCGGTTCCCCACTCACCTCGCTGACATCTTAACATATCAGTTTTTCTAGGGGTACCTCTGAGAAACTTTATTGAAAGCCTTGGAGAAATCCATGTGGGCAATGTCGACTTCTTGCCCCACACTAAAAAAGCAGGTTACCTTGTTGTAGAGAGAAAGTGGTTTGTCAAGTATGATCTGCCACTGGTGAATCCATGCTGACCTTTCCCAGAAGAGTGCTTCTTCTCACTTGTAACACCTCCCAGGAGAAACTGTTCCATAATTTTTCCAGGGAGAGAAGTAAGACTGATGGAACCAAAATTGTTGTATTTAAACCCTTCCTGTAAATAGGGGTGCCTTTAGCATTCTCAAAGGTTCCTAGCTGTCCCCTGATCTCCACAACTTTTCAAAGATTATGGAGTGCAACCTCACAGTAATGATAATAAGCTCTCTTAAAACCTTCAGGTGAATATTGTCATGATGAGGATGAGGGCCAATCAGTTTCCAGGGGTCAAGTTTCTGTAACATCCCTTCCTTCTCTACTGGTATGTCTGTGTTTTCATTACCCCAGAATATTCTTTCCAATGTCTGAGACCCTATAGTGCTGGCAAAGACAGAAGTGAAGAAGGTATTAAAGATCTCATGCTTTTCATCATTGTTAGTGACTAATTCACATCTCCTACTAATTCACATCTCCTGTTTAACAGTAATTCAACATTTTTCTTCTGTTTCTGGTTGTTTGAGAACCTGAAGAACCCTTTTGTAGTGTAAATTTCAATTCAAGCTGAGCTTTCTCTTTTCTGGCTGTATCTCTGCACACCCTGGCAATGACCTTGTAGTTCTCAAAGGTTATTTGTCTATATTTCCATCTTGATACCTGTCCAAAGATGGGTATGTTACTGTTCAAGGCTGGAACAATTAGAATAGGTGGTAATATACCACAACTTCTGTGATAACATACTGAAGAAGAAGAAGAAATTATTGGGGACTTGTAATTGCAGCCAGAGAAGATCAGGGTGAGAGTATGTGAGAGGAACAACTCTGGAGATGCCAAGGTCAGTGAAGGAGGGTCAGGAGGTGCTCCAGGCACTGGAGCTGAGATTCCCCTGCAGCCCACGGTACAGCCCATGGTGAGGCAGCTGTGCCCTTGCAGCCATGGAGATCCACGGGGATGCAGAGATCCCTCTGGAGCCCAGGGAGGAGCCCCACACAGAGCAGGGGGATTCCTAATGGGAGGCTGTGACCCCAGGGGAGACCTGTGGATGGAGGAACCCACTCTGGAGAAGCCTCTCCTTGGAAGACTGCACCCTGTGGAAGAGTGACCCATGTTGCAACAGTTTTGCAAGGACTGTGAGACGGAGCCACGTTGGAGAAGTTCATGGAGAATTGTGTCCCATGGGAGGGGCCACACAGTTATCAGGGGAAGGACTCCTCTCCCTCAGCAGCCAGAGAAGATGATGGCGATGAAATGACCATAACTCCCATTTGCTGTCTCCCTTCACTGCTGGGGTAGGAGGTAAAGCTGGAAGGGAGAGGGGGGTGGGGAANTGTGGAAGAGTGACCCATGTTGCAACAGTTTTGCAAGGACTGTGAGACGGAGCCACGTTGGAGAAGTTCATGGAGAATTGTGTCCCATGGGAGGGGCCACACAGTTATCAGGGGAAGGACTCCTCTCCCTCAGCAGCCAGAGAAGATGATGGCGATGAAATGACCATAACTCCCATTTGCTGTCTCCCTTCACTGCTGGGGTAGGAGGTAAAGCTGGAAGGGAGAGGGGGGTGGGGAAAAGGTTTTTTAAGGTTTTATTTTACTTCTCATTATCCTTCTCTGATTTTTTTCATAATAAATTCAATTAATATCCCTAATTCCAGCCAGTTTTGCCTGTGACATTATTTGGTGAGTGGTCTCTCCCAGTCCTTATCTCAACTCATGAACCTTTTGTTATATTTTCTCTGTCCTGTCCAGGCTGCAGAAGGGAGTGAGAGATGAACTTGGTGGGCACCTGGTGTCAAGCCAAGGTCACTCTATTACAATATTCAGGTGCTACTGTATAATGTTATATAGTTACTGTATATAAAGTGCTATTCCTATGTCAATTCCTCCTTGCCTATCTTTATGAAATAACTTAAAGCCATCCATCATGATTCTCCAGTCACATGCGTTGTACTACCATGTTTCATTTATTTCTACAATACAACTCTCTCACTGCATCTGATGTACCTGCTGCTCCTGTTTCTTCCCTAGCCTGAGTGTTTCACTATGCATACACTTGAGGTAGTCGGTCTTCTCATCCTAGGAGGCAGCCAAGCAGCATTTTTTTGCATCTCTGCTTGGCCTGTTCTATTTCCCAGTTTGTTGCACTATCATGAGCATAGACACTCTGGATCCTGTACCCCAAATCCTTCAGTTTAAAGCCTGCCTCACCAAGCTGGTGCTAAAATGTGTTGCTAAGGATTCCTTTACATCTTCTATACAGGTGCATGCCATCCCTCCCTGACAGTCTATAATTGTGGCAGAACACCTCATTGTCATAAAGGTCAAAGTCCTCAAAGAAGCACCAGCCACAAAGCCAGAAAGCAGTTTGCCTTATGTATGTTTCTGGCTACACCTTCTCCTGTAACTCATAAACAGAAGAAAAAGTAGCTTGGACACCAACATTTCTCACTTGCACACTCTGAGGTCTGAAGCTTTCCCTCATATGCCCAAATTCCGGTTTGCAGTATCATTCTTGAAAAAGTAGCAAAAGATAGCAGGTTGTGCTCTGAAGTTGTGGCACCCTCCCAGCAGCATCTCAGACCTTAGCTCCCAGAAGGCAGAATACCTCTCATGACTGCCTGTCAGCCCAGCAGGGGTGGGGACGTTGTGACCCTTAATAGACAGGCACCCATGAATACTTCATTTGTTTTTGCAGTTTTCACTGTGTGCTGCTGTAGAGTTTTTCCCTGCAGATCTTGCCTGTGGGTGTTTACAGCTGTTAAAGCTGAAAATCTATTTTTAATTACAATGCTGGACCATTAGGAATGATGCAGAGTCCTGATTTTGTGCTTATTTTTTCTAATAGTTTAATGGAACTGTGCAAATTATCTGTTGCTTTGCCAACTCCCCTCAAAACACATAAGTAGTCCCAGAAAGTTGAAGAGGCCTATAAAAGGTAATCAGATTGTAAATGCCTATACCAAATATTTCAAAATTGATAACAGCATTCACTCGCCATATGATAAATTGGAGATTTATCTGCCTTCACTTCCACCCTTAGCCCCAGAATCAAATTAAAGAGATCTTATAGACACAATATCCTTCAGAGATTTTATATGAGCAAATCTCACTGATATATTGTTGGCACAATATTAGCCTGGCCTCATATGGATTACTTATCATAGTACCCTCTCACTTATGTCAGAAGTTAGAAACTAATGAAACATTGAGACACATCCAGGTTTTGAGGGTTTAAAGGAACTCTGTTTTCTGAAAACATGAATTCTTTAATGAAAGGCTTTTTCAATTCCATAAATTTCAGCATCACAATCATTGTCAGAAAATGTGGGTTTAAGTTCTAGGGAAATTAATAACTTTATCCTTTCTAAATAAGAAAAGATCTCACTCATGTTTTTCATAAATGCAACATCTCCAGTTGTCTCAGAGTCTTTCACAGAGGATTTAGTAAAAAGTTTTGTACTCCCTGTTTATTTACTTTTCTCTGTTGGCCCCTCTTATGCCTTGTGGCAACAAAGGACAGTCCAAAAACAGATTTTCTCTCTGCAAATTCAAGCAGGGTCTTCCTCTGTCCAGCAGAAAAAGGGACAACCTTCCAGAAGGGTGTGAATTTAAAGTTGTTTTTTTCCATTCAGCAGATGCTGTGCTAATTTAAAAGATTTCCTTGATGTCTTTCCAAAGAGACATACTTCTATGTTTTAACCTTTCCCATACTAGTTCTTGGATTTGATGGCTGTTGAACCCAGCAGATATTGTGGTGGCGAACCCTGTAAGACTTCACACTAAATCAACTTCAATCTCTCCCTCAGTCTAGCATAATACACCTCAATGGTCAACCTTGAGCATCTCTTTTCTGCTCTAGTTATGAGCTTTCTAGGACAAGGACCATCCTTCTGTTCATGCTGTATGGCACTCTGCACAGAGGGCTTCGGGTTCAGCTGCCAAGGCAAAATGCAGGTTAAACAGATACAGGACTCATTGAGGCACCTGTCTGCCAAGTCATGCTTTAAAACACATTTTCCCATCCTTTCTAACTTGTGTTGAGATTTCTGAGATACAAATTCAAAGTGTGCTTTCAGTTAGCTGGAAGTCTATGTTTTAGAGCATAGCATGGTAGTCTCTTCCCCTGGTTTCCCTGTGGTTACTCACTTTAACAGCTAGTTTTATTTCATAATAATATTACTTTAAGACAAACTCTATTTCAGAGATTTCATGCTGTGTTAATTTTTCAAGCTTCTAAGGCTAAAGACTAACTGACATTGCTAGAGCCCTTCCAACATGAAGCTTTTATTTGAAGTGACGTAGCAAAAAAAAAAATTTAATCTACTTTAAATCACCTAGTGTTCTTGTGGGTAATCATAATTTATTTAGTCCTGATTTCAAATAGAGATGCAACCACATGGAATCTTATGGCTACATTTCCAATTAATAACATTCAGAAACCTTGAAATGCAGCATTTCATTATTCACTACTTAAAACTCTAAAGTGTTTCAGCCTCTCTCTAGAGCTATAGTGAACATAATTTAATCATTCCTCATGTAAATTTTATTAATTACCACACATATCATTTCTTCACTATTACATCTTAAGCCATGATTCAAGTGTTAATATAAATGCATATTTTGAATTGGCTAGGAGATCAACCAATAAAGAATTTTTTTTATAAAGAGACAGTGGTTTCTGACTCAAATTCCTTTTATACAACTTTTAATTCCCCTGTAGCACTTTCTTATGCAAGTTTTCTATTTCTAATCTGCTGAACTGTCATTTATGATTAATTTTAAATTAATTTTATCACATGCATCTCATACCCTTCAAACAGTACAGTGTTTCACAGAATCACTGGTAATTTATACTCAGATCCGTCTCCCTCAAATTGTGTCCTCCTCTCTTTAAATGGGGACACAAAATTAAAAAAAGTTCTCTGTTAACTGGATTTTAATGCACATTAAATCTTTTTATGTCCTATCTGCTTGCTTTAAAATTCAAGCTCTTAGCTGAGCAAGCAAGTGAACCCACATTTCATTTTCTTAACATGTATGATGTAACAGCTCAAGTCACACAAGCAATGAAGCAAAAGGAGTGGAAAAGCTGAAGATATAATTGATCCACTACACTTTGGTCTTGCAGATCACATTTGGGAGGCAGTAACTTAGGAGCCTGAAAATCAAGTACAGAAAACCTGATCTGCTTCCTATGAGCTGAGGCAGCACACTACACCAGACAGAGTTCTTCTGCCTCTGAGGGACCCTTCAGAAGACAAGATTGTTGATCTTGCTACTCCTGGGATGCAACAGGATCAAATCATCCCATCTGTGGAGTAGATTTTTATTCACTTCCCATCAAAGAATAATTTTTCAATCTTTGAAACAAATCACCTTTTTAAAAAATTAACATTGATGTTTATGTTTCTCATAATTTAAGTACTTTTTCCAGGCTAAATAATACAGTATGCTAATAGGATAGGAAATACTCTGACAGGAGAATAAAAAAGCCTATGAATGTATTTGCCTTTGCATACAGGACCTTTTGATCAAAAGAGGCCCAGTACACACCACCCTAGGTAGTTTCACTTCTAAAATCCAGAATCTATAAGTCAGTGATTTCCTTAATGGGAGAATTTTAACCTTTCTTTTGGGAATATCAAATGCTCAAGCGCTATTGAAGCAGAATGCCACTTACAGTTTAAGAAAAATTACTGTCAAGTGAATAATGGCTGCTCAAGGCACATATTATCTATTTCTGCAATTAGTAGAGAAATCCAGTTGTAAGACTCATTTAAAATATCAGTTTTACTGCCAGAGGAAAGCAGCAATGTGTGTTGCGTTTGGCAGCACTGCTGTGCTGTAGTTAAAGGCCTATCAGGCTTACTGTTACAAGACTTTATTTTGAGAATTGTGCAACTATGAGACATAAATTTTCTCCAAAGTCTACATTCAAGATTTCCCATGAGAAGGAGTTTCTACTTATAGAAAATGAGTCAGTCAAAGGGGATTTTTTTCTTTTTTCCGTGTTGTCAAAGGTGATTTTTCTTTTCTAATATTAAAAATATTGAAATCTTAAACCTAAACTGAATAAAATAAGCAGATATTCATATACTACATGAAGCAATGGATATGAAACTTGCCAAAGTCTATTTTTCTCAGAGCTAAGTCCTGCGCACTCAGTGTACTGTATGTGAAGGAGGTCACACACAATATTCATTAAGAAGTCTTTTCACAGAGAAATCTGAATAAAGGCTCAGTGAGCATAGCTGTATTTTGCACTCAAGTGAAGACACATGTCCCTTAAAACAGAGTAATTCTAGAACTATCTCATTTCTGAAGTAGTGAGAAAAATCTTTCTCTATATACATGTAAAAACTCTAAACTATCATGCTCTAGCATGGTAGTTTTAACCTAGAAATGGTAATTGCAAGCATGTATTCACAACATTTGCATGCTGACAATTCCAAGATTTATTGTGCTATACATAATTCATCAGGATTTAAAATCTTCAACCTGTTTGTTATCTATGTGTAAAAAAGTAGAAAACTTTGGACCTCACTACAGTATTTGACAGGAAAGAGAAAAGAATTCTGAGATGAGGACATGATGAAAAATGCAGTTCATAATTCATTAGCCCACATCCATGTGTTTCTGTGTTAAGGTTTCTGAATCCTCATATGAGCTACAGCATTCACTTCCCTTCCTCCTCCTTGATGCTGCTCATATCCAGGCCCATAGGACAAACGTCAGTATTTTTCCATCACATTCCTCAATGGGATAACATAAAGAGAGCCAGGACACAGTCCTGTCACATAAAGTCAAAGCCATGAAGAGATCTACTGTTCCAGAAGTTCAACCTGAAACACAGTTTCCTCTGGAAAAAAAAATAAAAATTGAAAATCTTGCTATATTCTGTGCATATTTATTTAGGTACTTTGTGAGAAAAAGAGGTTTCTATGGCTTTTATCATAGGCCTGGATGCACTCACTAGTTTTGCAAACATGACATTATTGTACTTTTAATAATATTTACTATTTGCCAACAACATACATCTCAAGTAATACCAAACACTTTGCACTACCAAGAAACACAATGAAAACTGCAATGTTTCCTAAATGACAGTCTTGATGGAAAGAAAAGAAATGTATGCACTAGACACAACTATTATGAATAACCCTTAATAATGTACAGAGAACAAAAAAAAATAAATATGGCAGGTAGTTTTCCTGCTGTCTGGGACAGGAGATCTCCTCTGGAGCAAATTTTCTCCACACTCAATTTCTGTGTAATTTGGCTGACTACTTTCTTTGGAGCCTGCACTCAGTATATTACGTGTACTTTGGGTTTCTTACTGTGGTGATTGATTTGGTGCTAAATAGCACATAGTGCAAGTAGATTGGTGAGAAGGAACATTTTTTTCTGTGATGTAAAATACGGCTGGGCGCAGAAGAGTGTGCAGTTCATGGTCATGCAACGTTCTTTTAGACATTAACGAGATGTGATGTGACTTTCCCTGGGAGAAAGTCTAACACAATGCAATGTTCCCATCTTATTAACTGGCATTACATAGTCTTAGATTTTCATACCATGATGTTCACTGGTCTGGCATCTGCAAGCATTGTCTCATGTTAACTTTAATACAAATCATATATATGACAAGAAGAAAATCTCAAACAGTACATTTTGCTCTCTTCAAACTGTACTTCTGGCATTACACATTTCAAGTTTTGTTCTTAAGGTTATTGCATCATAATTGACACAAACAGCTAAAAATCAATAAAAAAACTTTTTCTATATTCCAAACATTCATTCTAGTGTAATTCTTTCTTTACCCCGTAAAGAAAAAGAAAGATCCTTGCTTTTATCATATTAGTTTCACTTAGAAACTCAAGCTTGGATGGTCAAGAATAATTTTAAAATTAAAATATTTTTTAATAATTCTATGAATTTCAATCTTGTATCACATCTTTGCTGATTGAATTTGAAATGTTCTCATGGTAAAAGAAGAAGAAGATATATCAGAAGAAGGATTCAGGCCTGAGGCAACTGTGACAGTAAGGGTAAATTTAAGTGCTCTAAAACACTTAAAAGTTCATCTTGTGGAGATGTTGGATGTGAATAAGGATATCAAAAATAAAAACCATACAAAAATAAATGTCTTTTAACCGCACCATTTCTGCAGGTATGAGGAGACCTAAAGAAACCCTGAAATTTCTTTTCTCTCATAGTACAAATGCCCTGTTCGCAGCCTTGTTTATGTTTTCCTTATGAGAAGAGACAATAAATTAATTAGAAAGTAAATCTGAAGTAATTTTGTTCCCTCCTCAAGCCTTCATGGATAGAAATCTTAGGTATTTTGACTGTATGACTGTGAAGTGCAGGGTGTCCAACACAAATTCTCCAACATATCCTAAATATTTCCCTTAGGCATACACCACCTTTTTTACATTCATTCCTGGTATAGCTGGTATAAGATTGTAAGTTGAAAATAACAACTGCTAGGTTCTGCAGAAAAAAATTGTACATTAATCCAGATGCTCAGTCCATTAAAACCCTAAGACTATACTTATTTCTCTAGTCTCCATCGTTTCACTGCTGCATTTTGCTTTGGCTTCCAGGAGCAAATTTTTCTTCTGGAAGCATCCAGTAGAGATCCTCTCCAGAGGACAGTGACCTCACTGGAGTCCTTTGTCCTGAATAAAATGTTGCTGGCTGAATATGTGTAACAGCGCAGAAGAAGGTCCTGTATACAAATATTCATTCTTCTTTTGCTCAGGTCAAAAAAGCTTTGACATGAAAGCAAGGTCTGAGAGGATTTTTGACAGAAAGATTGACATCTCTCTACTGGCCACAGCTGATTTGTGGAAATTTCATGACTATGCATAGTTTTAGAAGTCATTTTAACATTGGGGGGGTATTGTGGGTTAATAACCATGAGTGTCTGTTGCTGCAATTTTATTATTTTGTGTTTTTTCCTTATGTGATTAATTTTTTTTAACACCTCCTTTCCCTTGCAGTACGTTGATTTTTGTTGACAAGTTTAACTTCACAGTCAGTCAAAAGAATAAATTGCTAGATTGACTATGCACGAGTTTCAAAGATAATTTTTTTATCATTGAAGAAACCAAAATTTACTGTTATATCTGAGACATTAGTCAACAATGTGACTCTGAGCCTTGCTTTTTATTTGCATTAGGGTCACAGACTTATCAGAAAAACAAGGTTACTGAAGTGTGAGTTTGAAGAAATATGAAAGTGACACCTGTTTGTGTTACATCCCTCCCAGGCTTCCTATTCTCTTGCTTTGTGCAGCCTTTCCAGTCGAGCAACTTCTAAGTGCATTTTAAAACGCATTCTTCTTCCACAAGTGCTTCTGTTTACAGTAGAGCTTTCAAGAGTTGACACGTATGCCTTAGTGCACTCATTTATTTATCCTATTCACATGCAAAGCTGCACACATCTTCTTAGTGCTGTCTCAGGCTGAGAACTGAAGGCACACTACAGACAGTTAGATACTGAATTTTGACATGGAGCTATCCATGTCAACTAAGCTTACAGACCAGGGTCTCCAAGGGAATAGGGCCTGTGATTTGTAGACTGTTTTTCCAAAAACATGTTTCTTTTAAACCTTGTTTCTTGTAAAATGGAGTTTCAGAATATACACTGAAACACTAGCTTTGATGAAAAAGCAAATTATTGAAGTGTATGATGCTGCTGAAAGATAATTTTATAAAGCCTTTGTAAAATTAGCAAAGATAATAGCTTTTCTAGGAAAAGTTTGACATAGAATTTAAAATAATTATTTTTATTAATGTCATCACTGACCACAAAATATCAATCTTTCCATTAAAAGCAGAGAAAACAGTGTGTGCTTTTCTATCTTTAAAACCATAAATTCTCTCAGTTGCTAGATGTAACTAGTTCACCTTTTGTGATAGACTTATCCTGTCATTTGTTGTCTCCATTTCTCTTTCAATTATATGTTACAGCATTGTCTGATATTTATTCTGACAGACTCTGAGTTAATGATAAAATTCTCAAAAATGTTAGTAATCTTGATTGACATATAAGCATGTAAATTTCAGATGATATTGACAATGTTTTAGAGTTCACAGTCCAGATATTTGTCTGCTTCTGAAGAACAAAGAAATTCACTAATTCACTAAGAACAGTCACTAGTATATCTCCTCAGGAAGGCTGCAAACAAAATATTCATAAATCAGAATACATTGTTTAGAATTTTTCTTCTCCCTTGTTGTAGTCTGTAATAGTTTTTGCACACACTTCCTCTTTAGAGGATAATGTTAGGAGAAGCTTAAAAACTCAGCAGAAAGCTAGCAAGACCCTCTGCCAAGACCTAAAGCAATGCTCATGGGAAGTAAAACTGCATATTTTACCCTCATTTCATTCCCCGCCCCATTTCACCCAAAAGCAAGTGAAATGAAACAGGAGACAGCGAGAGCAGGACACCCAGTGCAGTGAACAAAGAAAAGCAAGCAGAAAAACATCTGAAGAAAGAGCTGACTAAAAAAATGCATGCCTCTCCTGAAATACCCTTCTTCAATTATTTCTAGTGTTTTACCTAGTGTGTTCGAGGAGGTATATTCTTTTCTATTTAATGCTTTGGGTATGGTTTTTTGCTGCAACCAGTGTAACAATGGGCACATTGTTATTTTCTTGTGCTGATCATGGATTCAGCTGTACCATATCCAATGTACTAGAAATCTTCAAGAGAATCTGGAGCTGCAGTATGTCTTTGTTAGCAAAATGATGGTGTGCCACATAAACTAGAGAATGAGGAAGGTTTACAGTGGTAAAAATGTGATGAGGTAATGTGCTGTAGGAACTAAATCTGTTGAAATAAAAGTTTATCTGTTTGCTTAGTACAATTGGTGAACAACTTAAACAAATCCTGCTAAATCTACTACCTCTATTAACTGAAAGTCAAGAAAATAATTGCAGGATTTAATATTAACATTAAATGTCTTGTTCCATATGGAACAAAATAAGAGATTTATTTATGAGTAAAGCAGACAAGTGTGCTTACTACTGTAATCTCTAACTTTTAGTTTCACATGGACCTGCCACAAGTTAGACTAAAATTAATTCAGTGATTTTTTTGTTATGTTTTGTTTANGGGTAAAAAAATGTTTTATTCTGCTATAAAACCAGAGCTTGGGAGAGCAAATGTGGGAAGTTTTCTGCCCACATTTTCAAGAAAGCCAGACAGGCATCATCAGTGTGTACAGAATATCTGTTCTGATGTTTTGCTTTTCCCTGTTGTGGCTGCCTGTTGTAGTGAAAGACAGCCAGCCAAAGTCAATTCAGCAGTAAGGTAGGCAATGTATCTCCTCACTCAGTGTGTACTGTCTGCTGAATTATTTTACAATTGCTGCAGCCCATAACATCTGCATTCTTTCTTAGCAGGCACTGGAAATTGAGGAC
>VZTB01012358.1:70701-85285 GCA_013397245.1 Thryothorus ludovicianus | reverse complement strand
GGCTGTCCCCTCCTGTCAGGAGCTGTGCAGAGCCACAAGGGCCCCCCTGAGCCTCCTTTGCTCCAGCCTGAGCCCCTTCCCAGACCCCTCAGGAATTCTCCAGCCCCTTCCCAGCTCCCTCAGCCTCTCCTGGGGCTCCAGCCCCTTCCCAGCTCCATTCCCTGGCCTGGACATGCTCCAGCCCCTCTGTGTCTCTCCTGTCACAAGGTGTCCCACCAGTGCCAGCACAGGGACAGTCACTGACTTGCTCCTGTTGGTCACACTGCTGCTGACACGGCCCAGGTGGCAGCAGCCTCTGGCACACCCGGGCACACCCAGGCTCATGTTCAGACTGTCACCAGCACCCCCAGGGCCTTTCCCATCTTCCCAGGCTCTGCCCCAGCCTGGAGCTGCTGGGGGTTGTGATGATCCACAGGCAGGACCCTGCATTTCACCCTCGTGATCCTCCCAACCCCCCTGGCCTCACACTGGGGCTCCAGGGGCCTTTCCCAGTTCCAACAGCAGACACCCAACCCTATTCCAGGAGGACAAAAACCATGGAATGCTTTCAGCTGTCCTGTTCTGCACACTGCAGCAGCCCAAACCCATTTCTCCTGTGGTCAATGGCCACTCCAAACCTCACACACCACAGAGGAGCCTCTCAGCAGCTCTGAACCAAACACCTTCACGGGGATCTTCCAGCCCCTCGAGCAGCTCATTCATGACAGGCAGCCACCTCACACAGGACAACTGCACTTTCCTTCCTTCTAAATAAGATTAGACAGCCAAACTCAGTGACAACAGTTCAGAAGCAAATGCTTTCCTTGTCCCAAAACCAACCAGACACCAGCCCCTGTCCATGTCTGGAACACTTGTGAATGGATGGAGCTGTACCAGACAGGGACAAAGCACAATTCCAGCAGGTGAGGATGTTCTGTGTGCTGGTACCTGTTGCTCACCCACCACCCCACAAACCCAAGCAAAGACACTTTTCCCTGCGTCCAAGCCTCTTAAACACACTCTGTCACAGACTGAAGCTTTCCAAGTTTTCTCATGCAAAGACTCAGATGCTCATCACAGACATCACCAAAGATCCAAGGGTCTGGGTCACCCTGAGAGTGGAGGAAAAAAAACCCCTTCTGCTCCAGCTCTGACCCAGCACCCCAAACCAGGCCCTGGTGTCCCCTGGGGTAAAAAACTGCAACACAGCCAAGGGCTCATAAACATCCAGGGCTGGAGCCCCTCTGGAGCCAGGCTGGGAGAGCTGGGGGTGCTCCCCTGGAGAGGAGAAGGCTCCAGGGAGAGCTCAGAGCCCCTGGCAGGGCCTGAAGGGGCTCCAGGAGAGCTGCAGAGGGACTGGGGGCAAGGGAGGGAGGGACAGGACACAGGGAATGGCTTCCAGTGCCAGAGGGCAGCAATGGATGGGATCTTGGGAATTAGGAATTGTTCCCTGGGTGGGGGGGCAGGGGCTGGGCTGGAATTGCCAGAGCAGCTGTGGCTGTCCCTGGATCCCTGGCAGTGTCCCAGGCCAGGCTGGCCAGGGACAGTGGGAGGTGTCCCTGCCATGGCACAGGTGGCACTGGATGATCTTTCAGGTCCCTTCCAAACCAAACCACCTGAGCTCCTACGAAAGCACAGAACTCCAGGATTCCCCAAAGCTGCAGCAGCCCCAAAGCTCAGCTCCTGACAGGAGCCAGGGCTCTGCTGGTGCTGCAAACTCGGGTTCATTCCATCCCACAGAAGCCAGGCCTGGGGGAATGGCACTTGTCAGAAGGGATTCTGCACTCAGGTCAATTAACAGCAGCCAGGGCCCAGAACTGTCCTTCTGATTACTAAACAGGCAGCTGAAGACCCAACAAATTAGCATGAGAACAACAGGGAATTTACCTTGCAGATTTCCAGGACTGTATTTTTTATTCTAGAATAATCCAAGGGGGGGTTTCGTGCCCTGAGAGCGTCCAGCAAAGCAGGTGAATTGCAATTTTAGGTAAATATTAATGTCAACAATCTGTGTTAATACTGCACCTTATATTAAGCAAATATGGTTGCTAAAATGACCTTTACATATAAATTCCAAGTGCAGCACTGTATCACATTTCAGGTATCCCAGGGGATTGTACACCAAGTTTTTATATATTAAGGAATCCTCATTTATGTAGAATTTACATTCACCTGGGCAGACAGGCAGCCAAACTATCCAAGACTAAATTTCACTCTCAACCCCAAAGGATTCTTTTTCTTCCTTCTTATACAAAAGATGTTTCCCAGGAAGCAAAAGGCAAGTGGAATTAAACAAAGAAGTAAAACACCCAGGCACACAGGAGGAAAAACAATAGAAAACTAACTAGAAATTCCTTTGGAGAAAAAGAATCTAAGAAATATTTGAGCTAAGAAATATTCTAGTGATGATCTAAACTGTCTCTACAAGTGCACCATGAAGCCTGATTCATTCAAGACTTTTTTATTTTTTGATGTTGAACATTAAATAGATCAAGTACCTGTATTTATTGGGGGTAACAGTGACTGAAGAGGGTTTAAATTATCTGTTTCTATTTAGTCAGTTCTGTTAGAGGGGAACCAAAGAAAACCTCTGCCAGCCCCAGTTCTCCAGGTTCCCATTCCCAAGGCTGCCTTTCCCTTTTCCCAGCCCTTCCTTACCTTGGGTCCATCTTCCCTCCCTCACACTGGAGCCTTTGTTCTCCCCTAGTTCCCCTCCTGGCCAGGATGGGCCCTGCAAAGCCAGGGATTCCTGCAGCTGGAACATGCAAATGGATCACTTCAATATTCCTTTGATCTGCACTGAATCACAGGGCCCAGTGCTGCCCTCAGCCCTGCAAACCAACTCCAGGGAATCCCACAGACACGAGGAATTCTGGGCCAAGCCCCTTGAGCTGCTCTGCCACCCTGGTAAAGCAAAGCATGGCAAGGGCTGGCACCACAAATCCAGGGCAGGGCTCCTTCTGCTGCTGCTGAGCTCCTGCAGGGCCTGGAGGAGCCTCCCAGGATTTGAGAGGATTTGAGCCTGCACAGGGCTGGAGGTCCCACCCTGCTGGGGGATCTCTCTTGTTCTGCTCCTCCACTGCTGCAGAGAAATGTGGGAAATTATATTAATGTTTTATTTCTCCAGAGAGACACATGTCCTGATTCCTCAGCTCCAAGATCTCAGAATTCCAGACTGATTTGGGGTGGAAAGGACCTTAAAGCCCATCTCATTCCAGCCCTGCCATGGGCAGGGACTCCTTCCACTGTCCCAGGCTGCTCCCATCTTCACAACCTGGCCTGGAAGATCCAACAGCATTTGTTTGTTTGTGAGAAAACAAGAGGAGAGATTCCAAGTTCTCCCTGTTTGCACATTCCAGGTGCTTGCCCAGAGCACCTGCAGAGTGTGATTATTCCTTGGATACTTATTTTTAACTCTGCAAGTGTGAATGTAACATTTCCATCCATTTGGCTTCCGTATCTCAAGTCTTGCTCAATTTGCAATTAAAAAAAAAAAACAACAAAAGTCTCCAAACAAACACTTCTCTAGTAAAACATCTCTCAAAAAAAAGTCAACATTACTACAAGAACACCAGAACTAAGACAGGAAGAACAAAAATCAGAAAAAAA
Organism: Thryothorus ludovicianus; assembly: GCA_013397245.1. Lineage (NCBI taxonomy): Eukaryota > Metazoa > Chordata > Aves > Passeriformes > Certhiidae > Thryothorus > Thryothorus ludovicianus. Next base: position 81,697 of record VZTB01012358.1, on the reverse strand, counting down.
CCAAGAAACATCCTTAGAATGGAGAAAATCAAAACTTACAGACGAATACTTTGATTTATACCCTCACAATTGTTAAAGCTCTTTAAATGAACTGAAGGTTTACAAATTCCATATGGAAACAAATCCTCCTTCAGCTGGGGGAGGCTGCTTGAGTTTGTCTTGTTTGAACAGCTCACACAGGAGGTTATTTCAAAAACTCCCAGCTCTGAGAGCATTCAGACACATTTATAGCATCCAGGAGAGGGGAAATGCATTCCCCAGCTGACAGCAAGGAAAGCATCACACACTCCACAACAGGTTTGCCACTGACAGCCAGAGCCAGGGTTAAAATATGTTATTCCATCAACTGATTACTGCACTATTTTTAGCCTTCTCCCATAACAATAGTGGGTAAAGAAAGAATGTGAAGTCACAAGTATTAGACAGGATTAGGTGGTTTAACTACTATTTTTGTAGTAAAGGATTCATGGTTAGAACTGCTACTACCATTAGCAAAAAGCCATTGAAATTGCAGATTGGCTAATGCCTTCCCTGGCACGGGGCCAGGCTGATTAATGATTCAGGGGACAGAAATAACTGCAGCAAAGGCAGCCTTGCAGAGGGGCTCTCCTTCCTTAGCTAATTATGTTTTTCCTCCCATTTTATCCACCCAGGGAAGCACTTCATTAACGTGGAATTTAGGTTACCCTGCCATGTCTAAGGCACATATTGGGATGCAGGATTCAAAAATACTGGATTGGGGAAGAAACAACCTCAATTTTGTCCTGCTGAAGCTGGCAATCCTTTGGTAAAACCATCGTGGGCATCCCAGGTGTGTGCCTGGACCCATGGCTTTGCACAAGAGCTTGGGCTATGCTGAAATCTGACCTTGGGGGGCTTTTCCTTTCACTCCCAGCCCTACTCTGACCTTCTCAGATTTAAATTCAGAGGGAAAAAGATGTGGGAAAGGGATTCAGCAGTGTTTAATTGCAGTGCCAAGGCATCTCTGTCAGAAGAGATGGGAGCAGCTCGTGCCACACTGGCAGGGACTCACGGAGGGTTGAGCAACAGTCGAGCTTCACCCCAAAGTGTGAACAGGGCAAGAACCACTGCCAGATGTTCCCAATAAAAACAACTGCCCTGGAACAGAAGTGATCCCCAACAAAGGCAGGAGTAACAGGAGAGCTGAGAGCAGCTCCTTGCCGGGAGGGAGCAGCATCACATGGCAGCCACACAAAGGAGCATTTGTTCAGCCTGACATCAGCACTGGGGGAAAACAGCCTGGAAATCGTCCTTGATACACCTAAGAGGGAGTTCTCAGAGCCAGACAAGCCAGAAACAATGCTCTGCAACAGCTCTTTATCCAGGAGATTTCTGACCAGCAGCTGAAATTCGTGGCAGTTCATGAGGAGCAAGTGATGGGGGATGGACTGGGGGGCTGGGGAGGGATTGTGGGGCTCAGATCCATTGTAAGGCTTCATCTATTTACAAAAATGCTCCCAGGATCACAACCTGCTCTGCAGAAGCACAAGGAGGTCAGCAAACCACACAGCAACTCAGCAAACCACAAACAGGCTGCCAAGGGGAGAGCAAAGTTGGGGAGAGGGGAGGAGAAAACAAGCAGGACGAGTTCTGTAATAAACCTCTTTTCAAAGCACACTTGTACAAGACAGTCACTGAAATGCCTGAAGTCTTCTGGAAGCACTGAAATTTGTGAATTCAGTAATGTGAAAGTGTTTTTGCTCCTCCTGAGTGAGCACCAAGGCAAGGAAGCAGAGCAGAACAGCAACAACCACAGAGAAACCCCAACACCAGCACTCCAGGTCACTTGGGCAATCCCAACCCGACAATTTTATCTGCAGCTGCACATCAGGAAGAGGAAACAAAGTCTCAGAGTAACTTTCAGAATGTTTCAGAGTGTTCTCCTCTCCCCTGTACATCACAAGGATTTTCCAACCTGAAATATCCAACTAACCAATCTACTCGTGCTCCTTCTAGCTCAGGAGAAATTTTCAGAGGGCAACACAAAGCAGAAAACCAAATTAAATGTTCCAGTTCCCCTCCCAAGCTACCCCTCCACTATGGAGAAATCTCTGTGAAACAGATCAGCCATAGCAGACATTTCATTCCAGCAAAGAATTGTGTTTCAAATTACCTGGGTATCAAATGAGCACAGTCCTTTCAGTGTCAGGGAGAGGAAAGCCCTGAGCAGTTCACTGGGACACAGGGAAGTTCCCATGAAAACTCAACAGTTTAAGGAAACAGAGGTCAGCAAGCACCTTCAAGAGCAGAGCCACAGGTGTTGTCACATGGTTTGTGTGACAAGAGACTCACTCCGTGCCTTCAATCCCAGCACTGACAACACATCCAATTATTTGGAGCACATTTCCACAGGAACATCAGAAATCCTGGAATGGTTTGGGTTGGAAGGGACCTCAAATCCCAGCTCACTCCACCCCAGCCAAGGGCAGGGACACCTTCCACTGTCCCAGGTTGCTCCAAGCCCCATCCAACCTGGCCTTGGACATTTCCAGGGATGGGGAAAAATCTCTGTCCTAAGGAGTTAAGCATCACTTCAGAAGGATTTCCCTTTGGAAGAACAAACACCACAGTTGCCTTTGCTTCCAGAGCCTTTTTAGAGGATCTTGCCACAACTTCCAGGCCATGGTGCCTGCCAGCAGCACCCAATATTGCCAAATATGCTCAGATCCAGCTGCTCCCAGGGCAGGAAGCAGCCTGGCTGGAGGAGCTGTGCTCCACAAGGGCAGCTGCCAGAATCACCTCCTGCCTCTGCTCAAACCCCAGCTCCCAGGGAAGAACTCACAGGGTCACACTGCCAATAGGCACAACTGAGCAGAAACCCCAGCCCCAGCCCTGTTGTGCTCACTATTCTTCACCAACTCCATGTGAAAAATTCCCCACATTCAACGAGACCATCCCTGCAGAGCTCTATTGTCTCCAATTATTAATTAAACATGCTCTGAGAGAAAGCAAATGCCCAGAATCATTTGCTTCTACCAAGCAACTCTCACACTACCCAAGTGCAATTCAGACAGTCTAAGTATATCCACTGATTGCAATTCCAGAGGGACCAGCAGCACAGAACTCTCCCTTCACTCCAGTTCAAGCACACACATGCACGAGCCACAGGAGACCCCAGCCAAGAAAACTCAGTCAATTTTCCTAAAAACCTGCTTGGTGTTGACAACTTGTCCCAGCTGAATATCCCCGTGTGTCTGTTCACTGCCCCCAGGAGCAGAGGCTGGCTGGGTTTGGGAGGAGATCTGTGCAACCTTTCATAACCAAGGCAGAGCCAATCCAGGCCAGTCCTCACCTGGAACCATCCTGTGCCCTCCCTACGTGATGTCCTGATCACTGCCTGTGGTTTTTTTGTGGATAAACAGCCCACAAACACCCCACTGCAGCCAGGGTAACTCTGCCCAACAGCAAGCAGGCATCAGACAGCCTAAACTGCTCACCTGAATATTGAAATTACTGGGGACCCTGACACTCAACCTCGTCCTGCTGCTCTTTGTGGATAAAAAGAGAAAAATTTGCAGTTAAGTGTCTACCATGGAAGTTTGGTGATTAAGGATTTGGAGCTGCAAGCAGCTGGGATTTTGATCTGTGAGACCAAACTAGGAAATGAGAAGTCTGATTCTTCAGACATTTCAGTGTCTGCAGGGACAAAGACCTTGTAGCACAAGTTCTTTTGTGTGGATGGTGAAGCTTTGACACCTAAATTTGTGAAACGACAGGGGCATCTTTAATTGCTTTATTTGATATAAAAACCTGCCCCCACACACATCTTCCAGAGAAGAAGGGGAAAATGCAACAGGAAAAGAAAGTTTCTAAGTAAAACACAAACAGACACAAAACATCTTCCTGCTGTTCCCAATGAGAAGACACCAGGAAGGAGTTTCTCTCTTCCCTTCCCTGGGAGAAACTTTTCCTTAAGCCATGCCTGCTAAGGCCACTCTCATCTTAATTCCCAGAGCTGCCAGGAGGAAAAGGGACCACGAGGAGCACAACGAAACCCAGGAAAAAACAGGATACTGCAGCCCAGCTGTGACTCACAGCACTCCTGTTGAACACTCCTGGCTGCTCAATGCCACCACAAAATGCCATCATTTGGTAAAAGCCACTGCAGTGCTATCACCAACAGACACACGTCTGTCTACACAGGCAACAAAAAGAACCTGGGATTCAACAATTCAAATCTTTCTACCTTTAATTACAACCTCCCAAGCTCCAGGCAGACATTAACCTATATTAGCCTATAATTATCTTTTTTCTGACTTCCCATTATCTTTTAGCTACTGAGTTTTCTAACCAGTGGGCCCTCACTGAACCATCTCTGAAAGTCTAAAATGAAAGTACAGTAATAAAAGTGCATTTATAAGAAACTAAGAGTCAGGAGACATCCCTAATGATTGTCTACCTCCCTGCATGTCCCAGCACTTCTGTTCTTGCAGGTCAAATTCAATTCTACCCCAGCTAAACCCAAACTGAATTAAATCATTTTGCATGCAGAAGATTAGTCCTTGCTCCAAGGAATTTATAATTTAAGAAGCAGATGTGTCGGTGGCCAAGAAGCCCAAAAGAATGGCAGTGTTAGGATTACACACATCCTGCATTCTGCTTCCCAGGAGTAAAACCCTGAGGTAAGCAGAGAACCATGGAAAAAAGGGGATGGAGCACCAAACTCTGGTAAGAGTGCCCATCAACCCCTGGAGCACCCAGTATCAGAGGAGACAGAGGAGAACAGGGCTAGTGCCCCACCTCAGAGCTGACTCTGAAGAAATCCAACACAAAGACTGCTTTAGAGATGAGCACTGAATGCAAAAGCACTGGAACTATGGCTGTACCACATTTACCACAGTGTAAAAGCCAGCAGGAAGCAGAAGAGATAAAATCCCCACGTTCATTCTGGTCTGGTGGGTGTTTCCTGAGCCCCAGCTCACAGAACTCACAGGGGAAACTGAGAGAGCACCACACAGAACCATCCCTGGGAGCTCCATCCTGCAGGAGTGCTCTGTGCACACAGCCCTCTCACCACTGCACTGCCACCACACAATGCAGGAACTGGACTTGAAAAGTTCATTTGAACTAGTCTAAGTTACTGAGCTTTCCTTTGATTAAGTGGTTTATTTATTAGGATCATTTCATTCCAGGAGTTACTGAAGAAAACCAAGCTGAGCAACACTTCTGCTGACAACAGGGCAAGCCTCTGGAACAGGCAGGATTCTTTTGTTTGAGTGAAAGTTTAAGTCTTTCCATTATTAAATAAATAAAAGTTCAAATAGCAGCAGAGTTTTTAATGACTACGAGCTTGGAGTGCCCTGTCCCCACCCCCCCTTATCTCCAGTGAGTTTTGTTGTTTTTGCTTTCAGGGATTTGCAGCGAAAGGAGGATGAAAGTGTGAGCTGGAGGAAAAGAGGATTGAGAATTTATGACATCATTTGAATTCATGAAGTCATCTTGCCACAAAATGCCCAAACAATAGCAGGCATCTCCACCCCAAAACTCCGTGGCTGCTTTGATCTGAAAAACCTACAAGTTTGCAGGAAGAAACTCTTGCATAGTTTCTTTCAAAACTTAAAACATTAAGATCTCTGGCACTGGTATCTCTTGAACCAAGTTTTACAGTTAGTGACTGAAAACTTGGATAATAAACAGAAAAATTACATTTGTTTCAATGCAGTTATTTCTTCTGAAGTGATACCTAAACACTACATTTCTCCATAAGGGATCAACAACAATATTTTTCTAACTCCTTAGCTCATACTGCAGCATTTTATGTGATTTTTCTTCCAGAACAAATTAACAGGGCACTTGGGTTTATTTCTTTGTTGATGTACACACTGCCTTTGGTGAGGCTGCAAAATTCCCTGCAATGTTTGCTTTTAAATGGTCTGGTTGGCAACACATCCCCTGGGGAGGCACAGCAGAGGAGCGAGGGCTTGGCTGCTTTGATTCCAGAAACTGGAGGCAGGAGATGTTCATAAAGGTTGCAAAAGCTTTGTGTCTGCTGCCCTGGCAATATTTGTGGGGACCATTCTGCTTTAAAATGTGCTTACACTTGGGTTCTGCTGCCTCAGAGAGGAAGCACTCGTGTGTCTTTGATGAGTGAGCTACAGGTCACAGACAGAGTGGAGTGAGTCAGCCACTCGCAGCACAAGTGACAATGCAACTGCTGAAAAGACTTCTAGTAAACACCACCACCACACAGCCTGGCCCACCACCCCCCTAGAGACTCTGAGTGCCTCGAAGAAGTTCCTAAAACCACTGGCTGGTGATACTCTTGAGGCAGCTCTTCTCAGTTCAGCTACACACATCATCACCACCTTCCCCTCTACATGACAACCATAAAAACCCAACTCCAAAGCAAAGAAACCCAGCCAAACATTCCACCAGCAACTTCCACTCCTGTGTTTTCCAATAGTGGGAATGGTAAAAGCCCAACCTACATGCATTGGCAGTTTTGTAATACCATTACATAAGAATTATTTAACTACAGCAACAGATTTGAAAAGCAGCAGCAGCAGCAGTCACGGCTATGCTGGTTCACATATCAGAAAAAAAAAAAATCAATAAAGAGAGTGATGAATTTTGTAAACATGCATTCGACTGTCACAGGGAGTGGATTGGGATTTGGGATTTCAACACCCTCAAGAGCAGAAACCTTTCAGCTCAGAGCTGCCAGGGCACCGCCACCCTGAAAAGAGAAAACAAACAGCACCACTGCTGCCATTCCAACTCCACCAGAAGCAGCTCCACCTTCAGAAGAGCACCACGAACAGCATCTGTGAGAAGCCTGCAGGGCTGAGCTGGGAAAGCTGGCAGTGCTTTTCTACCTGATGCTCTGCATGGATGTTGTCCCCGGTGGGCCAGCGGTGTTTGCTGTTGTTGTAGCCGCCGCCGCCGCTGCCTCCTCCCCCGAGCTGCTCCCCGTGCTGCCTCTGGAAGAAATAATCCACCATGGCGTCGTCCTGGGAGCGCCCCGCCACTCCTATGGATCCTGGCACGGGGCTGGAGTGTGTCCCTGCTGCAAGGGCCTGGTTTGCAGCTGGCTGTGGCTGAGCCTGCGAGCCGGTGCCAGACGTCAGTACCACAGGCATGGTGGGGTTGGCTGTGTCTTGAGCGTGCTGCTTCAGGTGGGGGCTGAACGAGTCCTGCCACAGAACTGCTTTTCTCTTCAACACGCACGCTACGCTCATTCCACCAACACCTGCAGGGGGACACGGGGGAAAGAGAGGGGAAAGAGACATGAAATCCTCCCAGCCGCAGCTCTGAGTGTTAAATAACACACCCATCTTGTCACTGGCAGGGGAACATCGCTGTGGCAAACGGGACTCCTTCGACACTCCCTGAAGCCAGCAGCTGAAACAGCACAGGAACTGCCCACAAACCTCATTCTGGGCTGCACGGGGTCAGCAGGATGCACAGGAAGCCCATGAAGCACCAGCAGAACCATTTCTGCGAGATACAACAAACTGACAGGAAAACTGCAGGGAAAGCCCCCAAAAAATCCATGGAAGGCAGCGACAGCAGAAGCTGCTGTGCCCATTTACACCAGGCAACAGAGGCCTGATCCCCCACCCACAGAAACACTCGAGGCCCCTGTATCCCACTCTATCCCAAAGTACCCCCTCAGGCATGCAAAGCAAGAAAGCAACAGTTTGGTTTGGTTTTGGGGTTTCTTTTCAATACAAACTTAAAATCCTGGATTTTTGCTTGTCGAGTTCAGTAAGCCCAAAACACAGCATGCACTCTCCCTGTGTGCTCAGAATGCAGTAAAACCCCAGGACATGCTCTGTGGAATTCCCTGGAGAACAAGCAGCAAACCTGGGATCTCAGCAGAACTTTCCAGAGAAGGCACAGCCAGCACTGCTGGTCCTGCTGCCGATGGCACCGGGGAAAATTTGGACAGCTCCAACAATTTTCAGTACCCACAGCACCAAACACCTCAATAAAATAACCCAACAAATGAAATACCCCATGTTTTGCATACATCCAAATGACCTGCAAGCAGGAAGAAAACCTGCAGATTAAGCTGAGAGCAACTCACTAACTTCCTATTCCCCAAACATTTTGATAACATTCCAGCAGCACAAAACCACAGAAGTCTGTTTGTTATTTTAAGGCGGGACTATCAGAGCAATAGACACACTACAGGTGTGAACAGCAAAGTGCTCTGCCCCCCATTATGTAACACTCACACAACAAGCCAAATTAATTTTTAAAGGTGTAGGGTAGTCTGAATTAATCTTTATTAAAAATATCGACAGTTTGTAACTTGAGGTACATAAATGCAGCCCCACAGAGAGTTCTGAGGATGAGAGTGGGGTGATGGAGCCCTGAGAAGCTCCTGGCAGAGCTGAGAGCAGCCCCAGGATGTTTCACTGCTGTACCTCGTGGCTGCAGAGCTTGGCCCTGCTCCTGCCAGCACCTCCGAGGGCCTGAAAGGCGGCTCTGTTCCCTCCCTGCTCCTCGTAGTAGCCCTAAACAACACACAACTCCTACAAACAACTTCCAAGAACAATTTACTAACGGTGCGGAGACCAAAATAAAAAATCCGAGACCTATCTCTGATCAAACTTTGTCAGGTTTGCCTCACGAGTCGAGCATGGGGTTAATATTCAGAGGAAAATGACTCTAAAAATGCAGAGATCAGGTTGTTTTAAGTGCACCTCCACCATAATTTGGTGCTGCACACACAGAGGCCCCCTGGGCCACTCTGCAGGGCTTTTTATACACTCACAACTTAAACACCAGGGACATCCAACAGGACTCACTCCTCCAGCTTTCAGAGAGTCTGGAAAGCACTACCTCGCCCAAATACTTGAAAAAACACTGAATACACAATATGACAAAATCTTGACTGATTTTAAGACTACAATTCAGTTTAATGGCATTTTCCTCTTAATGTCCCTTTAGCAAACAATATCAAAATCCTCCAGTAACATCACACGAAGCACTCAAACTCCTCTATGCAAAATGAACAAAATAATGAAGTAACTAATGGTAAGAAACTCATTTATCGTCAAACGGAGGTGGGTAGTAACTGCAGCAATGAAATCTGAGCGGCCCCTAGAAAGGAAGTTACAAGTTATCTCCGGGCAGACTGTAAAAAAAAAACAAACAAAGGAAGATACTATGAATCCCCACCAAAAAATTTCCAGTATCTATAGACAGTGACAAGCCCATTTCCAGCGAGAAACAAGGTACAAAGTTGCACTGCCACAGCCTTTGCTCCTTCAAACGGCTGCAGGTCCCTCCGTCCGCAGACACGAATTAATTTCTGGGTTAATAAAGGTGTTATTGTAAAAACCAGGAGGGTCCAGAAAATCAGTCAATGGATTAAGGAGAGGCCGCTCCCAGCCGCTTCCTCTTTGGGCTGCTCCGAACACGAGCGGAAAACTTGGCAAAGGCGACATTTTGAAAGGGAGCAAAGGGGAAGGGAGCATTGTGGGTAGTTCAAGTTTAGTTCCAAGCCGTGTTTTTATGGGAATGCCGCGTTCGAGGCCGCGGGACAGCTGAATCCTGTCATTCAAAGCTCCCGGAGCCCCGGCAATCCGCGCAGTCACCTACACGGGCACTCGCAAACCCGCAGCCGCTCAGAGCCGCTCTCACCCCCCAAACTCTTCCCAAAAACAGAGGGTCAGCTCTGCCCAGGGGAGAGAACCCCGGGTTTGCAAACAAAGGCTTCCGCGCCGCTCCAGGGCCGGCAGTTCTGCTTTTCCCTGGATGAAAACACGGCGTGGAAACGAACTGCTCCGTGTTGTCACTGCAGGCAGAATACTCCAGATTACGGGACAAACAACAAAAAACTTCGGAGGAATCTCCCTGCGAGTTTGAAAGCACCGGTGGTGACAATACTCAATAAAGGAGCTTTAATCCACATAGAGCCTGGCTCTACAGCCACATCCTCACGGCTCTGGTTCCGTATTCCACTCAAAATCACAGATTATTACAAAATTACCACGGCGTAAAAAGCCCGTTTCCAAAAAGTTCAACCCCAAAGCAGAGGAGTTTGGGCTGGGTGGGTTTTTTTTGGAAAGTTCCACTGGAAATGAAAGCAGAGCCATTGTTTGAGAGCTGTGTGGCCTAGCAGAACTTTTAACGTTATCCCAGGGTTCTCCTGAAAACCTGGGGAGACGCAGCACTGAATTCCTGACCCATCGGATTCCCGAAACCAGCATTAAAACCCAGGAGGACCTACGGTCCCCCCTTACCCCACCTCCATCCCTCTTAATAAAGGAAATTCCTTACTCATGATCTGCCTAATAAAATCTCTGCTCCGAACAAAGTTATTAAACATTGACCAAAGCAAACAACAACAACAACAACAACAAAATCAGAGCGTTTCTCAGGTAGGGTCGAGAGGCTCTTAAAATTCCAACTTTGCAGCTCACAAGGGCCGAGGCTGTTGTTATGTGAGCACGAGATAAAAACAAGGGGGGAAAAAAACCCACACAAACACAAAACCCCCAGGGTCACCAAGCACATCTAAATGGATTGTTTGCTTTTTTCTGCTTTTTTCCTCCCTCCCGCTGCCAGCTCCGACCCTCTCCTCCTCCAGGGACCCCCAGAGCCGCCGAAACCCCCCCAAAACCGGGGGGGAAGGAACCCAGCCACCCCCCCGGAGCACCGGGGGCAACAAAGCGAGGCCTCGGCCGGAGCGGCAGAACCCCCCGAGACCGAACCCCCGGGAGAAGCGGGAGCCCTCCGGGATGAAACCCGTCCAGGAGAGCGGGGAGACCCTCCCCAGGAGAAGGGGGAGCCCCCCGGAGCAGGGGGGAGCCCCCGGCGGGCCGGGCCCGGGGGAAGGCGGCTGAGGGCCGGGATGGGCCCGCGCCCCCCCAACAATAACCCCGGTCCCCGTTAGCGGAACGCCCGCGGGGCCGCGCTCGGGGCCTGGGGGTCCCTCCGCGCCCCCTCCCCGTTAACAATGGGCCCAGGCCGCGGCCCCGACACGGAGCCGGGCGGGAGCGCCGGCGCAGCGCCCCCGCCG
>VZTB01012358.1:24681-38496 GCA_013397245.1 Thryothorus ludovicianus | reverse complement strand
TAATAATAATAATAATAATAATAATAATAATAATAATAATAATAATAATAATTCCTCTAAATGTAGCGGATCAAACCTGGCCCCTCCTGTTCTGGCTCCATCACAGGAAAGAGAAACTGAGGCACAGCATAGAGAGACACCCTCCCTCCCCTCCCCCAACCGTCACGGTGCTCTGGGGTGCTGGGAATGCTGGAATTCAGGGAATTTGGTGTTCCCCCATGGAGAGGGGATGCTCCACGACCACCTCCCAGCGATTCTGACCTCCGGAGGAAGAGTGTCCCCATTTACACCCCTAAAACAAAGCCCTGAGCCCCATCAGCTCCCAGACTGTGGGGTTTGGGTGCATTTGGCTCCAATATCCCCATAAAGAACCCCGGGGATTTTGATTGTTGTTGTTTTTTTTCCCTGAAAACACCACGAATTCCCGATTTCCCCAGGAGCAGGCTGGTCTGACTGATTTAGCTCTGACAAAATATCTCCTTAACTCTGACACGATATTCCATTTATGTTCTACTGAGCTTCGATGCAACACCCCAGCTCCTGCTGGCAGCATCCCACAGACCCTGCCCTGAGATCCCTTTCCCCTCCTGCCTCCCAGCCAGGAAACTTTTCCACGCCGAGGGAAAGCCGAGGCGATCGAAGCAGCTCAATTCGCTGCCCGCCCTCCCAGCGCTGCCCTCCCGCACGACAGCCGGAAATTCCCGCGGGGAGCTGCCCCATCCCCTCGGGAATTGCTGGGGTTCCCGCAGGAGGGATGATCCCGTTAGCCCCGGGCCGGGGCTCAGCCTCCCCCCGGCCTCACCTTGCAGTGACTTTGGAAAGCCCAGGGTGCCCTGGTGGGGGGACACGGGGTGGTGACACTTGTGGGAGGGGGTGGGAGGGTGCCAGGGGTGTCCCCAGAGAGGGGAATGTGCACCGAGAACAGCCCAGAGGGGAAACTGAGGCACGGGGCTGTGACCACAGCGGGAGCTGGCATTCCAGTGAGGCTGAGATGGTGATCCCGCCCTGCTGTGCCTCAGTTTCCCTGGAAAACGTCCTGATTCCTGCTCAGCACCACACCAGCAGCATCTGGTCTCCAGGCCAGGGGGAGCAGCTCCATCGGAGCAGGTNCCATCCCATCCCATCCCATCCCATCCCATCCCATCCCATCCCCATCCCACAGCAATTAAATCCCTGTCCTGCTCCAATGGGGATCCCTGAGCCCTGGCTCAGCTCTGGGGGAATTTGTTATCCCCTGGGACATTGGCTCCCAAACCAACAGCCTGGTAAAGAAAATTGGGATTAATCCAGGACCTCAATCAGGCTTCCCATTGGAGACTCCCAGCAGAAGCCACTGAGAGGTGCAGCGTTAATTAAAATGAAGGGAAAATCCCTAAAAAACCCACAAGCAAATGGGGAATCACTCAGGACTGAAACCTGGGGGATCTTCGGCTTTAATCTGTGGGTTTGGGGATGAAATGTGGGTTAAACCTGGCAGATTTTGGGCTTAGGTCTGAGGAAACTTGGGCTTAAATTTGGGAAGTTTTGGGCTTAAATTTGGGGAATCATTGGCTGAGATATGGGGGAGCTGGGACTTAATATTGGGATCTAAAATTTAGGACAGTTTGTGCTTTAATCTGGGTTTAGAGTTTGGATTTGGGGGGTCTTGGTCTTAGATCTGATGAATTTGGGGTTTAAATTCTGAGGGATTTTGTGCTTAAATTAGAGAGATCTTGGTTTTAAATTTGGGTATTTGGGGCTTGAATATGGGAGATCTTGGGCTTAAATTTGCTGGATCTTGGTTTTAAATTTGGGGATTTGGGGCTTAAATATGGGGGATTTGGGGCTTAAATTTGAGGGATCTTGGCTTAAATTTGTGGGATCTTGGGCTTAAATATGGGGGATTTGGGGCTTAAATTTGGGAATCTTGGCTTTAACTTTGGGGCACTGCACAGACAGAGTGAGCAAGATGGGAAACCAGGAGGGATGTGGGGAGCCTGACTCCCAAAATCACAAATTCTGGGAATGAGCCACAGGCAAAGGCTGGACATGGGGCGGGAACAGGCAGGGAAAAGCAAAGGAATCAGCTCCAAAAATTTGCCAAAGCCCCCAGGGTGGGACAGGATGGATGCCGGAGGAGATGCCCCCAGCAGCCCGCGGGGGGGACAAGGATTAAGCCGCAGGCAATTTCCATGCTAATTCTCCCGGTTCCATTCTTTATCCCGACATCTGCGACAAACCAGAGGTATTTTCTCCCAGACCTCAACCGGTGCCTCAAAGACACCGTTAATATAATCCGATAGAGAGGAAAAAACCGAATATATTATATGTATATATATACATAGATATATATACAAAAAAATCCAATTTACTGACTTATTTAGCGCCACTTTCCGTAATCAGCTCTCGCAGGGAAGAAACCCTGATTAAAGCCGAGCGCATCGCTATGGAAACCGGCATTCCCTCCTCCCACGGCCCGCGGGAGAAGGAGAAGCTCGGGTGAGGAAATCTGCCTGGTAACAACCCCGTTAATGAGCCGGGGAGCAAAAAATAATCCCTGCGAGCGCTGTCGCCGCCAAAGGAGCAGCCAGCGGCAGCCGGTGGGGAGGCGAAACGGCTCCCAAAATATTGATTTCTCCGGGATTGTTTTGGAGGAGGAGGAGGAGGGGGCGCTCGCACATCCTGGAAGGATGGAGCGGACATCTGGAGGTGGTCCCCGTGTGCGCCCACCCAGCCCGGCGCCTGGGGGTGTTTCTCCCAGCGTTTATCCTGTTTTTTTTTTTAGCTTTAAAAGCCAGGATGGAACCACGCAGGTCTGGGGGATTCGGCTGCCGGCGCAAACGGGATTTATGGGATGACCCCGGTGGATTTCCCTCTCCTCGGGGTAATTCCACAACCCGCGGGCACTCACGGCTCCCCCCCAATGCCCACTCCCATCCTGGGGTTAAATCTTGCAGGGGTTGGGGCTGGAATTTGGGGACCTCGGTCTCGGATCTGGTGGATTTTTGTGCTTAAATTTGGGAGAGTTTGGGCTTAAATTTGGGGGATTTGGGACTTAAACATGGGACATTTTGGAGTTATATATGGGAAACCTTTGGTTTAAATTTGGGGGGTTTGCATTTTAAGTATGAGAGATCTTGGGCTTGATTATGGGAGCAACCTCCCATGAGTGAGAATTTCTGGGAGAATTGGGGATTTATTCTTATTTCTCCATTGAATAATGGGACCTGGAGGGTTTGGGGGGTCTCTTCTGGCTGGATGAGCACCCTGTAAGGAGAAGGTGCTGGATTCATCCAAGGCAGGGATAGAAATTCCCATGGACTGGAAGAAAATGAGGGGGGTGGGAGTGGTGAGTGGCAGGGAAGGGCTGGGATGTTCCCTGAGCCCTCAGGGAGCTTTTTGGGATGCAAAAGTCTGCCCAGGACATCTCAGTATCCATTGAGGAATTCAATAACAGTCCCACCACCATTTTTACTAAAATCCCCCGTTCCTTGTCACTGCTTCCAGGAACAGGAGTGGGGCCTCCCTGCCCTGGCAATGGGACTGTGATCAGGATCCCGCAGGGCTGGAGTTATCCAGCCATTCCCACCCACATCCTGGGGCTTTCCCAACCAGGGGAGCTGGAGAGGCATCCAAAGGCATGCACCATCCCAATAAAATCAGAATATTTGGAGTAACTCCTTCAGCGAAGGACCCGGTGCTGCTGATCCCGATGATCCCTTTGCTGTTGATCCCAACAATCCCTCTGCTGTTCATCTGAAGAATCTCTCTGCAGTGGATCCCAAGGACCCCTCTGCTGTAGATCCCAAGGATCCCTCTGATGTTGATCCTAAGATTCTCTCTGTAGTGGATCCCAATGATCCCTCTACTGTAGATCCCAACAATCCCTCTACTGTCCATCCCAAGAATCTCTCTGCAGTGGATCCCAAGGATCCCTCTTCTGCAGATCCCAAGGATCCCTCTTCTGCTCATCCCAACGATCCCTCTGCTGTTCATCCCAAAAATCTCTCTGTAGTGGATCCCAAGGATCTCTCTTCTGTAGATCCCAAGGATCCCTCTGCTGCTGATCCCAAGGATCCCTCTGATGTTGATCCTAAGATTCTCTCTGCAGTGGATCCCAATGATCCCTCTACTGTAGATCCCAACGATCCCTCTGCTGTTCATCCCAAAAATCTCTCTGCAGTGGATCCCAAGGACCCTTCTGCTGTAGATCCCAAGGATCCTTCTGCTGCTCATCCCAAGGATCCCTCTGATGTTCATCCTAAGAATTTCTCTGCAGTGGATCCCAATGATCCCTTTGCTGTTGATCCTACTGACACCTTTGCTGTAGATCCCAACGATCCCTCTGCTGTTCATCCCAAAAATCTCTCTGCAGTGGATCCCAAGGACCCCTCTGCTGTAGGTCCCACAATCCCTTTCCCATTTATCCCATTTTTAGGACGTGCCAGGTGCGTGCTGTGGCCACCAGCGCGTCACTGACCGTGGCCAGTGCTCGGGAGCGCATTGGAGACTCCTTAAGCAGCCATAAAAATTGCTTTTCTGAATTGCTTTGCCCTCCTTTCATCCCCAGCACCTGTGGGAGGGGTTTTTGGGATGGGTTTTTCCAGCCCCCTTGCTGGGTGGGGGCTGTGGGTGAGCAGCTCCAGGGGCTGGATCCATCCAGGGCCCCCAGCTCTGCTCCAACGCATCCCTTACCAAGATGTGGCACCAGGATGTCGTGACAGGTGACATCCCAAACCCTGCAGCAGTCCCCTACACCCAACAGGGATGTGAGCCCATCCCCCCTGGCATCAGGGCCAGCCCCACACTGGGGAAACTGGGATTTCACGCCCCAAATCCATTTTCCCCCTGTAACCACTCGGGATGGCTTTGCCAGCTGGGTGAGGGGCACTGTCCCACCCCATCCCCTCACAGACACACCCACGGGAGGGAGGAGGTTTTCCATATGAAAATATTTAGGGAAAACCCAACCCAGCAGCACCAAGGCCTGGACACAGGGCTGGGGACACCCCCCAGGTGGGACCCGCTGTGACAGGACATGGGAATGACATTCCCACCACTCCTTGGGGTCCCCCCGTGGGGTCCCCAGCCGTGGGAAATGGGGCTCTGGAGCCCTTCACGTGTTCCCTGCTCCCTGCCCTGCCCTGCAGCCTGGAGGGCACCAACCCCACCCGTGACCCCGCTAATGAGGCTGTCGCTAATTGCCCAGCCCGTGCCCCATGTATAATTCAAGGCGCTTTGTTAGGGCCGGGTTTGCTTTGTCTGGGAAGTGCCACCTACCCGAGGGACACCGACCCCGCTGCCACACAGCTCCTTCTGGGGGGAGGGGTTGGATTAAAAATAATTAGGGCCTGGGGCTGCTGCGATGTGGGGGATGGGGTTGTTAGCAGGGTTGGGGTCATTAGTGGGGTCATTAGTGGGGTCGGCATCCCCCTCACGGATGAGGGGATGGGACAGGGGGACACGGGGAGAGCCCAGAGCACCATTTCCCACGGCTGGGGACCCCACGGGGGGACCCCAAAAGGCACTGAGAGCATCAGTCCAGGGTCCAGGCCATGGGTGCTGCTGGGCTCGGACTTGCCCCCACATTTGGAGGGGGAAATTCTCATTCTTGCTGTGGGTGCACCCAAAAGAGGAGATGGTTTGGGGCCTGTCAGTACCAAAACTGGGGGTGGCACTCATGTTCTGGATGGATGATGGAGAGGACCTGCAGCAATGGGGCATAAACCAGCCCCAAAGGGTGTCCCTAAGTACAGCTCCTGACACCCAGCAGAGCCCCAGGTAGACACCCCAAAGTCTCCCCAAATCCCCCAGATACCCTCAGCTCCTGGTGGTTCCAGGAACAGCTCAGACCCAGGCTCAGACCCAGATGCCATTTCAAGGTGCAGCAGCCTGAAATCCAGGTGGGACACAGCCCTAGGAGGGTTGGAAATGGGACAGGGGCCTGGGGGACCTGCACCTCTCCACAGGCCACCACCACACAACTGCTGAACCTTGGGGGAGAAGAAGTTAAAAAAAATATAAACAAAGTTTTTAATAATCTCCTGGTGTTTTTGGTCACAGAAGCACCAGGCTGTGCTGCTGGATGGAATCCCTGGGGGAGCCAGCAGATCCAAGAGGCAAATTCCCAGGAGGGAAGGAAACTGGGAATAAAACACTGCCCCTGAAATTCCCATCACTCCAGACCCTGCCCCGTGTCCCTCCC
Source organism: Thryothorus ludovicianus (assembly GCA_013397245.1). Taxonomy (NCBI): domain Eukaryota; kingdom Metazoa; phylum Chordata; class Aves; order Passeriformes; family Certhiidae; genus Thryothorus; species Thryothorus ludovicianus. Next base: position 32,312 of record VZTB01012358.1, on the reverse strand, counting down.
CGGGGGATGGGGGGGACATCCTGGGCGTCCCCAGGAGTACAGGGTGACCACAGGCAGTGGCAGAGCTGGGAGCTGGAGGGGACTGAGGCACAGCCAGGGTGGGCACAGGGACCCCCAGCCCCTGGGGACTCCCAACCCCACAGCATCATCCCCAGGATGTCCCCACCCAAGCCTGGCTGTGGCACCCATGGCCCCAGGGCTGCCCATCACCCACCCAATGGCCATGGGATGCCACCACCCCCCACAGGTGCCACCCTCCAGTGCCATCCCCCAGCCCCGGGCCCCCTCAGACCCCCTCAGCTGCTCTGTGACCGCCCCAGCCAGCAGCTGCCACACCACGGGGACTCGGTGCCAGCCCTGTGCCACCCCCCGCCCATCACAGGGCTCTGGCTCTGCCCCAATCCCCGAGGCAAGGGAAAACGGCACCAGGTGCTTCAGGGAAGGGCCAGGGAAGGACGGATCCGCCGGAGAGCCCCGGCAGCTGCCGAGGGGAATTGGCAAGAGGCCGGTGACGGGCTGGAAGTGGCAGCAGAGGAGGGGACAGCAGGGGACAGGAGCTGAGGGGGTCCCACAGGCACAGATGGGGATGCCAGGTATCCCCAGGGTGGATGAGAGGGACGAGGCTGGTTCCTGAGCCAAAACAGGGCAGGGAAAAGCAAAGAAAACACAAATCTGAGCCTGCGAAGGGTTTGTGCAAAGCTGCCAAGCCCAGGCCTGGCTGCTGCATCCACGGGTGGGACCTGGGTCCTTCCCCAGGACTGGGGGACACAAATCAAGGCAGGGGGACCCAGCTGTGCCCCACAGCCACGGCTGTCACCACTCCTGAGATCCAGCGGGGTGGAGAGGAGGGGGAAAGAGCCCAGGCTGATGGGACAAGGACTCTCAGTGTGACACTGGCAGGCAGTGGCTGAGCACCACCATTAGCCTGAGCTATTCCTGCACAGAATTAGAGCAGGGGCAGAGTTTCCCTGGGGCTCCCATGAGCTTCAGCATTCCAAGAACCTTCCACTCCCACTCTGAGTACCCTCCCTGCTCACCCCGAGCACCCTTCACTCATCCCAAGGACCCTCTGCTCCCACTCTGAGCATCCTCCCTGCTCACCCCGAGCACCTCAACTCTGACCCCAAGCACCCTCCATTCCCACCCCAAGAACCTCAACTCTGATCCCGAGCACCCTCCATTCCCACCCCAACCACCTCAAGCACCCTCCACGAGCTCCCTGAGCATCCCCAATCCCCACCTGAGCATCCTCCACCATGACCCAGCACCTCCCACTCCAACACTCCCACCCCAGGAGCCCTCAGCTCCCACCCTGAGCTTCCTCCTCTCCCCTGGGACATTTCCCACTCAGGGTTTGTACCTGGGAGTCCCTGTGGGGTGGCACGGGTGTGCCCAGATGGACTGGCACCATTCCAGTGACACTCTCACAGATCCCTGAAGCCCCAATTCCCAAACTGGGACAGTCACTGAGGCCACCCCTGGCCCTTTGGCTCCCCAAATCCCATCCACCAAAGGTTCTGCATTTTCCTGCCCCAGCACGAGGCCAGGGGAGGCAATCAGCCCTGCTCCAGCTCCTCTGTCTGGTGCCACATTCCCGGAGTTCCCAGGACTGGGAAAGGGCCTGACTATCGATCGGGCCATGGGAACAGACCAGAGTGCCCCAGAGTGCTAATTAGCCCTAATCAAGGTAATTAGCCTGAGAGCCGAGCAGCAGGGCAGCCCCGAGCGTGGCTGTGTCCCCTGTGTGTGACAGCACAGCTGTGACCCCCGCCAGGCACGGTGGCCCTGTGTGTGGGCAGTGAGGGGGACGAGGGTGACAGGACAGCAGCGGGGGCTTCTCCGTGTCATTGTCACCGCCAGCCCCTGGGTACCCGAGGACGCTCAGCACCACCTCCCCCAGCACTGTCCAGGGCACAGGGACCCTCTGCCAGGACAGAGCTGGGAGGTGGCACCAGGGTGTCACCCCCTGTGACAAAGGTGGGAAATTCTCTTTATGTGATCCCCAACCCGAGCCCGCCTATTCCTGCAGGCAGCCCCAGCTCAGCTCAGGGATCCCACTGGATTCCCACCCGGATACCCCAAACCCTCCCTCCCTCCCAGCTCCTGCTTCCAAAGCCCCTGGAACTGCTGGGATGTGCTGAGCCCTGAGGATGAAGAGGGAGCCACCACCCCCAGGCAGGTCCCACAGCACCTTCCATCACAGCTGGAAAAGTCCCTATTAAATAATGTGACCCCGTGGGGACAGAGGGGGACAAATCCTGTCCCACTGCTCCCAAACACCCCTTCGGCCATCACTTTTTCCCCCTCAAATCTCCTTCTGCCATAGATGAGACCCAGAGGAGGGGGAAATATTCCCCCAAGCACATAGGAGCTGTTATTAATTTTATTAAATTCCTCTCGGGGTTTAATGTCCTGTTTAAACACAGCCTGGGCTGCTCTCTGTCTGCTTTGCCTTCTGAGTTTTCCAGCCCGTTACATCCGTATTTTGGAAATTAAAATAAATAGCTGCTTTCAAACGGGGGGAAGGAGAAAATCAGCGCAAGGGGGCCATTCTGGGCTGTTCTGAGCATCCCCCAGGACTTGGAAAGAATGTTCTCTCCCCTCTCAACCCCCAGCTCATCACCAATTGCAGCCAAACTGGCCCCAGCTGCGATGGGGACAGGGACATCCCAGGGCATTCCAGGAGGGTGAGGGATGGGAATAAAGCCTGGAGCACCGGGAGGAGGATGGGAATGTTCCACCCGCCGGCACTGGGCTCATCCAGGCAGTGCAGTGATGGATACACAACCGCCCTCACCCCCAGCAGGCGCCGGAGGGGCTGTAAAACACCCGGTGAGGGAGGGATTTGTGGGTTTTCCACCTCTGCCCCTTTCCCTAAGGACGGGACATCCCCAGGCGGCGGCTGCAGCGCCCCGAGGGCTCCCCGGCCCAGCGGGGGAGGCGATGCCCGCAGGATCCCGCTCCCGCGGTGATGTGCAGTGGGATACAAACCTTCCCCAGCCCTGGGAACGGGCACGAGGCTGGGAGGATGTCCTGGCACCCAGCGTCCTCCCAAATGCCCAACCCAGCCCTGTGCCAGCGTTTGTGGGGCAGGGCTGGGAGCTCGAAGTCGGGTCTGAATCCCAGAGAGGGATGTGCTTTCCCTTTAGGAACCGAATTTCCCCACTGTGAGTTTTGAACTGTTGAGCCCCAAACCTTCCCTGTGCAGTTCTTCAGCCCCTCCAGGCCTTCCTTGGGGTTTCTCTCTGAAGGAACGGAGCAGAGAGGAGCCAAGAGCACCCTGCAGAGGGAAAAGGGTGGTGGGAGCCATCAGTGCCTCGGGCAGGGAAAACATTCCCCAGGCTCAGAGCCTGCGGACAAACAACACCATGAGGAGTTCACAAGATGCTCGTGGATCCACCAGCAGTGAATTCTCTCACAAACCCAACCCCTCTGCTGGAACAATAACCCAGGGAGCTCAGCACACCCCAAATGCTGCCACTGTGACCTGTGAGGGGATGTCCCTGCCATCCTCAGCTTCCAAACACAGACCCAAACCTGGGGAGAGCGCTGGCCAAAGGCAGCAGGGAAAGGCCAACACACCCAGAGTTAATTCCTGGCTGTGGTTAATCACCTTCAGGGCTGAAATTCCACTTTTCTTCCCAAAACCTGCTCACTTTGCCTCATTTCTCCTGCATTAAGGGCTGTTGGTACTGAGAATCTCGTCCACCTCCCCATCTTCAAGGGGGGATGGTTTTAAACTAAAAGAGGAGGAATTCAGATGGGATCTTGGGCAGGAATTGTTCCCTGGGAGGGTGGGCAGGGGCTGGGCTGGAGCAGCCTGGGACAGTGGGAGGTGTCCCTGCCATGACAGGGGTGGCACTGGGTTAGTCCTTTCCCATCCAAACCATTCCAGGGTCCTGTGATTTTTCTCAGAGCAGCCACAGGCCCTGAGCCTCTCAAAAATCTGTTTTGCACATGTCCCATCCTTGGATTCCTCTTCCCAGCCCTTTCCCAATGGCTTGGCAATGGATTTGGGGATGGGACAGGCTCCTGCCCCATGGGCTGGCTGGGATGCACTTCCAGGGGGACTCTCCTACCACCATCCCCTCATCCCACACCTTTTCTCCAGTGATGATTTTATTCCTTCTCTTCTTTCTGCCTAGTCCTGAAATGAACATCATTGATTTTTTATAGCGCTAATTTTTTTCCTAACAGGAACCACCTGGGATTAAATCAAATTCTTTATCAGCATCCAGACATTGCTGGAGCAGCTGAGCCCCTTCCAGCAGCCAAACTGGTGAGCTCAAGAAGAAACAAGAGCCAGATTTGGCTGGGCAAGACTCATTTTCCAAGCTCTCCATGAGCCCACCTGCTTTAGGCTTTTCTGCTCTCATCAACCTTTCCTTCCCAGCTCTGACGGCTCTGCTGTCAGGCCAGGCTGGTTTCAGCCTCATCCTCTTTATTTTCTCTACAACCCAGCCCTCTGGGACATTTATTTTCCAGTCCCCCTCTCTCCCAGCTCTGTTAAGAACCGCCATGAATGATTTAGGGAGTTCTTCAGGCGGCCTCGTTAATCCTCTTGGGTGCACATTAGCTGGTCCTGCAAATTCAGACGTACGGCACTTTAATCGCGGTTTTAATTGCGAGCTGCGAGGCTCTGCCTTCCCAAACACACGTCAATAAACCTTTACAGCCCTGCCTGGAATGTGGATGTGCCGGAGGACGCTCACCCACACGGAGGTCTGAGCTGGCTGATGCCTCTCCACGGCCACCCACACCCTCGGTCCCTCCGGGGCTCTCGGGGGCTCACACAGAGGGGTGCTGGGGTGGGGTTTTCAGGCTTTTAAAACGCACTTCCCACCTTGGGGCCTCGTCGCTGCCCATCCCTGGAGGATCCTCATCCTGCCGGCACCTGTGACCCCGCTGAGCCGCAGGTATCAGCGCACCCGTCACTACCCCACGGAGGGGGGATGTGGGGCAGCGAGGGGGCTCAGGGGAGTGAGGGACTCCCCTCGCCATCCCCGCGCTCCTGCCAGCCCCCCATTTCCATGGCAACCATGCAAATGGGAAAGCTTTCCATAATCATTAGGGAGCGGAGCGGAGCAGTACAAACAGTGGCGGCAGTAGATTACAAGCCCATTATGAACAGTCGCACCTTCTGAGCGCTGGTAATTACACCTAATTGTGCATTTAATTGTGTAATTGAAAACCTCCATCTCGAGTTCAACCCGGGCTCCTTTCCCCCTTCCCGGGAGGGGTGGATGCGGTCGGGGGAGGCCCCGGCCCCGCGGTCCCCGGGCCACCCCCGCTCCGAGCACCCGGAGCCGTGCGAGGACAAAAGATGCCGGCAGATGTCGGAGGAGGGTGGTTCCCACCGGTGCTCCCGGTGCTGGCCAAATCCAGGGAAATCAGAGCAGGAGGGGAGGACGGAAGGGGACGGGAGGGCCACGGAGCCCCCAGGGGTGCAGAGGGGTCCCGCTGTCACACAGGGCTGTCACACAGGGCTGGGGATGAAGGATCATCCTCTCCCTTCACCCATCCCTCGTTAAGCCGAACTCCTGAGCTTCTCCTCCGGGCTTGGAGCCGGGGGTCACATTCCAGAGGCTCCCGGTGCCCTGCGCGAAGCCCTCGGCTCTGGAGAGGGTGGGATGGACTCGCGGCCCCGCGGGGAGCGGGGATGCCAGTGCCGGCTTGGCATGGCACGGCATGTCACCGCATGTCACCGCATGTCACCGCATGTCACCGCACGGCCCCGCACCGCACCCCGCCAGCCTGGCAGGCTCCGGCAGGCGGGAGGTGCCAACCCAGCTCCGCTTTTCCAGCCAATTAAAGGAGAAGGAGAGAAACAAAGAAGGAAGCGAATCCCCGGTTAGAAGCGGCCGCCGGCTCTCCCAGCCGGAGGTGGGAGCTCGGAGCGTCCCTGTCCCCACCCAGCTGCGGGGCTGAGCGGCCGCGGGGAGGAGGCAGCGGGATCGCCACTCCGGGCTGGAGAAGGAGCCAGCTCGGGGAAAAGCATCCTGCACCGTCCTGAGCACGGCCGCGGGGCACAGAGCGGGGCGGCCAAGGGACATGTGACAGCAGCTGGACACATCTGGCCTGACAGCTGCCAGCGCATGTCCCGATATCGGGATATCCCGATGTTCCTATGTCCTGATGTCCATTATCCCAATATCCCGATGTCCCAATGTCCTGATACCCTTATGTCTCATGTCCCAATATGCCTATGTCCTGATATCCCAATATCCTGATATCTCAATGTCCCTATGTCCTGATATCCCAATATCCTGATATCTCAATGTCCCTATGTCCTGATATCCCAATATCCCGATATCCCAATATCCCGATATCCCAATATCCTGCTGTCCCAATATCCCGATATCTCGATGTCCTGTATCGCTGGCACAGCCCTGGGCAGCAGCACTGCTGTCCCAGCACTCCCAGGCTGCAGAGTTAACAAATGCTGTGACTTGTGGCTCCCACAGCCCCAGGCCTGAGCAGGGCAGTGCCACCGTGGGCACCGTGCCCCATCCAACCCCGTCAGCAGCTCCCACTTCCCACAAAGGAAAGGTGAATCTCGCAACGATGGCTCACAGACACAGCTCTGTGTCTGCCACGTGGGGGGAGAACAGCAAAACCCCGAAGTTTTGATTTTATCTCACCTCATTCTCATGAATATCTGCGGGTGGCCCCTCCCGAGGCACGGCAGGGCTGGTGGGTGTTCGGTAAATGGATTTTTCCAGGGAAAAATCATAAATGGAGGCAAAATCTGGCATGTGCTGCTTGTCCCCAGGACTGGAGTCATGCAGTGCTCCCAGCATGGCCTTGCCAGGGGTGAAGGAGCTTGGAGGATGTTTGGATGCTCCAAAGCAGCTCCCTGTGGTGTCATGGCCCAAAAATCAGTTTCCCAAACTGGTTCAGGTGTGGGTTGGAGTGGGCAGGGCTCTGCAGGGCCCTTCTGGATCAGGGACCTTGTGCCCAATGAGTGCCAGCTGCACCCGGGGGCCTCGAGTCCCCGCAGCATCCCAGGGACCAGGGGCACAAGGGGGCAGGTTATGGATATTGGGAAACCAACTGGGATGTGAAACTAACTGGGGGTGACAGTGGCACACAGGGAGCCATGGGAAGGTGCCCATGGGGTGACAGTGGCACACAGGGAGCCATGGAAAGGTGCCCATGGGGTGACAGTGGCACACAGGGAGCCATGGGAAGGTGCCCACGGGGTGACAGTGGCACACAGGGAGCCATGGGAAGGTGCCCATGGGGTGACAGTGGCACACAGGGAGCCACAGGAATGTGTCATGAGGTGACAGTGGCACAGAGGGAGCCACGGGAAGGTGCCCACGAGGTGACAGTGGCACATAGAGAGCCACAGGAAGGTGGCCATGGGGTGACAGTGGCACACAGGGAGCCATGGGAAGGTGCCCACGAGGTGACAGTGGCACACAGGGCCATGGCAAGGTGCCCATGGGGTGACAGTGGCACAGAGGGAGCCACGGGAAGGTGCCCACGAGGTGACAGTGGCACATAGAGAGCCACAGGAAGGTGGCCATGGGGTGACAGTGGCACACAGGGAGCCATGGGAAGGTGCCCACGAGGTGACAGTGGCACACAGGGCCATGGCAAGGTGCCCATGGGGTGACAGTGGCACA
>VZTB01012358.1:7476-22003 GCA_013397245.1 Thryothorus ludovicianus | reverse complement strand
GTAATCATCAGCGTTTGTCTTTGAAATCGTAGGTTTTTATTATTATTCTTTTTCCCCCTCCGGAGCCAGGTGCGGCTGGGTGAGACCCTGGGGAAGGGCTGCGAGATGCTCCCCTTGTATCCCCCCACTCCCCGTATCCCCCGCATCCCCCGGCCCTGCAGCCCTTGGGCGGCGCCTGGACCCGCAGCACAGGGACCCTGCCACCTCCCCTGGGGTGGCCATGCCAGCGCAGCAGCTGGGCTTGCGGGGAGGACAGATGGCCGAGCCCGGCAGGAGCGCCCCACGTCCCCCCGCAGAGCCCCGCTCCGCAGAGCCCCGCCCGGCACCCGCGGCTCGGGCCGGNACACACGGCGGGGGCCGGGGGCGAGCGGCGGCCGGGGGCAGGTGCCTGGGCAGGGAGGTGGGTGCAGACAGGGCTGACACGGCCCTTCACCGCCACCCGCCCGCTCGCCTTTGTTCTGTTTTCACAGCACACCTTCGGGGACATCGCAGAGCGTGAGGAATCACCGGCATGCTGCTTTCCCAGTGCTTTAGGAACCTCTGGCTGAAATGCCGCCCGGCAGAAGCACTTAGAAACAGTTTGCTGCTTTTAATTTCCGTGATTTCTTAATCCTCAGCACCGATGTTCAGAAGGAAGCGTCTCCTGAACCTGCCACACACAGCCTTAGGTGTCAGAGCATCCACACGGCATCCGAGGGATGAAGCTGCATTTGTGTGTGTGGTCCAAGCCCCTCCAAGCTTGCCAGGGCTCATCCCAGTGCATTGCTGGGACCAGCCTGCAGCACCTTCCACACCTGGAGCTTCTCCTTCATCCACCACGATGGGGATTTCTCTCCCCCCCGGGGCTGTTCCGTGCTCCCGGGAGCATTTGGGGAGGCTCGTGTGTGGCTGAAGGACGGGGCTCTGCAGGAAACGCTTGGCTTTTGTGCATTCAGGAACACCCAGTGCGAAGATGCAGCGGGTTCCTCACGGGAGGCTCTGAGCCGGGCTCCTGGGGGCAGGAGCAGACTGAGATGTGGTGTTTGAAGCCTCCTCTCTTTATTCCCCTCTGATTCCCACACCTTGCTCTGCAGGCTGCCGAGGATCCCAGCTGTGGAGCTGGGACACCCCCACTTTGCCTTGACTCCATCCCTCTCGGCTCTCCTGCCTCCAGGATCCCCAGGATTTCACCTGGGAGAGCTCTCACCACCATCATCCAGGCTTGTGAGGGTCATGCAGGTACAGACACAGTTCCAGGATTCAGCTTTTGGGCTCCTCGGGGTTTCAAACACAGCAGAAATCCAGGGCAGAGGGATTGGTCAAAAATTATAAAGATCAAACAACCTCACAGCATCTCCTTGGCAGATCTGCCCAGCCCAACCCTCTTGCAGCCCCAAAAACACCAGGGAAAGGCAAAATGCTCTGATGGAAAATCATAAATCCCCATCCAATGGCGCCGAGATCCCGCCTGGCTCCCGACCAGGTAGAGTTTTGCAAAGAATCAATTTTAGATTAAAAAAAGGTCAATAAAGCCTGTCACGGAGCTTCCCTGGAAGGAGAGGAGACAGCTTCATCCGGGAGAGGGTGGGAAAGGAGCCCAGGGCCTTGCCCTCTGCTCTGCTCAGAACCCGCCACTCCACACCCCCACCCTGGGGTTCACCTGCAACAAAAACCCCAATGGCCAAAATTACAGAGAAAATACCATGAAGAAACCCCAAAAGGGTCATGCAATTAATTGGGAGAATGGGAAATGGGAGGGAGTCATCAGGATCCATGCTTGGATCCCCAGCTGAGCTCCCACCAAGCCCTGTTGTGCCTCAGTTTCCCCAACACCCCTGGAGGAGTCAGAGCCTCATCCCAACTCTCCTACGGGGTAGAGAAGGGAGAGGAACATCCCCGTCAAGGCTGAGACTCCACTTCCCTGCCAGCCCACACCCCACGGTGGGGTGACAGGCATGTCCCCTGTCCCCCATGGCCACCTGGCTCTGGCAGGGGCTGGATCCGACCCGGCCGAGCTCTTCATCCCCAGGGCAGGAGGAGCCAGATGGGATGTCTTCCCTAGGTACACAGAATCCTCCCCTTCCACTAAACCCGAGTGTTTTAAGTAAAAATCCATCTGTATCTTCATGCCAGAGAGAGCTCTTCCTGCCAAGGGTATGAACAGAACACAGAGAAATCAGTTTTTCTCACTACACTGATATTTTTACACCAAAAGTCCCATTTTGTCTATTTGGGCAGGGCTGGAGCAGCCTGGGGACCAGGACATGCCAGTCCCAGAGCCTGGGATGTTCCAGCTCTGGATGGTCCAGGATACCCCAGTGTGGGGTCAGGAGTGCTCCAGCCCTGGGGTCAGTGACACTGCAGCCCTGGATACCAGGGATGTCCCAGATTTGGGGTCAAGGCTGTCCCAGCCCTTGGTCATCGATGCTCCAGCCCTGACTCAGGGATGTTCCACACCAAGAGTTAGTTCTGGAATGCTCCATCCCCATGGTCATAAATGCCCCAGTCCTGGGGTCAAAGCTGCTCCAGCCCTGACTCTGGGGTTGTTCCAGACCCGGAATCAGGAATGCTCCATCCCTGGGGTCAGACACACCCTGGTTGTGGGGTCAAGGATATTCTGTCCTTGGGAGCAAGGCTGCTCCATCCCTGGGGTCAGTGACACTCCATCCCTGGGGTCAGTGACACTCCAGCCCTGGGGTCAGTGGCACTCCAGCCCTGGGGTCAGTGGCACTCCATCCCTGGGGTCAGTGACACTCCAGCCCTGGGGTCAGTGGCACTCCAGCCCTGGGGTCAGTGGCACTCCATCCCTGGGGTCAGTGACACTCCAGCCCTGGGGTCAGTGGCACTCCAGCCCTGGGGTCAGTGGCACTCCATCCCTGGGGTCAGTGACACTCCAGCCCTGGGGTCAGTGGCACTCCAGCCCTGGGGTCAGTGGCACTCCATCCCTGGGGTCAGTGACACTCCAGCCCTGGGGTCAGTGGCACTCCAGCCCTGGGGTCAGTGGCACTCCATCCCTGGGGTCAGTGACACTCCAGCCCTGGGGTCAGTGGCACTCCAGCCCTGGGGTCAGTGGCACTCCATCCCTGGGGTCAGTGACACTCCAGCCCTGGGGTCAGTNTGGGGTCAGTGACACTCCAGCTTTGGGGTCAGTGGCACTCCAGCCCTGGGGTCAGTGACACTCCAGCTTTGGGGTCAGTGACACTCCAGCTTTGGGGTCAGTGACACTCCATCCCTGGGGTCAGTGGCACTCCATCCCTGGGGTCAGTGACACTCCATCCCTGGGGTCAGTGACACTCCATCCCTGGATATCAGGGACATCCCCGACTTGGGATCAAGGATGTCTCAGTCCTGGGGTCAAAGATGCTCCAGCCCTGACTCCAGGGATGTCCCAAACCCAGGATCAGAAGTTCTCCATCCCCGGGGTCATAGAGGCCCTGGCTGTGGGATGAAGGATGCTCCAGCCTGGGGTCAGGGACCCCTTGGCTCTGGGGTCAAGGACATTCCACCCCTGGGGTGAAGTCTGCTCCAGCCCTGATCCCAGGGATGTCTCAGACCCAGGATCAGGGCTGCCCCATCCCTGGGCTCAGGTCAGCCCAGCCCCAGGCTGGACAGGGCTTGGAGCACCCTGGGGTAGCAGAATGTGTCTCTTCCCATGGCAGGGATGGGCTTTATATGCCCACAACCAAACCACTCTGGGATTCCGTGATCCTGTGACTTCCCCGGCCACCTCCAGGAAGAAACACACATTTATTTAACCAACCTTTTCCCAATTAGCTCCCAGCTGCCAGTCACCGTCAGCTCCGTGGATCCCAGGTAATGGATCGGGCTCAGGTGGCTGTTGGGGAATCGATGGAGGAATTAAAATGAGTTCCCACCATTCCTTCTCTGTTGTCATCTCTGTGCTGGGGAGAAGGGCAGCACATCACAGAATCCATCATCATTTCGCCTTTGTAGCTTGCAAAATTCATAATTAACAAAAAATTTCTATTCACTTGCTCATGTAATTTAATTAGCTTTCCATTAAATGGAGACTAAACAGCATCTATTCCCCAACAGAGCAAATAATTGTTTTCCATTCTTTCAGAAATCATCACCCGCTCGTTGGAACTCTCCGAATTCATTAGGGAGCCCTGGAACAGCAGTGGGAAAAGGAAGGGAAAAGCTGCAGGAAGGACAGGCAGGGACTGAGAGCGGGTGGTGGGACCCTTTGGCTGAGCTGGGATGTCCCAGGATGTCCCCACTGATCCCAGGGTGGGGGTGCTGGATCCATCCCGCTGCATTCCAGGAGCTCTGGGGGCTGCCTCTGCCTCCACCCGGGATCTCATGGATGCAAAAGGGTCAATGACCGGGATGGGGATGGGGACAGGGATGGGGACACCCCCAGGGCCACATCCGGGTCCCTTCCAGCCCCCCAGGCCCCACTGGAGGCTGGAGATCAGCCCCCTGCCAGCACAGCTCCATGGAACTGGGGCTGTTTATCCGGATCCCGGGGAAGATTTAATTTCCAGTGGAAATCTCTCAAGCAAATACCTCCCTTGGAGGAATAAACCTGTTTAAGGAAACAATTTTCTCTGCTCTCAGATGAAGCCTTGAATGCTTTGCTGCTGCCATGGCCCAGGGCTGGCGTGGATCCGGTGTGGGATGGGAGCCAGGAGAGGCCTGGGCTGCCCTGGGTGCATCTGGGGGGACTGGCCCCAAATCCCCCTGGATGCAGCTGGGAACCAGCAGGAATGAGGGGAACTGGCCTCAAACCCCTCTGAGTTCTCTGCCCAGCACAGGGCACTGTCCTGTCCCCAAGGAGTGGTGGCAGTGCTGGCCCTGGCACCTCTGGGGTGGTCGGTGCCAGCCCTCCATGGTAGGTTCCAGCTCCCCAAGGTGTGTTCCAGCTTCTCCCAAACCAAATTCCCTCTCTCCCAGGGGCTGGGATATCGACACGTGGTCCAAGGGGAGGGCATTGTTCACCCCTGATGACAGGGAGCAGTGAAACCTCAAACTGCCCCACCCGTGTCTCCCTCCTCACTGCCCATCATGACTGAAGGTTTATTTCATCCCAAAATTCCAGCTGGGGAACGGTCACAGCTGAGCTGGGCACAGGGACGCTGGCCTGGGTGCTCCCTGCTGTGGGGAGTTTGCCAGGGGCAGCTGGGCATGGGCAGGGGGTACCCAGAGAGCTGCCCAGCCCTGGCTCTGTCCATCAAGGGCCTGGCTCTGTCCATCCAGGTCTGGCTCTGTCCATCCAGGTCTGGCTCTGTCCATCCAGCCCTGGCTCTGTCCATCCTGATCTGTCTCTGTCCATCCAGGGCTCAGCTCTGTCCATCCAGCCCTGGCTCTGTCCATCCTGCTCTGGTTCTGTCCATCCAGGTCTGGCTCTGTCCATCCAGGTCTGGCTCTGTCCATGCTGCTCTGTCTCTGTCCATCCTGGGTCTGTCTCTGTCCATCCTGCTCTGTCTCTGTCCATCCAGGGCCTGGCTCTGTCCATCCTGCTCTGGCTCTGTCCATCCAGGTCTGGCTCTGTCCATCCCTCAGCTCCCTCAGCCCAGGGATTTACCCTTAATCTGGATCATTTCCCTGATCTGGGTCATGGCTCCGTGTCCATCGTGCCCAGGCCGTGGAGGGGTGTCAGGGGCACAGGGGGTGACACCCAGGTACCCCAGGCTGGGGTGTGGATCCATCCAGCCTCATCCTGGGAGCTGCCCCTGCATGGCACCCCAGGCTTCAGGAGCCCCAGGACTGCCCAGAACTCAGGGCAGGGGCCCCTCCCTCACTTGCCTGCTGGTTCCTGGGGTGGGAATTAGGAAAAAACCCTTTTTTAGCTCCTTTAAAGAAGCAGGACTGATAAAGCTCAGGATTGTTGGTGCAGATCAACCCCAAGGGTGTCTCTCCCCTCTGACACTTGGGTATAGATCCAAATAAACCCATAAACCCTTGGGATTAAACCAGGCTCTAATTAAGCCCTAAATGTGTGTGGCAGCCCCTCCCCAGCCTGGGCAGAGCAAGGGGCTCAGCCCTGGGCACGAGGCTCCCGCTGGGCAGTGCCAGCCCCTCTGCCTGTGCCTTTCAGGGTTATTTAATTTAACTCTGCAGTTAAAAATAAACCTCCCGAGCCTGCAGCCCTGCCTGCTGCCCTCCAGGGAGGGGTTTGTGGGCTTAGAGCTGCTCATCCATCGGGATCTGGGGATGGATCTGCCCAGCACCTCCCCCAGGGCTCCTGTCACTCATCCACCGAGGGCAGGGACAATGGGACACCCGTGGGATCCTGCCTGCCATCCCCTGGGAGCCAGGGAATGATGGCAGGTGGATGTGGGCAGCCGACAGGACCCTGGTGAATCCTCCCTGGATTTGGGAGAGGGACTGGGGACAAGGCCTGGGGGACAGGACACAGGGAATGGCCTCCAGTGCCAGAGGCTGAGTGGGATCTTGGGAATTAGGAATTGTTCCCTGGGAGGGTGGGCAGGGGCTGGAATTGCCAGAGCAGCTGTGGCTGTCCCTGGATCCCTGGCAGTGTCCCAGGCCAGGCTGGACAGTGGGAGGTGGCCCTGCCATGGCTGGGGCGGCACTGGATGGGATTTGAGATCCTTTCCTACCCAAACCATTCCAGGAGTTTAACCTCCATGATTTCCCTAGTGATCTACAGGTGAGGACCTGGGTTTAATACTGGAGAACAGAAAAGGAACCAGAGCAATAAACCCCAGACACTGAGCTGTGTAAAAAGCCATTTATTGCAGTTTTAACTGTATCAAAAAACCCCAAAGGAAACAGGACAGGGAATATACAGAGATCCTTGGAACTGAAACAAAAGTTCTCATTTTCAAGGGATGTGGAGAAGGGTATCATTGTCAGTGGCACAGCCAAAATGAAATTCCTTTCAATTCCAAGTTTTCCTGCCTCCCCAAAGAAAGGGGAGGTGGAAAAAGCTGCACAGTGAGATGTGGAGAGGGGACAGCCTGCACCAGGGTGGACTGTCACACTGAGCTGCTGTCACCTTCTCCACTGGGAAATGAATCCACCCAGCTCCTGCAACTCCAGGATCTCCAGGGCACAGATCCCAGCAGCTCCTCCTGAGCCTCACTGGATCTCCCCCATGTAGAGCCTCTTGTCACTGGATGCAGAGAGAACTGAGGGGGTGAGAAAGAAAGGAAGAAAGAAATTAAAACAGAATATAAAAACTAAAATAGAATATAAAAATTATCCCAGTGGTTTGAGACCTCCCTAAAGACACAGCACTGAACTCCTCTTTTTGCTGGAAACCAAATTCCAGTTGCTTCCCCAAACAATTATGGAATAGTGCTGGGACACGGATCTCAGGCAGTGCTGGTGGCTGCCACACCCTGTCCCTGAGCTCCAGGGAATGGCTGAGCTGGGAAGGGGAGGGAGAGGTGGGTAAACACCTCTGGAAGGCTCCCGAGGTGGGATTTTCACTCCAGGAAGTGCTGAGGCTCTGCCAGCACCGAGTGCCACTAGAGGGCACATCCGGCCAGGAAAGTGTCCCCAGGACCCCATTCCCTGGAACAGGGAAAACCCAGCTGGCTCCACATTCCCTGAACTGCCCTGACCCACAGCCACGGGACCCCTGAGCTTGGGGAACATCCCTGAGATCATCAAAGCCAGCCTGGCACCACCCCCAGGGGCCACAGGCCCTGCTCTGAACACCTCCAGGGATGGGGACTGCACCACCAGGGCTGGCCAGCCCTTCCAATGGAGAAATGATCCCAAAATCCACCCTGAGCCTGCCCTGGCCCAGCCTGAGGCCGTTCCCTCTCCTCCTGTCCCTGTCCCTGTTCCCAGAGCCCGATCCCCCCGGCTGTCCCCTCCTGTCAGGAGCTGTGCAGAGCCAGAAGGGCCCCCCTGAGCCTCCTTTGCTCCAGGCTGAGCCCCTTCCCAGCTCCCTCAGCCCCTTCCCAGCTCCAGCCCCTTCCCCTCTTCAGGGAATTCAAAGCTCAGGAGGCACAAGAATGACCCAGAAGACACCAAGCATGGTTTAACTCGGGTCCAGGAGAGCTCTGCTCTTTCTGCACCAATTCCCAGCCCAGTGTTTGTCCCCCTGCCACAGCCTGGCCCCCCTCAGGTGAGTGTCCTGCAGTGATTTATGGCATTAACATTCCCAGCAGTTCCCAGCCAGCAGCTGCATGACTCCATGCATTTTTAGCACCAGTTGTTCAATTTTTATTTGAAGCCCAAATTGATTGATGACCCAAGAGGAGCTCAGCACCCAATCCCACAGCCAGAGAGGAGCTGGCTCTGCTCTTCCAGCACAGCCCCAGCTTCAGGCAGAGCCAGGAACAAATCCAGAGCTCCCTGCCCCGTGGCTGGGCTTTGGGGCTGACTGCTGGGGATTTTTGGCTGCTGACCTGGCAAAGGGGAGCATTTCCATGGGAGCACAGCACCCTGCAGGCCTGCCCAGCCCATGCTGCACCAGGAGATGGGAATGGAACCTGGTCCCAGCCCCTGCAGGGGGGTTCAAATGGCTCTGAAAGCCACCCTGAGCTGTTCAACACCCAGCTCTGACTGAGGTGCCACATGTGGGACACCAGAACAGGGACTAAACCCACTGCACCAAGAGCTTCCTTTGGGTGGGATTTTGGGCAGGAATTGTTCCCTGGGAGGGTGGGCAGGGGCTGGGCTGGAATTGCCAGAGCAGTTGTGGCTGCCCCTGGATCCCTGGCAGTGTCCCAGGCCAGGCTGGAGCAGCCTGGGACAGTGGGAGGTGTCCCTGCCATGGCAGGGATGGCACTGGATGGGATTTAGGGTCCCTTCCAACCCAGACCATTCTGGGATTGCAATTTTGTGATTCTCTGATTTGCTTCCTACAGCTTTTAGGGAAGTTGGGACCCCCCCCAGGCTCCCAGGGGATCCATGTGCTCATGGAATCACCAAACATTTACATCCCTGGCATCCCAGGTATTCCAAACCCTTTCCTCATGGCCCCTGGGAAGGCTGGACAAGCCCTGGGCAGAGTCAGCCACCCCCAGCCCACAGCAAGAGCCACCCTGCTGCCCTCTGGGTGCCCCCACCCCAGTCCCAGAGTCCCTGTGCTCAGCCCAGGGTGCCCCCACCCAACTGGAGATGAGCAAACAAGGCTCTGCCACCCCTAAATCTAATAATTGCACTCTGAGCCACTCTGGCAATTTTGGGGTTGCTTCCAAGGGGGATCAGCAGCTCAGGGAGCCCTGGGGAGGTGGGGAGCACTCACTGATGGGTTCCTCAGGGTGGAAAGCCAGTTCATTCACAGAGCCAGCGTGGCCAGGCAGCTTGTACAGGATCCTCCTGGAGGTGGTGTCCCACACATACACAAACCTGCAACACAGTCCTGGTCAGGGCAGGCATGGGGCAGAGAAAACACCTGCCCCTGCCCCCCAGGTGCTTCTCCAGCCAGCTGGAATAATCTTTGTGTGGATAAACAGGAACTTCCCAGGAGGAAAATGCTGCTCTGAGAGGCCTGAGCAGGGAGGAGTCAACAGGTCCAGTGGGAAAAACCTCCCTGCCAACACTGCACCTCACCCCTCAGAGCACAGAGATGGACTGGAAAGCTGTGAGGCCAAAGAAATCCTTGATAAATCAGCACTGGGAATGGGGAGGAGAGGTCTCACCCTCACAAACACCCCCCAAACACTCTCTGCATGTCCAGGCACCCCCTGTGAGGAGCCCAGAGCCCCCCAGCCCCTGCTGCACTGCAATCCCCCACAGCCAGCAGCTCTGAAGATGGGATTTCTCCCTGCTGTGCCATGTGATCCACCTGCCAGCATTTATTAGGGAGTGATGGGATCCCACTGAGCCCTTTGATCACCCTCTGTCAGGCCTCACCCACTGCTGGGTCCTGCCTGAGCCACAGCTGAGCTGAGAACCCCCCAGGCACAGCTCAGTTTTCACACTTCTCTTAAAAACTGCCTCAGAGTCAGGGAGCCCCAAATCCCTGTGTCTGCAGTGGGAAGCTGTGCTGGGAAGCAGAGCCATGCCCTGACTGTGGAGATTTGGCTCCACCAGAACAAGACCACCCCAGGCCAGAGCAGCTCACCTGCACAGGTATCCCCCAGCCCCCCCTCCCTGCCCAACAGGAGAATTTGGCACCAGGCTCACAGCTCTGCAAACCAAAGTGAAAATCAGTGGCAGGGGAGAGCTGCAGCTCACCCAGCCCCTCCTCAGGGGGTCACAGCTCCAAGGAATTCCTGGGGCAGGAGCTGGGTTTGGGGGGGAGGGCAGCTCTGCTGTCACACTCCAGGGCATCACTGGGCTCCCAGAGGCTGAGGGGTGGGGACAGCCCATGGAAAATCCATCCCCTGCTCCAGGGGAAGGTGGCTGTGCACCCCATGGCTCTCCTGCAGGGATTCAAACCCGCTGGGCATGGGCAGCTCTGCCCTCAGCACCGAGGCTGGACCCTCCCAGGCTTATTTCAGGTGCCTCAGTTTCCCCTTTCCTTTCCATATCAGGGTTTTGCAGACCAGACAGAAAAGATTTGCTTGTACAATCTGGATTTTAACTGAAACGCTGCTTTTCACCCTCAAAAACACCCTGGATGATTTATAACCCCTGCTGGCTGCCCAGAGAGGGCACAGGGTACCAGCACCATGTGCTCCTCCTTAGGAGCTTTTCAGGCCAGTGCTGCTCTGAGATTGATTTTCTTAAGGAAAACCCTCAGGCCTGCAATGTAAGCCTTGGATCAGGAATATTTCAAGCCCAACTCTTATCTAGAAGGCAGGAATTTCTCAAAGCACTCTGCTGTTGTGGTTTTTAATTTGGTGTTGCAAAGGAGGTAAAGTGGCTGATTTTACTACAACACTTCTGAAGGGCTCAACAGCAAAAATAAATATTCAGGTAATTGTCCCTCCAACACAGACCCAGGGCAGAAGGAGAGAGGAATCACCAGGGGACTGTTTTGTACTCAAACCAAAATGTTTGTTTAATCTTGCTTTGTTTTTCATGCAGATACTCCTCAAAAAAAACCAAAAAACCCAAGTAATAAAAAGAGGAAAAAAGAGAATAAATTAAAAGCTCTGCGGTAGCAGAAAGATTGGCATGGCCTGGTGTGACCTGCCCCAGGGGCAGTCAGAGCCCTGAGCTCCACCAGCACCTGCAGAATGCACCAAGGGACCCAAACTCCAGGCACAGAGCAGGGCTCAGGCTGCCACAGGGATCCTGGCAGGAATGGCTCTGCCAGGCAGGAATGGCTCTGCCAGGCAGGAATGGCTCTGCCAGGCAGGAATGGCTCTGCCAGGCAGGAATGGCACAGCTCTGCCAGGCAGGAATGGCACAGCTCTGCCAGGCAGGAATGGCACAGCTCTGCCAGGCAGGAATGGCACAGCTCTGCCAGCCAGGAATGGCTCTGCCAGGCCAGCCAGCAATGGCACAGTTTTCCCAGGCCAGGCAGGAATTCTCCCTCCCCACATGCCCCCCTCAGTGCCCAGCAGGGCAGGGGCAGAGTCACGGCCCCAGTTTATGCTGGGACAGCTGCCCCACTCAATCTGGACAGGGAGAGCTCCAGTTCTGCCTCTGCTATCAGAACCTCATTAATCTGGTGATTTTGGCTGCTCCATGCCCTGGCCCCTGGCCTGCAGCAATTCCTGTCTCCCTGGCACGGGATGTGGGCCTGGATTTGCTCCAGGGGATGTTGGTGTCCTTCACAGGGACCTTCAGTCCCTGTTCTGCTTCATCCCTCTGCCCTTTTCACTCCTCAGTCCACTTCACAGAATCTTTCATTTACAAGTCTGAGACGTGCCAATTGATCTTTATTTCTCCTTAATTAAAGGAGGGGTCATTAATGATCCCTGGAATCCCACTATGCAGGGATTTATCTGGGATTTGTGCTCCTCATCCTCCAACCCCACACACAGACCCTGCTCTCAAAGACCCTCCCAAGCTTCTGCCAGGACACCCAGGGGTCCAACTCAGAGGCAGAGATGTCCCTGTCACCTGCTGAGGGTTCTGTGGTGGGCAGGGGCAGAGCCTCAGTCAGGTTTTGACAATAACAACCAGATTTGACAACAGTCAGATGCTCCTGCACAGATATCAAAGCAACAGAAACACATCCCTGTGGAAATCAGGAAAACTCCCTGAGGGCTGTTTGGGATTTCACACCTCTACACACAACCCTGAGCCTGGACATCCTGAAGCAGGAAGGCTGCAAATCCATCATGGATTGATGGGGACAGAGGAATGCAGTGGCCACTCACCTGTCAGCAGACCCCCCTGCAATTTTACTGCCATCTGGGGACCAGGAGCACCTCAGAAGGTTCTGCAACAAAAGAACATGCACAGATCTATTCAGTTTCCCTCTTCTCCTTGAATTAAAAGCACCACGAGACTTTAACCAGCACCACTTTAATGACCTCCCTTGGAAGATGAGATGGTAATTACAGATTTTATTTTATTGCTGGAAACAGCCAGTGCGTTGTTATTTTACACAAAGTAGATGGTAAGTGTAGAAAATACTTAATTTACAGCTAATTACAGCTGAACTGAGCAAAGAAATCCTGTTACTGAGGCTTTAATTGGAAGCACACTTTGAGTATTCATCTTTCTTTGAGCTCTTATTAAAGCCTTTCTGGCCTAAACTTGAATTGAAAAAAACAATTTAGAGAAAAGTTAATAGCAGGGGGAATTGAACAAGGAGTGGAGCACACTCACCTTTTCAAAATTATGGACATTTCCCTGGAAAATCTTGACACATCTCTCCTTGGGGGCGAAGGGCCTCACGTCCCAGATCCGAACTGCAAGAGCCAGGGGCAGCAGCTGAGGGGGACAGGGAAGGGCAGCCCTGGCAGAGCCCAGGACAGGATCCCTGATCCCTCATTTCCCAAAGGGAAGCAGCAGCTTTCCCTGCACGAGGCTTTGCTCTGGCAGGACAACAGCAGCAAAGTGGCATTACAAAAAAACCCAGACCTGCCATCCCAAAACTGAGCCACCACCTCCCTACAGGAGCTTTTCTTCATCCTGACACATCCCACAGGCACAGTCCTGATGAGCTCAGCCTCACTGAGGGACAATGGGACAGGCAGGGTGGCAGCTGGGCTGTCACTCCTGCTGAGGGGACACAGCCAAGCCACGCTGACACAGGACAGTCTGTGCCATGGCTCTTGTCCCTTATGTCCTGCAGGAGCTGATGTTCTGTGTCTCTTGTCCCCAATGTTNAGCAGTCACTCCTGCTGAGGGGACACAGCCAAGCCACCCTGACACAGGATAAACTGAGACATAGCTCTTGTCCCCAGGCCCTGCAGGATAACCAGTGCCATGGCTCTTGTCCCCAAAGCCCTGCAGGATAACCTGTGCCATGGCTCTTGTCCCCAATGTCCTATAGGATAACCTGCTCTGTGCCTCTTGTCCCCAGTGTCCTGCAGGATAACCTGTGCTGTGTCTCTTGTCCCCAATGTCCTGCAGGATGACCTGTGCTGTGTCTCTTGTCCCCAATGTCCTATAGGATAACCTGTGCTGTGTCTCTTGTCCCCAGGCCCTGCAGGAGCTGGGACAAACCCCCCTGAGGCAGCTGCTCCCCTCACAAGGACGTGAATTCACAGTTCAGCCCTAGAGCCAAACTCCTGCAGCCCACCCCCCTTGGGGGCTGATCCCTGGGATGAGCAGCCAGAGGTGTCCCTGGGAGGCTCTCAGGCTGTACCTGTGTTGTCCATGGCGTTGGAGAGCAGGTAGGAGCCCTCAGAGCTGAGGCTCAGGCCCGTCACCGAGTCGGCGTGGCCGCGCATGGTGTAGGTGAGCTTGTTCTGCCGCAGGTCCCACACCTGCACAGCAAACACAGCCAGCACTGCTGCAGCTCCAGTGCAGCCACACAGGCACCGAGCAGCCAGGGCTGGCATCACCTGCGGGCTCCAGCCTCATGGGAGGTGTAGTAAAATGGGATCTGTGCCTCGGATTGGTAACTGGATGTGTTCAACCCCCAGGGAGCTGCATGGCAGCAGCCCCACACACAGGACACAGGAAATGGCTTCCAGTGCCAGAGGGCAGCAATGGATGGGATCTTGGGAATTAGGAGGGTGGGCAGGGGCTGGGCTGGAATTGCCAGAGCAGCTGTGGCTGCCCCTGGATCCCTGGCAGTGTCCAAGGCCAGGTTGGAGCAGCCTGGGACAGTGGGAGGTGTCCCTGCCATGGCAGGAGGTGGAGGGAGATGATCTTTCAGGATCCTTTCCATCCAAACCATTCCATGATTCTATGAAAATATGAGCCTGGAAGTTTACAGGTGTTCTAGCAAGACAGAATTTGCCTTTTAGAAGATGTCTAAGTGAGTTATGTTCAACCTCCAAGGAGTTAAATGTCAGCAGCCCCACACCTGCAGAAATCCCCTTGAACTGCCCCAAAGCCCGAGGGCACCAAGCAGGAGCTCCCCAATTCCCACAGCTCCAGCCTGTCCTTCCCAAGGAGGGGCAGTGGCAGCAGCTCTGCTGGCAGTGCCACACTGAGCAATGGCTGGGACAGGCTGGGGACAGCTCTGGTGGCAGTGTCACACTGAGCACAGGCTGTGACAGGCTGGGGACAGCTCTGCTGGCAGTGCCACACTGAGCACTGGCTGGGATAGGCTGAGGACAGCTCTGGTGGCAGTGCTACACTC
>VZTB01012356.1:36984-54992 GCA_013397245.1 Thryothorus ludovicianus | reverse complement strand
CAAGTCATCAGGTGTTAGAAAGAAAAATCTACCTTGAACAAAAAAAATATCATATATAAATGCATCCTTTAAAAAGTAAATTGGAAAAGGCCACCAGTTAAACTAAAGTACCAGGTAACAATAGATTCCATAGGCAATGTGGGAGCTTTTCCTAACAAAATGGTACTGAACATTGATACATCTCTTAAAAAATTTCATAAGGTATAGAAACTAACTGAAGAGTAAGAATGACACTGAATCAAAACGACTCTCAGGCTCTGCTGAGAAAAATTCATTGTGGAGAGGAAGACATATTACTCCAACATGTAAACTGGAACAATATTGGTCAAAGAGAGACTCTTACAGCTGAGGAAGTCTATTAGATTCTGGACTGCCTCTACTGCCAAATTCTCACCACTTTATGCAGAACATGTTGTTTATTAGTATCACCACCACTATGGAAAAAACATGGTGTGGTTTTGGGGGTTGTTCCATGCAGTGTCACACTTGGACTGGATGATCCTTGTGGGTTCCTTCCAACTCAGAATTTTCTATGATTCTATAGCTAAAATGTTTACAGGAGTGTAGAACCAGTCATCAAAAGGCAAAATCAAAGTCAATCAAGCAGTATATCAACTCCAGGTAATATAAATCACTGTGTAGTTCCTAAGGTTTAAAGTAATGAGCTTGTGAAAAGACATAAACAGAATGATACTGACAGAGATATTATAAATAATAATCATCTGACAAATACTGTCAAACAAAAAAATTACCCTAGAGATTACAGTTTCTTGGGTGAGGCCTTGCACACCATCTTTAATGCATTACTCTAGTCCTTGATGCAAATATTCATCAAGCAAATTATACAAAAAAGTCAAAACCATTTCCATATAAAGGAATTTTTACCATTTTCCTAAGGTTCCTAAGAATTTTGCAATGGAGGAACATCAAAGACATTTTATTCTTCAGAACTGATCCTCTACTGAACTAATGGTAAGGGTGATATTCCAGTTCCTTTAAAGCTGATGTGAGTTTTACAGTTGATTTTAAAGGTCAAATTCTAGCTAGGTAGTAATTGAGTGAATAGTGTTTTCACTCTTACAAACTCCTTAAAGCTACCTACACCACCACTTATTTGGCTGGATATTAGAGACTAGTCCAAGAAGGAAAGGCTCATATCTGACCTTTCCTGATTTTTCTTAAAGAAAAAATTATAAATCTGTGCTGACTTATTGTTGGTAATTCCATACAATTTCTACCATTATGCAATATATTACAATTATATAGTTCACTATTAAAAATATGTTCTTTTGAATGTCCCAGCAAACTTGAATTTCCTTCACCCAAAAAGGATATAATAAAGCAATGATAGAAAATCAAAAGCACTTCCTCTCCCTCCTACAAATTGGCTTCCCTTAGAGGTCTCAATAAAATAAAACTCATTTATTAACACACCTTATTGATTCTTACTCATTTCTATTTTCAGTTACTTTTGACTTTATTGCTGAGAGTAACAGGACCTTTCCTGCACATGTGAGGGGAAATATCTCAAGGCTTCTGATGTATTCATCTTAGCCTGGCTTGATCAGGCACCACAGTAATAGCTGATATTATAAAATGCTCAGACTGATGAGGTAAACGAGGTTCAGTCTGACTTTTGAGCAAAATTTGGTCAGTTTCTTTTACAACAGGTGTCCTTTCTACTAATTTTCCCAATTCTGACTCCTACTGCCTTTGCTGTCCATTTATGGCTGAGTGCATTGACTGCTGGTAAACACATGAAGAACAATTTTTCATTGTCTAATCCTCTTTGCTTCGCTTTGTCTAATTCCTTTGCAGCCATCAGCACCCAGCCTCAGCCAGCACAGAATTTCTGCACATCCATTCCTGAAGGCCTTGTCTGTCCCATGTGGAGAGGGACAAGTTTGTTCAAGGGACAGGGATTTGTTGGGTCTCTTTTACTCTAAGCAGAGAGTCTGCATGTTTCCCAAGGGAAGGATATCACTGCAGAAACTATCCATCAAGTGTTATCTGTTTGAGGGATTCCTGAAAGTATGCACATGCAAGGTTGTGTTCTCCTCTTTTGCACTGACCAACAGGCAGACCTGATCATCAATATCTTTCACTGTTTTCTGATGATTGAATCTAGAGGAAATGCATTTCAGTTTTTCCTGTTTCATGGCCCAAAAGAACACCAATCAGCCTCAAGATCTTTTTTCCAATTTCTCTACATTTATAGATGCTAAGGAATTTTAAATTAAATGTCTTACCACTTGTTATAAAATAAAGGTCTTCTAAAACAATTTGAACTAAGATTAAGAGGAACTAGACAGAAGAAGAAATTGAGAGCAAATTTTAAGACAAATTGTTGTCATTAAGCAAATAAATCAATGTCATCCCTTTATTAACCAGTGCATATGTAGCAAATTATACTGTTCAAGTCTGTTTGCAGCTAACAATTTGAATTGAAACACTTGGAAAATACTCAAACAATGTGCAGGAGTAGGCAGGTGGAAAAACATCAGTGATTAAAAAAAAAAAAATTTTTGTCCTGTAGAGACAGTGCATTCCTGATATGCAACTTGATTAATTTGAAACATTGCTCACGTCTGTACATTTGACTATTTTCAAGCCTTAACTAACTAGGTGTTTATACATAGAGAGGCATACAGTTTATAGATATTTATATTATTGTGTGTAAGGTTTTAATTTTTTGTGGGCCTTCAAAACAGTAACTCCAGCAATGGAGTTTTCTGAAGTAACTGATGTTAAATCATGCACCAGTTTATTTAAGCTGATTTTACTTAATAAAACTGTCAGAAATGAGCTAAGAGATCTGTGCCAATACATAAAGTGAGGGTCAGGTTTCTATGAGCTGCTGAGTACTCACTGCCAAAAGCTGCATGCCCTTGTGTTGGAGCAAATCCAGAGTAATTCCATTGATTTAACCGTGTAACTCCAGATTCACAGCTTGGCAGCTCCCGTGTCTGTGGACACAGCACAGAGAGGCAACATTAGACATTCTGGGGCAAAAATCTCTCCCTCTTCTCATGCCAGAAAGTTCCCTATACAGTCTTGATCAGTGCACAGACACTTGTTTGTGTAAATTAGCTTTCCTAAGACAGGCATTGTGGTGAAATGCAGTAAAGCCACATTACTAAATGTATTTGTCTCTGTGGCCTAAGGAAAATATTTAATTTGGTTGATAACAGTGGTATAATGAACTGCTTTTAGTACCAGAAACTTCCTGACAAAGATATTTTTTAATATTCCATGTAAATTCAATGCTGCTTGAAATAAAAGAATATTTTTTCTACTTTGCCTTAGTTAGTAGAGCCTCATGCTACTAAGAATGAGTTTGTTGAGAGAAGTAGGATGTATCTTAAAATGCCAAGACAACATTCACCTCTGAGTAGCAAATAAGTGCTACGTGTGCTGTCATACCTTGATGATTTACACTTTCTGATTTCCATTCTTCTGCTTCTAGTTGAAAATCTCCCCACAACACTGGGAGTGTTGCTGAGTAATGAAAAGACTGGTATTCAAAAAGCCAGGTGATCTATTAAAAAAAACAACAAAACAGCATAGTATTTGTTTTGTTATGTCAGTTGACTTTTGCAGCATCCCATCTTCCTTTTATGTCTCTGGACTAGTAAATTTCTCAAAAGAAGTATGATAACTCCACTCTTTTTCTTGTGTTCCATAAGTAATTTCCCAAATTCACAGATAAAATCTCTGGGATTTTAGATGACTGCAAAAATTTTAGATAAATGTTATGTTCTAAGTTCTTCACAAAATAGTTCAAAGTTGAGAAAGTCATTAATAATACTAAGGAAACATGTCTGGAAGAGGGTAGCATAATAGCATTTTACCTTAGCTTTTCTATCATTTTTAGTCAAAACACAAAGGCACTTTATCCATATTAAAAGTACCAATAGCTAGAGCACTAATGTGTACATGTCCTGGGTTGATGCTAAATTGTATCCCCATTCATCTGTTTCGCTCAGAAATAAGTGTTGTACCTTTAAAAATTGGATCTGAGAGTGAAGAAGACACACTGGAATTCCTGAGGCAGTTGTTTTCAAAACATAAAGATAAGGGTCTGCAGTTTTTTTGGACTCACACAGCCTGTGCTTTTAGCAGGGTGTGGACAGCAGAAGAGAGCTCTCCTTTGCTTTTTGTTAGTTTTTTTGCTAGCCGAGGCAGAGAAGTTCTCCGAACTGCGTTTTTTTCCTTTTCTTAAACTTTTTTTTTTAACCCACTCTGGACTAAACACCCAAAAGGGCACCAGGAGCTCAGCCCTTGGCCACCGGGCCTGGCCTGGGCCCGGCCTTTCCACCAGAGGAACCAATAGCAGCTAAACTGAGCTACAGACACGGGAGAGACTTTGTGGCATCTCTGCGGAGCGGCGAGAGGTTTTTGTTGTTCAGGGTTGTTCCTTCGTTTGTTGGGCTAGGGAGTGTTTTATCTGTTAAATAAACAACTTTTTCCACTTTCTACCAAGGAAATTTTTTTCCTATCCCGATTCAGCTAAGGGGAGGGGTAGTTCATTTAGAGATTTGTTTGTTTTCCTTTCTTCCCCTCTCCCAAATTTGCCCTAAACCAAGACAGTACATAAATGTGTTACCTCATCAGGTCCATGTGGCTACTCTTTCTTCAGCAACAAGAATGCCAGGTCTGCACTCTTTATGCTGTTTCTCTCCAGATATTTGAGTTGATCTCCAGGCTTAAAGGACAGGTTTTTCAAATTTATTTAGTCATTGAATAGCAAGCAGAGATTCATAGTAGGATTTTCTCAGCAGTATCAGAGTTGATTCAAGGTTTATTTCACAATTGCAATGAGTTACAGAGATAATCTGATCACTGCCCTAGAAAATTTTTCAAAATACTTATCTGTATCTCTTTCTGATTATACAACTTAAGTGAGATTTTTGTCCATGGTGTTTGTTTCTGAGTTGTTCGGCAATATATGAAAACTTTCAAAAAGTTCTAGGTTGAAAGTCATGACCTGAAGGATAAATCTGTAGGCACAATAAAACTTCCTACAATAAGGTTAAAACTCTCCTGCAAGATGGAGAACATGATTTCTTAAGGTCTATCATAAGATGAGTCTAGAATTATTCCAAAAAACAAGGCCTTTTCAGTTATTTAACAGAGGTTGTTTTGGGGTTATTTAATAGTTATTTATATACATATTTGTTAAAATAGTGGACAGTACATACTCTATAGTACAATTCTTATCTCAAAAAAAAGATTATAACTCTTACTTAGAACTAATAAATATTGTGATACCTTGGAAATGATGTTATAGAAAAATATAAGGGAAAGGAATTATTTAAATCCACTACAAAAACTATTTCTTTGTGCTATAGGCAAAGAATGAAATTAAATTACAACCAAGTGGAATATGAACCCAGTCCTTGACAACTTAATTTAGAAATTAATCATTCCAGGATTTACAGAGACAAACATTTCTTGTGTGTGAAGATTAAAATGAGAAGGATTCTTGGCTTTCAAATGCCAGATTTCAGTTATCAATATAAAAGAACTATTTTAGATTGTCTGCCTGAAGTATCCCATGGCCTGGACCAAATTCTCTGCAGAAACATGAACACTTCAAAGTGTCTGGTTCTTCTTGCAGCTGTAGCCTGAAGTCTGTCCATAATTAGAGACACACACAGGCACTGTCCTGCATTAACAACAGCCCCTCCTTCCCCCTGCTGACAAATCTCTGCCCTGCACAGGCTGTGCTCACCCAGGGTTGTGTGAATGGCCCTAACACCAGAGAAGGGCAGTTGAAGACAAGAAAGAGAAGGGTGAAGAAATGCAGTAAGGGGGACAGAATACAGCAGGAAAAAAATAAACATTTCCATCATTATATGGAGTTTGAATTGTGCTAAAACCAAAACCCAAATGTCATTTTGAGTAAGAGTAAAAATGGAAGTTTGGAAGGAGTTAAAATCCTTAATTCTTTAAGGAATTAGTGAAGCTTGAGGGATTTGTTTTTCTTTATTTAAAATACTTCTGCAATTATTTAGAAAACAGACAAGCAGAAAGCAAATTATTTTCATTGTTTTCCACAATTTTTATAGCTTGCTTTTTCATCTGGTTACATTAAAAATTCTTATCACACTAGTTATTTTTTCTGAAATCAATTGCACGAATGAAGAAATGTTTTAGTAAACTGTATTAAGATTAATGACTTCTACATTTTAGTGATTGTGAATGTCTTGAAGAGTTGCAAGTAGACCCAGATTAGTATGCATGCATTTTAAAAACCTCCTTAAGTGGAGAAAATTTGTGCATTAAACCCTCATCTTTTCAGATTAATTTCTGCTGTTTTGGTATTATTTCTGTTATATTTCTGTGTACAACAAAGGATTAGCCTTATAAGTGATAAACTTATTTCCTTAAGCACAAAATCATGCTCCAGTCCCCCAGGCTGCCCAGATGTACGTGCAGTACTGCTGATCATTCTGTGTGACCTGTCACTCGCTGAAAAGGGGCTGTGGTTAGCTTGGAAACTTTCTCATTTCCATTCTGCTCACCAGGAGTTGGTCAGCTAAGGCTGTCATGTACAGCCTGGTGACCCTGATTTGAGCTCTCTGATCCTATATTTAGGCTGTTGCCTGTAAGTGAGGCAGCTGGCTGACAGCTAAGCTGCATTTAACACCTCCCAATCAATAATGTTGCTTATTCTGCAGCTCTTAGTTGCTCAGGCTGCGTCATGCTTGAAGTTATAAGGTTCTAAGTTCAGTCACTTTAATTTTGACAGCATTTTCACAGCAATCTCCTAAAGAAAAAGTAAATTATGATTTATTGAAAAGGTGTAAAGACTTTTATGAAAAAAGATTGGTTTTTGAACTGGCTGAAAAAAATAAAAATTTGTTAAAAGGCATGGTTTCAATTCTTCTTAAACCAAAATAAACCTACTTCACAGAGTTCCTTCTTTGGAAAGACCAGTCTAAGGAGGAAAAGGGTAAAACTACCCAGAAATCATCAATTCCTACTCTACAGTAAAAATCAACATTGTTTCCGAGGGAACTGAGGTAAGAGAGATAAATTGGAGCAAATCAAGACTGAGTGAAGAAGAAGGAATGGCTGCTCATGGGAGTGGGAATAGCAGGAAAGTTAGTTCAAAAAGATTATCCATCCTAATCCTACCTCCAGGTAATTTTAACAACTCCAAGTGTCATCCCTGATAAATCACTGCTTTGCAGAGCCAAACATTTGTGAGCTTTTCTTTAGTTAGTCAGTTTTGTGAGAACAGGCTTATTAAACATATAGCTCACTTTTTCCAATGCAGGTTGTTAGTATTTTGTCAGCTTTTCGGAGGTCAAAAACTTGGATTCAGTCCTAATGACATGATGATGCCAAACTGCACTTCCTGCTGCTGTTATAGATGGATACCCAGAGGTGGGCTGGCTCCCTGAAAAATAACTTATGTACATTCACACCGTGCTGCAGTCACCCCAGATCAGAAATCAGCCACTCAGTGTTGACCAGACCTTTCTGGTCCGAAGATCCAGTTTGAAATCTGTAAAGCTACTTCCTAAAATCCAGGCACTCATGATACAGCCAAGATTGAATGCACAGAACAGGTTTAATATCCAGGCCTTGAAACTACCCTAATCTAAGCCTCCAAATTGTAACCATCCACAGCTGCCCAGAGCTGACTCTGCCTAGCACATGCTATCAGCAAGAATGAGCTTTGGGCAACCTAACAAACACTCTGCACAGATAAAGGAATTGTTTCTAAAATACCTAAGTTTTACATCATGTGTAATTGTGAACAAAGAACAGATGTTGGAAGAATTTCATGCATAACTGAAATGTAGGCATGAAAACCAAAAATTAGAAAGAAGATGAAGGTGTTCCATTATTGCTACAAAAGATGAGTTCCACACAGCCTGACCAGTGAAGGACAGAGATGCCTCCGAGAAAATGTAGTAGACATCTGGTTGTGGAACTGAAGACTGAATAGTCAAGCTTCATAACTTTGAAATGACTTTGGCTTCTAAGTATTTACAGACTAAAATATTGAAACTGTTGAGCTGGCTTTTTTGCCTATTTGAAAAGTGTGAAAGAGAAATGAAGACAAAGAAGAGATATCAGATATCAAGAGTCAGAAGAGCAGCAAGGAAAAAGAAAATAGAAGATACCATGACCAAGGGAGTGCTACAAGATCTCAAAGACTCAGAAAAAACTTTTGAAAGGTTACAAAAGAAATCTTGTGCCAGCTACTGTAAAGGCATGAGACAAAATAGAAGACACAGGTTGGCTTTGAGTAACAAAAGTTTGATTGAATTATCAGGGTGAAATAATTTTTCTAAGTGAGACTGAAGTACAATAATTACCTTATTGAAACTTGCTATTACAATTTTTCAGGAAGGAGTATTATGGGTAGGTGACATGCCCTTCTTTCACTTACAAAAAGAGCTGCAAGACATCCTGGGAAGTTTCTGACAATGCTCAAATGTGGAAACAGAATTTACTGGAAAAGTAGTTCAGGAATATTTTATATTTCACAAAAGATGTCTTAGAAAATACCAATATTAGGAATTTCAAATGCTTCAATTTTGCAGAATGCTTTATTTTTTTAAATTCTCCATGGAATCTCCAGTACAGCACTGCATTTTAACTAGATTAACCTTAAACTACAAAATTACTCCTGTTTTAAATAAGAAATTTAATTCTCTGTCTTACTGAGAATAACATAAAAGCATTTAATAGCTACTTCAAATTTAAGCATTAAGTCAAAAAGACACAGCATTGCACCTGGCACATGGAGTGTTACAGTCTGCATTTTAATGTTAGTGGTGCTTCTATTAAGCACGCTGTCAAGATATTTCTATTCCTACACTTGGCCAAGAAAATCTGAAGAGCTATCTAGCTTTAAATCCATTTCCAGCTGGATCTGTAATTGGGACAAGATTACCGTATGGTGGATGTGAGATGATTAAGACTGTAGCAGTAATTCAGTTCTGGATCTTGTAATTATTTTCCTCTACTACACTAGTGGAAATTAATTATTTTTGTAGCTTCAATATACTCGAATGATGAGCCCAGACTGCATTATTTTATAGATTTGTTGCCATGGGATGGAATGTCAATAGATTTTCAGCAAACAAGCGCATTTTATATTATAGTCCATTCTTTAAGTCTTCATGGTTTAAATACAAAGTAAAAATCCATCTTGGGAAGAGAAGACAACACAATAAAACAGTATAAGGAAAAAAAGTATCCAAAGGATATCTGTAACTTGAGAAATTTTTCAGAGCAGGCAGAGGAATTTTAGAGAAGTATGCATTCTGTAGCATACAGACCAGCCTCTACTAAAAATAATTAAAGGAAAAAATGCCTAACAATTGCTTAACTGAATCTTAATTTTTAGAAGACAATGCATTTTGTAATGCAGATGAACTATGATACTGATGTCATCAGGAAATGGATCTTTTCTGTATCAGTGTCACTTTTGCAATTCTATTATCTCAAATTTGCCTGTATAATAAAATAACAAATGTTATTTAATTTTTTAAATTATTCTTAACAATGTCATTATAACAAGTCCAAATTACTATCAAGCTCAAAAAATGATTAATGTCAATAGTTTTTCCTAGATTAGTTTTGGGCTTATTATTCTTCCTACCATGGCATAAAAAAGAATTTGACCAGTAGGAGTAACGTAAAAAGAGATACTGCTTCTGAAATTTGGAAGGCACAACAGTTACATAAGACCTTGGGTGATTTCTCACTTCAATGTCAAACATAAAGGGAAAAATGAGGATGACCACCATAAAAAGAGAGAGAATTGACAGAATAAGTGAGATTGGCCAGACTATATTAGTAAATTAGGTATTACCAGATCCTTTAGATTTTATTCAGGTCAATTATTACATGTGTGTAATATATACATATACACTGAAGAGAAGATTCAAGAAAGATTCAGAATATATATTTTGTTTAACTTTGGAAATTTAATAACTAAAAGACATCTTTTATAAATAATTAATAAAGGCATTTCTAAATTTCTTTGTAAAGATTTCAGCATGCTATTTGCCAAATATGCTTTCTATTTTCCTTTCAGATTTCTTTTTCTCTTTTTTTTTATTTTTCCATTCTAAGAGTAATAAAGATTTGAGGTACCAACCTGAATCAAAGCAAAACCTATGTATGAAACATAAAATAAAGAATAGATCTGAACATCTGTGTTACCAAGGCTTCAGCTGCTCGAAGACAAAACTAGTATATTTTTTTACCTGTTTAAACCTTGTAGTAAAACATTATTATGTTTTTCTATATTGTTACCCTAGAACTGAACTCCAGTGATTTCGTCTCCCTGGAAAAAATCCACAAATCCACAGGAAGGTGTTTTGTCATTGGTAATCACTGTAATCCACTGGAATTACTGTGGCACAGCATTGCTGGAGAGCTCCTGCTGCCCAAATGCAATTACTCCTTCCCAGTGAGTCTTGCCATAGCAAATCCTCAGCCTTATAACATCTATTTCTGTATAGTTTAGCCCTTCTGTACCTCATTGCATGCATCTGAGACCAGACTCAGAGTTCAGCTAAGTTTACTTTGGTTTAAGGAGTGCTGAAATAAAACAAGACAGATACAAGTCAAGACAATTGAGACAAATACAGCCACAAAAGAGAAACTACAGTGTATGATCTAATCAATATTCAGTTTAGGAATATAGCTTTTACTAATCCATAATATAGATGTTGCAACAATTGTTTATAAAGTGGTTTATAAAATAGTTTGCCCAAATGCACTGTCCATTTTCTGCTGTAGAGCAAGATATTTCAACACAGCAAACCTTAAGCATGTCCTGGCAATTTTCACTTGTAGGAATACATCAGCCTGGACCTTCTGACACTGGTAATTTTTCAGAAACTTACTACAGGTGAAATATTGTTGGAGCTTTGAATACTTAGCTAAAATAACATTGTGCTTCATTCACATTAAGGGAATGGCAT
Organism: Thryothorus ludovicianus; assembly: GCA_013397245.1. NCBI lineage: Eukaryota > Metazoa > Chordata > Aves > Passeriformes > Certhiidae > Thryothorus > Thryothorus ludovicianus. Next base: position 44,031 of record VZTB01012356.1, on the reverse strand, counting down.
GGGAAGTTATCTGCTCTCTTTATCTCTCAATTCTGCTCTTGAAAATTGATATTAGCTTAGAATGATGACAGGAGAGGAGGATCCAATCCTATCTCACAGAAATACAGTTTCAAATGACCAATTCATAATATTTAATGTAATAATACTTTAGAAAGACCTATAAAATACATACAGAAATTATTGCTTGTCACTGCCCTTTGTTTTAATTTATAACTGGCTGATAAAACAAACATTAGCTAACAGCTGAGGGAGCATTTTGGGACAACATTTTAACACATCTATTTTTATATGAAGTGGTTATGGTAAGAAAAATGCAGTACATAGTACTGTGCACTGTAGTCCTCGGCCCTGATAATGTTTGTTTTAACACAAAGAGTTCTTCTTATTTACATAGGTAGATATACCTGTCCCTAAGAAACAGACTGCATTTTTGATAAAATGAATCCTTTTGTTATTTCCACTGAGACAGGGCATAACGAAATCACCTTGTCCTCAAACTGCTGATACTCTATCCAGGTCAGGATTTAAAATAATTATGTATTTATCTTTAACCCAGCTAGTAAATGCATTTCAGGAAATGTCTTCAGTCCGCGTGTAAAGTCTGCCTCACTTCTGACTGAAGGAAAAATATATTGAGAGGGAGATAGGGTTTTAGAAACAATAACCAGTACTTTATGCCTTAGATATTTGCAAGGATAAATTTCACAACCAGCATTGTCAAAATGGTCAAAATGCTTGCTTTTCAGTCATTGTTATATAACAGCTCAGCCTGATTAGTCTCAAGTACTACTCACTTCTGTTTCTACCTGCTTAAAAACTAATGCATGCCTTTTTTGAAGTCCAAGTACCAGCAGGGTCCATCCCACCTGCTCTCTATCTGGCAGTGCTCTGGAACCCCTTGCTTTCTCTACCCTTCCTTACCACAGGCATGCTACATTTCAGCTTGTGAATCACTTCCACTGATTTGACTCACAAAAAAATACTTTGTTTTCCTTTATTCTGGGCATGAGTCAAGACAGCAGCTCAGTTTCTGCAGGAGGCCCTAAACCATCCCCCGACCACATCTGCAGCAGAGCAGTACCTCAGGTCTCTGCTCCACAGTGCTTGCCCAGCCCCAGATCCCCTGGTGTCCCTCCCTTCCTCCCTAGGCTCTGCTGCTGGTTTCTCTCCTCTTCTGCTGCAGGGGGTCACAGCCCTCCCTGTCTGGCACAGGTGGCAATTCTGGTTTATGCAACTTCTTCTCTGCCTCTGCTGACTTTGTGCTTCTCTACCCACAGTGATACCCACAATACCCTCCTGCTTTGGCAGAACTGGGGGATTCGAAGGTTCAGCATCTTTTTTTTTACATCATTTCTTTCTTCTGGGGATGAGGAAATATGGAGGAAGCAGAAAAGGCATAGACTGTGAAGAATTGGTAGCAGCAGCAATCACAATAAGTTTGTGCATGTGAGAAAACAATGGAATATTAATGTAACCAAGCCACCAACACTTAGATACACTAGATAACAAGAGAAACTGTGTGGAGATCCTCCACAGACAATGGCTCTCATTTCCCTTCCTTCACACAGAATAGTGCTTATCATCAGCTTACTGAATTGTAAGAATAATTTGTAAAGTCTTAGGAATTAAAGAGAAATGGACTGGGAAAGATGACAGAAGTAAGCATGCAATCACTTCAAGAAAAATATCTCTAAGATGCATCTTTATAGCCAAAGCTGTTAACTCAACCCTTTAAAGTAATTTTATTTCAGCAGTCTTAAATAACCCTTAGCTTTTAAATGACACTCTTTACTCCTAATGTTGTTTCCTTGCCTGCAGGCTATAACCATGAATCCTCCCCTAAGTACCTCTCTTCATTAGCAGCAGAATATCTTTTGCTATTCTGCATAACCCTATGGAGAATGGTGCAGAGTATGGAGCAGTTTGCTTAGACTGGGCATTCTCAAACACACGGTGAAGAGGTGAAGTTGGATTCGGGCACAGTTATTGTATTAATCAAAGGAAATGCATCTTGCACTATCAGCAAAGCTCTTTATCTTGAGTGCCAGGTCAGATAACAGTGCTCCTTTCATAGTGCAACAGAGATAGCACTATGTAGTTCTGTGTTGATCTTCCATTCTGACCCAGCTTTCAAATTGCTTTCCTCCTGTGTTTTGTTGGGAAAGAGCAAAGCCTCAAGATTCAGCTTCAACGACTTTAGATACGTGCACTCCAATCTGACAGCCAAAGTTAAATAGTTGGGATTATCAGAATGTATGTGTGCCATCTCTGTTGACACGTGACCACTCTTTTAACTTTTAACGCTGGAAACGGATTGTCAACCAGATTTGACTGAAATATGGACATTTAGAGCTGCAGAAGAAGAAGCTATGCCTGTAGGTAGAGATGCATGCTCAGAACAAAAGCTGCAGGAGAGTCCTTCAGTTTGCTACACTGTGACCACCTACAGACAAAGAGGAGGAGGCCACTTCCAAGCTGGTAGAAAATGTCAATCAAGCTGAGAGGTCAAATGGGACTTGCTATCTCATTTTAAACAGAAACACGTCTCCTGCATTTGCACAATGCACAAGAGTACTCCCGTATTACTGTATGTATTACTGTGCATTTATTGGATGCAACAATTTTACCTAGGGGAAAAGATTCAGAGTCTTTATTCTGTAGGAAAATCTGATAAAGGATGTTCCATTATAGTTTTAGGAAAATTTGGGACCTGAGATAAAAAAACATTATGAATAGAGCAAATTGAGAATAAACCAGGAATAATAGTGTTCCGCTATTCTGACAGGGATTTCAAAAAAGATTTAATTCTCAAATACGTATGCCTAAACTTTGAAACTAAAATTGAACTTATCTTGCTTTATAGATGTCCTTCTAACCTAAATTAGGCTTTTCTAACCTGAATTATTCAATAACTTTCTGGTTTTCTCAATCTGAGTAACAGAAGATGCTTAAAAAATATTGTCGTATGTGAAAGATGACTTAGAAAATGTGCACAGAAGTTTGACTTGACCAAGTGTTGTGTTGCTAGTATGATTTTACACGTTTTGTTTAACCCACTACAGTCCGAAACACACGTTTGTAGCAAGCATTTAAAATAAAAAAGGCATGAAAATACAATTAACATATGAAATAGATACTATTGTTGTCCTTGATCTACCATGGAAAAAAGACAGATATATGACCAATAAATTCTGCATTTTAAGGTTTGCAATATCTTTATTAATAAATATATCAGTTAAAACACTCATATACTAAACTAAAATGATCCTGTTTCTATGTTCAATTGTCTTATAAAATTGGACATAAAAATGCATTAGTTGCCTTTCTCATGAGTCACCTTTGGGATCTACTAATCTTGTCAACTTTCAATATGCTGCATAGATAACGATGTAAGCATTCAACAATCTTATGCAATATGTCTGAGTAGCAGTAAGTATTTTTTTTTCCATACTCCATTGTTAAGATCTGTAGTTGGTTGGTTTGCATGACCAACAGCAACACCAGGATTTTCTTCCATCTTTTCATGTCCTCCAATCCTCAAACTAACAGTGACTAAAGAGAGAAAGATGTTCATTCTAGGAGGGGCAGAATTGAGTTCTTTGACAATTTCATTTAAATGTCTGCAGCTACAAAATTGATAACTGGTGCAACATGGGTTTCCTGTAAAATGCCTCATTTGTTTGAAGAAGTGTGTCTTTACAGTAACAATCCATGGGCAGCAAAATGGTTCACAAAATATCAAACACCCTTCACCATAGTGAGACACAAGATGAGACTCATGTCTGCTTCATGAAAAAAACTAATAAAAGGAGGAGGGAAAGGGAGATATGCTATATTCACCTCTTCTGTGCAGTCCTAAGCACAAATTTATCTTTTTTATGGGAAGGAAAGTTTTTTTCTTTCTCACTGAGGCATTTGGAAAAACTCAGAACACACAGTAGCCACTGGATTCCAAAGTCAGTGCTGAGGACAGACAGGTAAAAATAACTATGGTGAAACAGCATATGTATTTCAATGCAGCTTTCTCATAATGCCTGGGATAGCTGTATTATTTATTTTTCATCACAGTCAGTCCCCAGTGTCTTGTCACACTTTCCAACAGACATACTTTCCTAAGTTAGAGGTAAAAATACCCTGTCAGAAACCAGCAGTGAATGGCTAAAGGATTTTCATGTGGCTCTACAATCCAAGACAGACCTATATTTGAACCAAAAATATGAAGACTTTACCATTAAAACTAAAAAATAAAAGAATATTAGTAGAAAATCAATTTACTCCATAGGTTTAAAAGAGGGGAAAATTGGTGACTTTAAAATTTGACAGTGGATGAAACTATGAATAAAAGGATGAACACCAGGAGTTTGAAATGTAAGATGGTGGGAACATTCATTTAGGAGACAGTATAGCTATATGCTTAAACACAGTGAAAACCTCCACCTCCTCCAGCTACAGAATGAAATATGGACATGAAGCCATAACTGTGGAAAACTGCTTCAGGAATTTGGACAGCAGAAGGCAAAGATGGCCAGGGAAGTGAAAGAAATAGGAACATTTCCTGGATATCACATTGAGGAAAAAGTGAGTAAGCCCATATTACTAGGAGTTCATTTAATTACCTAATAAAAAGTTAATTTTATGTATTTTGTGTCTAAAAGACAATGTTTAAACACTGGAGTTAGTAAAAAACAATATGTGGACAGTGCAAAGGTCCAAAGAATGTCTGGACAGTGTCTAACCATGGACCAACAGTGTATTTATTGCTCATAAAATAATTAGAAATCAAGAAGGACAGTAAAACAAAAAATATTAAAGATGTCACTGGCCAGAAAGTTAAGAAAACAGTTAGAAGTATGCTCTCAACAGCCTAAGTTTTAAAACAGAGCTAAAAGATCACTAAAAAATGAGAACATGACTCAGATTCAATAGCCTCTCTATTGTTATTGAAGAAAATCTCAGGAAAGAAAAATTATTGTTGAATCTAGGATTCAAAAGAAGTAATAATAATATGGAAACAGAAATTGTCACAAAAGAGATAGTAGGAAACTCAGAGACTATAGTTCTCTTGAGTGAGGGAAGGGACCAGGTAATCTTCATTTCAGAAATCTGAAACAATTGGTGCATGAAATTGCAGTCTCAGGAACATTTATGCTTTAAAAAGACAGTGAAGAGATCTTGGTTCTTTCAGGCTCGTTATTCTGACATCTGTAATATACAGCTCTGTGCAGGGGCGAATGCAGCCCTGACCTGAATGAAGGGCTGAGCATCTGTGCAACCACAAGGCATGCGATGTGCAGAGGCATTTTCCATGCCAGCCAGTGCTAAAGGAGTGAAGAAATGAAAGAAATAAAAGGAAATAGAAAGAGATGCTAGCATCTAGATTAAAAATCTTTATTTTTATAGCTGTTGTTTTGTGTATGTGGTAAATGTCACTATTTAAACAAGAGAATTTTACAAAATCTCAGATTAGGAAACTTGTTAACTAAGATGGAAAAGATGAGAATCAATAAAAGTATTATGAGAGAGGGAAGAGCCTGAAAAAAAGGTCAGTACTCAAGAGTACTGGAAGAAAAAAGTATTAGCTTGAAATAAAGTTAATAATGTTTGTCAAGCACTGCTCTCCAATTCAGCAAATATTTGTTGATATTTTTATTAATTATCTTGGCACAGGAATCAGCAAAGTCATAGAGAAGCTGGATGGCACTGTTTGGTGCAGTGCAGACATGCATTTATTAGTCTCATTTAGATATTCCCTCGCTTTCAGATACCTGGAAGGAAATACATAAACAGCTGAACCTGGCCCCCATCATTAGCAGAGAAGAACAGTGGTAAACACTGATCTGTTCTGCAGACGTACACACGTCAGAATAGTTGGAAGGTGGTGGCACAGAGAATTTCAGTCTAGAGTTTTGGTCATATTTGCACACATTGATACCTCAGATTATTTCACAGTCTTTAAAAATAAGATCTCTTTTGCTCTCATACGTTGCCAAATGTACAGGACCTGAAAATTCCAGCCTATCATATATGTTTGTTTCACTTTTTAAGCAAGGACAGAGAAAGTAGCTCATTTTCTGGGTCATGACTGTTGGACACAAAGTTTGAAGATAGTTATAATTTTTAAAAATATTTAGAAAACAAACAACATTTCATGTCTTCTATAACATTTTATCAATAAAGGTCATCATATTCCAGTTTTTCCAGAGTATTTTAACATTGGCCTTTGAGAACATTCATGGATTACGTAACAGTCACTAATCACAGATTTCCAGTTTTGATTTTCCTGAAAATCCTATTACATGGAAGGCTCAATCTAAATGATAGAACTTCTTTTCTACTTTGATTAAATAAACTTCTTAATAATATTTTGCTTTAGCACATAGCCATCTTTAATTTGTGATTCCAGAAAAATATGTCAATTATTACGATTTCAAATTCCAAAGAATATTTCAAAATTGCTTTTCTGATGCATGAAAACCATCTAATTTAGTCCCTACAATCTCTAGAGAAAACTTGGGAAACATGGGGTTTATCTTCACATTGTAATGAGATATTTGAATCTCAGGTTTCTCCCAAAATGATGAAGAAGAACTCTGTGTATTTTAATTAGCTTTTCCTCAGAAACCAAAATGCATTAATTTCAAAACACAGGTTCAAGGTACTACTCAATTGGCCAAGAGGAAATGGGAGCCAGTACATCACGGACTCCAAATTAGTGGAGCAAAGAACACGAATATGCAGATGCAGATACTGCAGGACACAGCCCCAGGTGTTCTTGAGGTCATGGGTCAGAGCCAGGTGAGGGGCTGTCCTGGTTTAGGGCAAATTTGGGAAAAAAAACCTCTGGATGGAGCCCCTATAGAAAATTAATTGGAACCGCCCCTGTCCCCAGCTGGTTCGGGACAGAAAAAATTTCCTTGGAGGGAAGTGGAAAAAAATTGTTTATTTAACAGTCAAAGCACTCCCCAGCACAACCAACAAATGAAGAACACTGAACAACAAACCCTCTGTGTGCCCCGCAGAGATGCCAAATTCAGAAAGTCTCTCCCG
>VZTB01012356.1:1813-36900 GCA_013397245.1 Thryothorus ludovicianus | reverse complement strand
CTCTGCCTCAGCCAGCCAAAAACTAAAAAAAAGCAAAGGAGAGCTCTCTTCTGCTGTCCACACACTGCAGACAGCACAGACCGTGTGTGAAGGAAAGCTGAAAACTTTGATCTTTGTGTTTAGAAAACAACCACCTCAGACATTTCACCATGTCTCCTTCATTCTCAGATCCAGTTTTCAAAGGTACAACACTTATTTCTGAGCTAAACAGTCGAATGGGGATACGATTTTAGCATCAACCCAGGACTGAGGCACAGCCTAGCAACAGCAGGTACAGCATCTCTGTGGTAAAAGATATCAAATCATGTGTTAAAATGCAGAATCTGATCAAGGTGAGCAAGAGCTGACCTTAGGACATGGGCTCTTACTGGGAACAGGGAGACAGGTACATGCAGCTCTCTGAGGCAGGGGATAGCAAGTGTTGTTGTTTCAGAAAATCAAGGGGAAATGAAAAGGACATTGCTGCTGCATTCATTGAAAGACACAACTTTCAGTTTTCAGCTCCCATCCGGTTCTGTGAGGAACAGAAGTTGAGGCACTGCTAAAAGATAATGAGACTTTCATTCAAAGTCCTAGTTTTTGTATTCTCTCCTCCCTAGGTATTCATCATCACTTTTCCATATTTGAAGTTGTTACTCTTACTTTCCTCTTTCAAAATCTAGTTATTTGCTTAGAGTCACGTCATACAAATCAGAAATTTTTGGTTACTTCTCCCATTCTTGCTTGGATGCTGGCCTCAGAGTGGAATATAATTGGATTTGCCAGCAAATATATTAACTCACTACTTACTCTTTCAGCATTAATCAAAGTTGTTCATATTCATTTTTTTACATTAATCTCTCACTCCTTTCTAGCCCTTTTATCTATATTTTGTTTTTTTAAATGCCTCTAGCTTTTGTTGACAATGTCCTGAAACTGAAGAGTTTTTGTAATACATATTCCATCCAAGAGTGGAATTTTGAATGTGCCTGGGGCATGTAGTCATCATGGAATTCTCAGAGCATTTGGATACAAACACCTGTGAAAATCCTAATTTAGGACTTTAGAAGAATGATTCGTAATTCCAATGAAATTATGTCTTTGACATATGGATGTCTCAGTGGGTGCAACTCAGATTGATTGCACTGTATTTCTTTTCCTCTAAACAGCACTAAAAACGTAATTTCCAATTTGACTGGTTGGTTAGTTTGCTCATTTCCTGATGTTTCCTCCTGGAAGAATGAGGTCACAGTTATCCAAGTTGAAAATCACATTATTACTCCTAGTATATATATTTAACTCTTTGCTTTTTCTATATATTCTTTCACAGTCCAAAATACCCCTTCATAGAATGGCTTCAATGAATCTATTGCTACAATATTTACTGATATCTCACTTTTACTTCAAAACTAAACACTGTAGACCCATTTATCAAATAAGACCAAAGTTTGGCTTTATGTTCAGTGCAAGATTATTGCCAGCCACAGAGATCATGGTACAGATTCAAACCTACAGCTAGTGGGCACAATATGTTGATACTAATCCTGTAAGCAGTTTAGTGCTTAGCAGCATATAATTTAAAATTGTTTGGTTGGTGAGCCAAATCCTGAAATCTTCCCTGAGCTGCCATTCCATTTTCTCAAGGCAAAATGTTACAATCTTCTGATTTTTTTTTGTGGCTAAGACTGACAACTTGTATAAGCATGATACTCATGCAATGCATTGCTGCCTCTGTCCTCATGCAAACCACAGCTAGAGACTTCTAGTGTAAAAAACTAATTGTTTTAGCACAGCTTGTAGTCTTTCTAAGTCCTAAAGTGGTATTTAACCCAAACATTATGCTGCTTTGGCCATAGTGCTACTTAAAATGATTTATGTTTTTTGTTTGGCATCTTGATCACTTTCGTTACTGGGAACAGTTTCACATAGGGTCTGGAAATGACCCAGAAGACAGTAACATCCCAGGTATGGAATGTTTGGTTGCTTGGGCAGGTCTCAGCAGTCATGCTTAAAGCCTCCTTTGGAAAGGAAGAGATTTGGGACAACCACATTCTCCTCACAGTGCCCAGCCACCACTGCCACTCACACCCACCTGCCCATTCAAATCCCTCTGGAAAATAAAGGCAGTCTCTCAGTAATTTAAGTCACAGGTAACATTTACAATATTATTAGATGAGTGTAAAGGATATGAGAGTAATAAACCTGTTGCATTTATTCTTTTTTTTTTTTTAGCATGGTACCTAGGCATGTTGCTTGTAAGCCAATCTTTCCAGATGTTATCTAAAACAGACAACTTACAAACCCTTGAAATCTGAGGTTTGTAATACAAATGTTAACAGCTTCTTAACTAGAGCAGAACACCAGTTCATTCAGTGTGTATACCCTGTCACTGTCAATGCTGCTGTGCCATCTGTTCACTCTGTGAATTGTAAACAGTTTTTCATATATTGGTTTAAAAATCTGTTGGATAAATTGGATTGTAAAAGGTGAAGTCATAAATGAATGACATCCTCTCTTTCTCTTCCCCTTAATTACACTATCTTTCCTGCAAGTCCAAAGGCTGAGAATGGAAAGGTTATTGTAAATTGTGATGTGATCTTACAGCAAATCATTGTTATAGCTGTCACTAAGCAGGAAATGCTATCATTAGGTTTGTAAAATATATTTTATAATCACACACAGCTTTATGACAGTGATGCCTTCTTGATAGTTTTCCTTCTGGACTGAAAATTTCCATATTGATCCTTGGCCAAAGATGAGTTATTCAAAGTAACTGAAGTTAAGTGCCTTCAGTAATTGTGGAATTTTCCTAGTGTAAGAAAATTGTATGTCTCTGTATATTTAATTTTTAAAAGCTATGATGTATGCAAAAAAATAAGATTCAATCCAAAATGCAGAGCTTTGAATCTGGCAACATGGAATTTAAATGTTTCTTCTAAGAATGGTTTTATGTTAGAAAAAATACCACTAAATGAGAATTTCATGTATACATATATACACATATAAAGGAAAATCTTTTAAGACTTTGTGCTGGGCTGCTACCCTTAAACTGCCTGCTTGGATTTATTCAGTTTCAAGTCATTGAGCTCTTATATCTGAATAACTGAGAGATTCTTGTGACAGGAGAGAAGCCTGATCATTTAAGGCATGAATGTCTCTTGTTTCTTTCCTCCTGTTCTTATCCAGACTCTGATGTCTGGGATGTGGTAAGAACTATAGACAAGACTGGAATTTGGAAAACTAGAATGTGAGCACACATCTAGAAGCCATTCAGATGGATGAATTTGTGCCTTGGGCATGGGTGCCTTGGGCATCCTAACAAAGTCAAGATAAAAAGGTAGACGAGCACTTGATTTGTAACAGAATGTGTAAAGCCCTGTCTTAAAAGTTTTAGTTGATGCAATTGCTAGTGAAACAAATATACTCCAATTAATATTTTTGAGAGAGGATGGGGGTGGGATTAAGTGCAATAACTTGTGCTGTGTGTGTTTGCCTGGAAAACTTTTGAATTCTACCCACTTTTGTAGGCCATTAAAAGGCTGACGAGTGTTCATGATGATATCTAAGGTGAGTTCAGTTCATATCACTCTCTTTGTGGCCTGTATCACTCAGCTTTGTCAATTAATTGGTATCCCCCCAAACTACACAGCTATGAGCTCTTTTAGTAGGGAAACTTATCAACAGCGTTAGTTGAGTCATTCTTGTAATACCACAACACAATGGATTTAATCTTTTTTGACTGGAAAAAACCCCATGAGCTATAACAACCATGAGATTTGGCTTTTCAGCATTCTAAATTTAAGAGTATAAAACAAAATACCAATAAAGAAAACAAGAATCTGCTATTCTTTTTGCTAAGGGAGTATTCTAACATTCTTTTTCTGCGCATTATTTTGTTCATCCTGAGGCTAGGGTTTTTTTGTATATCTGTTATTGCAGCATAGACTTTATATTTTAGCAAAATCTGAGTTAGCAAAATGGTGATAAGCATTGTCACTCAGGGATAACAAATTGCAAAGGAAAAGCTGCTAAATCTGACCTCCTGCAGTAATTGTTATATGGTAGTTATGAAAATGCATAGTCTGACATTAACATTTTTTTCATGTGCTATTTTTATTGCCTCAGCTGAGACATCAGACTAGATCCTCTGAGTTTAAAGGCAATCTAAAAATGATTCTCCCTATGCAAGGCTGATGGGATGTTTATCTTGTTATTAAGTATCTATTTGTTCATATTACATCTCAAAACATGTTATGACGGGGTAACTGAGAGTAATGACACTAAATTAGGATAAGGAAAATTGAGGTTAAATAGCATCCTGATAATCTTCCTGACAGTAAGATCTCTGAAATCATTGAATAATCTCCCATGGGAATAGATTGCAGCTACTCTGCTTGATGCTTTGGAAAGGGCTAATAAGCACTAGGTGTGCACCTTAGGGAACAGTCTTTCACTAGTAAGGAATGAAAAAGGTGGCTGAATAGATGGGTTTTTTCCATTCTTCTATAATTTTGCATGTGGTTTTTATTGTTTACAAAGATATTATTACAAAGATACTATATTTTTAAAACTATACTTTTAATAGCATTTTGAAATATGTGACAAATTTTTCACATACTGAAAACAATTTTTATGATAGTGGGTGTTTTTGAAGGTAAGAGTCTTATTTAAAGCACAAATATTACTTTTCTGAAGAAGGTAGAAGACAATGTTGAGTTAGTTCTTCAAACTGCCTTCTTAATATTCAGCATGAAATGTAGTTTTACTCAAGAAGATCCTGAATAGACAACTCCAAATGTCTACATACGACACTATAAATTGTTATTTATGGTTTTGACAGTAATAGAAAAGTGTTAGAACTCCTCCTGGCTGAAACGAGGGTTAAGGAGTTTGTTTTTTTCTTCATTGTATCTACTAGTAAACTGAACATCTTAGCTAGCACAGCAAGTACTGCAATGATCAATGTGTTTCCTTTCTTACTACAAAATACATTTTAGTATATTTTATTTTTCTGAGTGGTTTCTGATTGGGTTTTTAGNNNAAGATCAACATAGCTCCCACAGATGTCCACGGTTGTCCTCTATTGGATGTTACTCTTCAACCAGTAACAAGAGTCTGATGAGATTTAGCAGTAAGATGACAAAGCACTTGATGTTACTTTTTAGAAGTATATGATGAATAATGACAAATACACAGATCAACAGTGTTCATCCGTGTTTCTAAGATCCTGAAAATACAGAAGGACCTAACAGTAAAGAAAGAGACTCAGGATCATTGTTCTGGGAATAGATGAGAAAAGCAAACCTAAAACGTTTCTCATGAGACAGAAGGGTCATTGGCCTGGCAGGAAATTAGGCAAGATTTTTTAAAACAATTACAAAAATTACCTTTCCATCATTAAGTATTTTCATTTTGTCTGAGGGACAAATCATAGCTTGAGAAACACTCTCAGAACTCTGTCAAGCCATTTCTGGGAGGAGACGTTTGGTAGATTTCAACCTAAGAATAAAGTGCAGGATGGAGAAGACATGAGGGAAAGACCGAAGGCAAATATCACATATTTACAGATAAAAGTGAAGCCTTCAATTTTACCCTTTTGGTAGTTTCAGAAAAACTGTGTAGGTTTGCTAGAGATAAGAAGCAATGTATTAATCTATTTAGAGATAATAATAATAACCATGTTATTTGAGAACAAGGCACCAGAATCTGGTTTCTAACAAAACTACTAAGAAAAAGAAAACCACAGGTGTACACATTTTGTCTGTTTTTTTCTTTTTTGGGGGGCTTATTTTAATTCTGAGAAATGAGACAGATGTGTTTTCTTTTGCAGCATAGTAAACATGACCTTTATTACTAGAAGGCCATAAGTCTTTTGTTGACCTGATAATGCAGGGTCTCAGCTCTGTTCTGAGCTTGCCTACACGTGAGCCATTTCTAATTTGTTCCCACAGTGTGTTTCCCTAATCCCTACACACACCACATCTGTATGAGGTCTGGAAACTCAGGCTTATCACTGCATAACAAACAAGAGCACTTTCTGCTAGTAATGATTGCAAAATGCTACTGCACAATTTTCAAATTTTACCTAGGAACCTGTGAAATGGAAGCAGACCTTGCTAAACATAAAAACTCTAAGAGTGAGAAGAAATTACTCTTGCCACCAGAACATTGTTCTTTGCACCAAAGAACTGGGAATGTCACTAAAACCCTTTTCCCTGCTGCTATGCCTCAGGAAAGCTGTTGCTGTCAGCCTAGAAGTCCATAGGGATTTTTGCAGAAAGATCAAAATGAAAAAGGCAATGGGTAAACATTAGTAAGTTTTATTGTGTAATAGTTTTAAATGTAATATTAGTAATGCAGTTATTCTCTATTAATTTGCTCTATCAGAATTATTTTAACTGAACAACTAACTTTTTGTTGTATTTTTGATGATATTGTTAAGTTTTAATCAGGCTATCATTAAGTTCTTGGCTTCATATATACGACATATCGCCTCTTATTATAGTAATATTCTGAATGCAACTTAACATGTTATGCAATCATCACTGAAATATTTTGAACCATTTTCCCAGTTTTACTTCAAGCTTCAAATTCAGCAGCCACAATACTCTGGTGGAAGAAGTGCCACAGTTCTTCTATCAGCAAAATCAGACCCTTTGGCTTTAAAACTGGCTACTAGAGGCATTTTCAGGCTCATCATTAATTCTTGTGCTGGAAGAGAATGTGAACAATAACTTGTTCACCATGCTACTAATTATTTTGTAGACCTCACTTAAAGCATATCTTTTCCATGCTGACAATTCCTAGCTGAACTGCTTACTCCCCATACACAGATTCTTCCACATATTTGATCAACTTTCTCTTTGAAGCTTAACAAGATGAAACATTTCTTTCCTTGTACCAGAACACCGCTTCACACTGCCCATGCAAATTAGTCATGGCATTGTGCAGTGCCATGATGTAGGGGCTTCAAGAGCACAGTTGCCTGTCTCAAACACTCACATAATTATGGGGATCTCCATTTGCTTTTGCATTCCCTACCTATCAGTTTCATGACATCAACTTAATTCTGAGCAGCAGTAAATAAAAGGAAACATATTGTCGGAATCATCCAGCATAAAACCTAAGTCGTACCTGAGTGATCATATCAGCTTAAAGGTATTTTATGAGCACATTATTTATCTGTAATATGAGTTCTGTTTGTCATTGACAAACACATTGTTAAATGATGAGTTTCTTTTTGATATTTCCATTATTCAGGGAATACCATAAGTTCCTTCTCCAGCTATCTAGAATTGTCATTGCCCTTAAAACAAGAAATTAATGTCATCAGCAAAATGTTTTTACTCTCTAATATATTCTTTTCTAAGATAGTTCATGAACACAGTATAAGTCCCAACAGAGAATTCCAGTGCTCCCAATACTGTGAAAACTCTTCCTTTACTACCTGAGCCATGATAATTTCATTTCTTTAAAAGCCTTTGGTCTTGCAATGTCAAAAGCCTTCCAGGAATTCAAGACTGTAGAAACCAAATCACGCTTGTTCAACTGCTCAAGAACTATAAATATCACTACTCTCATAAAACAGGACTTACTTTTGTAAAAGTCATCTTGAACCTTTCATACTGATTATTTATATGCCAGTATCTATCAGTTCTTTTCTTTCCTTAGAGTTTCTACTAATTTCCACGTAGAAAAACAGGACTAGAGGGCTGCAGTTCCAGGAGAAATCCATAAACAATTCTTTAAACAAGACAATCATATTTCCAGAATTTAGTCAGAAGTATCAAAGCCTCTTAAAAGAGAGGTTGTGTGCTTTATTGCTTCAGCTATCCACCTCTCAGGTCCTGAAGACCTCTTGGATTAATGACATTTGGCCTAAGCAATTTTTTAATGTCAGCTTTGTTTAACATCTTCTACAGCTGTTTCAGTTTCAGAGAGATCATCTGCTGGTGTGGGCATCTCCTGAAGTGAACAGTGCTCAAAAGAATTGATTTAAACTGCTTTTATGCACTGATAAAAGATTCTCTGGTGGGTTTTCAACTCTGTGTGTGTTTTAAAATGGATTTATTATACATTTTTACTCATTTTACTATTTAATTCTCAGACTCTCTTTTCGACTCTCATTGCTTTTCTTGTCCATATTCAGAAATTTATGATTGTCTCTCTTGACTATATTTAGACAGATTTATTTTTTCTAGAAAATCTCTTGCTTCTAACAACTCTTTTTTTTTTTCCTGTTGGCTGCAGTTCACCTCTTCTTTAGCCTTTTTAATAGGTGGTGTGTCCAGGGAGTAGTATTTATAGCCTGGTATTTAAATATTCTTCAGGCTCTAATTCAATAATATTTGTGCCAAAGTTAGAACATTGTGAGAGTGACCTCACTTGCTTCCTTAGAAGTGCTTATGTTCACATTATGTTCATGTTTAGCCAGTATTTCTGAACTACAGCAAGAATGAATATTGTATAAACATCTATTGACAAGAAGTAGTAATTCATATGAAGAATCAGATTTCTTTTGGGGTTTTTTTTATAATATGGTAAAAAATATGTCATTATTGTAACTTCCTCATATTGTTTGTAGTTTATTTTAGACATTTTTGCCCATAAGTAAATATATGTTCATTAGATTGGATCTTTGTCATTATGAAGTGCAAAGGAAGTTGACAGAACCTTGCTTATCTAATAGAAAATGTATTAAAAATCATTTCAAGCAAAAGATAACTTCTGTTCAACAGGTGGTTCTGTGGATATTTTCTATGATGGAAAAGCACCGAATAATATTAGAATTGTCTTTGTAATTTTACCTTTAATAATATTGAATAAATTATGAAAATTTATACAAAATGTTAACTGAAATGAAGAGTGGAGATTTTGTGCCTGGCTTCTCATTCTCTGCTTATAGAGGAGCAGCAGTAATTTTAGTTAAAGTCTTAAATGACAGATGTCTTTGAAACAACAAATCCAGTAAACCATCCACAGGTTATTCTTAGAAATGCTTTTTTCTTTTCTGTTCTATATTATAATAAAGAAATAGGTATATACATGCTCCTATGCTTCTGTATGAAGGATAACAGAAGAGGTGGACAGAACTGCATATAAACATCATAACACTTTTCTGAGAATTCATTTTATAATCCCCTAATGCTGAAGAGATTGATTGGCTTGTGCAGATATAAATGAAATTTTACAGATTAATTTGCTGCACTCCCAGCATGATATCCCAGACAGTTTCTTACTGTTAGGCTGCACAGCAACAAATTAATTCAGGTTAATGGAAACTTTGCATTACACTTTACTAATTATAACAACAAAGCCAGTTTATGGGGGCCTCTGTTATCAACAATCAGATATAGATTCATTTCTTAGTGCATCACAGCCTATTTTTTGGTAAAACAGTCCTTTTATAAAAGCACATAGAAATCCCCCAGTGCTCTTTTTAAACTGATTAAGTCTTGGTGTCATCTTTATATGTCTCTGTGTGTCTCTATATGTGGATACAGAGTAAGAGTAAGGAAAATAACTTCAGGAAAAAAAGAAAAAGGTACACTTCGGTAAAATTTGTTCATCATAAATAACCCAGATAGATCTAGAAGGTTAGATTTTGAAAATTGATCTGTGATATGGTCTTTCAAAATTACTGATGCTTCTGAATTTATAACTGGGCTGGTTTTTATAGTTTTAGAGGTTTTTTGAACTCTCAAACAGTTCTCTTGTCCTACTTAGCAATAAAGATTACAATTAACATAAATCAGCTAAGTCAGTGTAGGCACAAATGTGTAATTGGGTGAACTAAAATATGTTTATAATCATTTGTTGATCTGTCGACTTAGATTACAGTAATATTCTCAGCACCTTGGATTGCACAGGTCAATTATCCACAAAGCTTTATTCTGATAATGATAGCTTATCTATCCAAAGCCTCTGGTTCCATGCCTTGTTTCTTAAAAGATGTTTATCAAAGTTCTGAATAATCCAAAAAGTCTGCCTGACCTGTAAAACTCGACTCTGAAAAGCAGCCTTGGTACTTCCTGTTTAAAAGCTGACCTATGTAGGTTTGGCCACCTGAAGTAAAGTATTTAAGCAGTGCCAATATAATACAGATTTTAATTATTACTTGTTTCATCTCTTGTTTTTTGGGTGTTCTTGTTTGGGCTTTTTCTGTGTAGGTTCACATGAACATCTCTATTCCTTCAACTGTCAAACTCTCAGGTTATGAAGTAGATGTGATAGCTCTTCCTGTTTATTTTGGAAGATCAGTTTTTTTAAGATTACTTTCTGCAGTAATTTGCATATACTCCTGTATTCACAACAAACCACTGCGAGGAATTTTCTCTTGAGATTTGAAAAATTATCTTCCAAAGAGAACAGATGAATAGATCATGAATTCCCATTTCTTCTGTACGTGCATGGATATATGTGTGTGTGTGCATGTGCCCTGTGCTTGGCACTGGTGAGGCCACACCTCAAATCCTGTGTCCAGTTTTGGGACACTCACTGCAACAGTCCAGAGAAGGGCAAGGAAGTTGGGAAAGGGTCTGTAGATCCCATGAGGAGCAGCTGAGGGAACTGGGGATCCAAAGTCTGGAGAAAAGGAGGTGGAGAGGAGACCTTATCCCTCTCCACAACTCCCTGAATACAGGGTGGGGCCCCAGGTGGGGCTCGGTCTCTTCTCCCGGGAAATCAGTGACAGGACAAGAGGAAGTGGGCCCAGGTTGTGTCAGGGGGGATTCAGGTTGGACATCAGGAAGAATTTTTCACTGAAAGGATGGCTAAGGGTTGGAACAGGCTGTCCAGAGAGGCTGTTCAGGAAATAATGGATGTGGAACTCAGTGCCACGGTTTAATTGACATGGTGATGTTTGGTCAATGGTTGGACTAATTAACTAGGAGGTCTTTGTAAAGCTTAAAAATTCTATGTGAATGTACATACCATTTGACATTCTATTAAAATTTCTTCTATCACAACCAGCATCTTCTTATATATTACTTTTTATATCTTATTTTCCAATATGGAGTAGAAAAAAAAGGTGATTTAGTATTTTGTGATGTGTAACTAACATGCAACAGTTGTGCTATCTCAACCATGATTTCTTCATATACTTCTTGTTCATATAAAGAAATGTTAGTCAATCAAAAATATCACATAGAAACATAACAATTGTTGAAAATACTTTAAATTCTGAATTTTTTTATGGCTATGAAAGCCCTTTGCTGTAGGACAGGCTGTCACTCAGATTTAGTAACTAGAATTATTCACTCTTGGTCTTCCTGGGGGTTTATTCTTGCCAAAATGCTGACATTGGCCATAGACTTAGGGGATATAAAAGATATGCCACAATCATTTAAACACACCCTTAGGAATGTAGGAAGCACTTTTGTTCCTCTGATCTACACAAAGATAGAGGTTTGTCTGTAGTACATTTTAAGTCCAATTGTCCCATAAAGTAATAATTCCATATAGACTTTGAGTCCTCTAAGGAACTGATCCCCTTTTAGACCATCACTAGTTATTTACCTCTCTTCAGCTTCTGCAAGTACTTCTGTTCTGAGGAAGTTCAAAAGGACAAATGAGAGAAGAAAGTACGTTTAAAGAAACACCTAAATGTACCTCACTATATATTTTCAATTGAAATGGTCCAAGTGGTCTCTGGTGAGCTTTAGACTTAACAATTGGTAGTCAAAAGGGTTCACCAAAAGTGATTTTCTTTCTTCTAATACCAAGAGTTTCTTCAGTGAGAGAACACCTTGGCTTGACCTTTTGTTTCATATGATATAATTATTTGGAGCTTTGCTATAATAACAGCGTTTTTCCCCTTTCAAATATGATTTCAGGTAGTAGCACCTCTGCAAATTTTTGGCTCTCTGTCAAGTCATTAGACAGCTAAGCTCCTAATATATTCAGGCTAGAAAATAGGAAGTATATGCCTTCTGCATTTTAATATGAGAATAACATTAATTATTCAGGTTAGATCAGCACAAATTAAATTTTAATGCCAACAAGTAATTATCATGTTATCTTAACCAAAGAGGATATTGAGTCTTTACGATACTCTTCATTTCAGTTTACTCTTTATTTCAGGTCTTTTTTCCCATCTGAGTGAGCAGGTAAAATTGATATCACCTTTTTCAGAAATCATCTATTTCTCAATCTCAAAATTATTTGAAAGAAATTTTTAAAAAATGGAAAACTTTTAAATCTCCATTTTTGCAGGTTTTAATATTTGCGTGATTACAGGTCTTGAGCTGTAGCTGGTGCTGCCCTGAGCAAGGGATTGAACCAGGTGATCTCCACGGGTACCACAGTCACTCTGTGGGCCTGTGGTATAGGTAATTTCTATAAAATTACCTGTATTGCTAAGATGGAGTTGCACAGATAAAATGTGAGGGTATGTGTGTATGTATGTGTATATATGCATATTATATATATATATATATGTTTGTGTAAATTACATTAATTAAATTCCAACTTCTAAAGGCAAGAATTCTATGAATATGTAAAAGTCAGCTGTAAATCTGAATGTTACGATAGATTATTATGAACGGCACTACTTGACATTTAATTCTTTTTAAAAACTCTAAACTAAATAAGGAAAATAAGAAAAAATTTTTCAATAGATTTTTTTACACAAATATTTAAATTCATCTGCAGTGGATGCAAGTGGGTCTTTTACCATATAAGAGAATTAAAGAATAGAATAAAATTTAGTAGAGTCAAGATATCCTTTTAAATTACTAAGTTACCAACCCTGGAAATATTTTTTCTTCTCAGACTTCAGCTCCTCCCAGCAATCTATTTCAGAATAGAGATTCAGAGTGCCAGTGCTCTTCTAGAACTGGCCAGAGGTAAATGGTGGTCATTCCCCAGACTCTTGGAACAGATCCTGCGCACCTTGAAACCTGCACTTTTGTACTTGGGATTTTATCATAAATCCTCAATGCTGCTCAAGTGTTTCCAGTGGGCAGGCTGTTTTTAAGGAAATCACTGGTGGATGTTGTACACTCTATGCTGCAACTGACTCCAGACCCACTGGCAAGGCAGGGAGGTTTTCTCCCATGATAGGATGGGGCTGAGGAGACTGAAGGGTGGATAATTTTTTCCCAGTAGAGTTTAGAGTCCTACATTTTAGAAGCACGAACCAGCCCCAGGATTTTCTATCTCAGCTGCACCTGTCACAAACCTGGAAGAGTTTTGAACAATGTTCTCACATTTTGGAAGAAACTAGAAAGAAACAAATTCTACAGGGAAGGAAAGGTTTATCCTGTCCTGAACAGTGTTGGCTGTGCGTAAATAGAGCAAGGTTACTGTGAAATCTTATTAAGAGTTAAACAATATGTACACTTAAAAGCAGTCTCCTGAGGTCTGTTATTGCAGTCACTAGTAAACTGACTTCTGTAACTTAGACCAGTAGCACCTCAGTTAGGATGTGAACATTTCTTCACAAGTTAAATCTCTGGTTGTTCTTTCTGTATTTAATGCTTTAGAAGTCCTGGTCTCTGGTATTTTCCTTCTGTTTTCCCCTTATTTATGGATATTGATAGAGGGAAATACGGAGTATAATTAATAAAGTTTTACCAAATTAATAGAGATACACAACTTTTAGATAAGGTTTAGGTTTTATTTCTTTTTTTCAAAACACTTATATTCTTCAGCTTCAATATTCAGTATCTCTTATCTGTATAAACTTTTATACTCTCTTTAAACAATGAATATATCAAAAAGACACTGTGAGGGATTTTCAGAATTATGTCACTCAAAAGATTTCAATAGCAAAGAGTGCTTTCTCTAAGGAACATTAAGTTTTAAGTGAATTATTTGGTTCTGGATGGCTCTTTCAACCAATATTTTAGAAACCTTTATAAGCTTCAGATGGCTTCTGGATTTATAGTGCTGGTAAGCCACATAACAAGTCTGCAGAACAAGGCCATGGTTTTGCAGTGTAAACATGCAGAGTGTTAATCACTAAAGCAGTTTCTGAGCTCCTGAATGAAATATTGCTAAAGGATAGAACACACACAGATTACTCATATTATTTAGCAAGTTCTAATTTATAAATTTCATTCTCCTTCCCACACTCAATCACTTTATCTTTGTTCCTGGACTTCCATCCAGACTTCACAGAGATTTCACAGTCCCTGTGTCTTCCTGATCTTGTCCGTTTAGTGAGCATAAGCAATCAGTGACATCATTCACCATAATTCAGAAGAGTTTGAATTTTCAAAAAATTTAATTTTTCCTTACATTTGAGGCAATTCTGCAGTCCTTAAACTTATCTCATTTATAAGGTAATGCTACAGTCTAAGAAATATAAGTCTACAAGGTATTCTATCAGATGCAGAAAGAGCCTGCAAGGAGCCTTGTTAGGAAGCCACAGGGTCTGCATCTTAGACTGAGGTGTTAGAAAAACCAAGTCACCAGGGTCTGCTGGTTCTTACTCTAATGAAATAACCAGATTTTAATACTTTAATACATTTATATTCAAATAATTTTAATAACAGATCTTAATTTAAAAAATAAGTGAAATATAAATAAATAATCTGCCATTGTAATGTTTTAATGAATTCTTAAAATAGCATTCCTTTATATAATCACATCAAATAAACAGCTATAATCTCAAATTTTGTGAAGTGTTTTGGAAAAGAGTACAAGATAACAATGTCCATTCATAAGGTTTTTTATTAATAAACAGTGAAGGAGTTCTAATGTGCATTTTTAGAACAGCATAGCTAGGAATTAAAAGTGTTTCATATATATGGTATAATTTCAACCTTAAAGAAGTTATATACTATAAGACTGCATTTTTAATGTGACATTCCAATTTGTTCAGCAAATTATAATTTTCACTCCTTTTAAGGAAAGATGATCTAATTTTCAACTAGGAGGAAATACTGAGATGCTGACCAGTGCCAAATATCATTGCAATACATTATTTTAATCAATGATGAAAGAGAGAAATAGAACAATTAAACTCCTTTCATATTCAGTGCCATTAAGTAATAATAATGTCTTACTTTTGTCATATTGTGCCTTCAAATATTTAATTAGCCATCTGGAGAAAGGATAAAATGTGCAGCCTATTGTGCCTTTTGCATTAATTCACATTTTGCTAATGACCCATGGCTCACTAATTTATCTTGGTAGACTTTGGAGCCTTAGTTAAATGACTGAAAAGTCATTGAGAGTCATGAGGAGTATAGTAAATAGTTTTTCTTTATAAAAATAAAAACTAAAAATGCCATAAAAATCAAGGTCTAATGATTTTTATTATTAATGATTTTTATTAAATGGTTGTAAGACCAACAGGTTTTGTGCATATCAGTAATATTTAGACTGATTAATACTTTATAGAGGATATAAAGTAGCTGAAATACCTCATTTATACCAACAATAAAGAGACAAAAATAGAAACAGCCTGGAAATTAAATGAAATAAAGAGAAAATACGTGGTCTCGAAACAGGAAACAGAATCTCGATTCTTCTTTGAAATTTTGGATTGTGGAAAACACCTTTTTATATTTCAGAGTGAGAGTTTGTAAACAAGAAGACTTATTAACACCTTTTCTTTCTCATATCTAGTAAGAATACTTTGCTGACTTCTGTCTATCCACCAGGACCCCCATGGCTCCTTTTCTGCAGAGCATCACTGGGTGCCCTCCAGCACTCACTGGTGCCTTGGGTTGTTCCTCTCAGTTGAACTGTAAGAGGTTCCTGCCAGCTGACTTTTCCAGCCTGCCAAGATCCCTCTGGATGGCAGCATGACGCTCTGACATATCAAGGAGGTAATACCCGCTGCTCTTTCCTCATCCACCCAGCTAGTCACTTTACTTTAGAGAGTGAGTGGGTTCATTAGACATGACTTTCCCTTTTTGAATCCATGCTGAATCCAAATCACCTTCTTGTCCTTCATGTCTTTGAATATGGTGTAAAAGATTAGTTGATCAGCCTGTGTCCTTCTTGTTGCCTGTCTTGAAAACAAAAGTTACTTTTTTCTCCCTTCAGCCCTCAGAATTGTCTCCCAGTCATCAGATCATTTGAAGATAACTAAGAATAGCTTCACAGTGACATCTCCCTCCTCCCCTAGCTCTCATGGCCCATGGACTTCCTTATGATCAGTTAGCTTAAGTATTATCTGATCTGATTATCTTCCATCACTGGTAGTGTTACCTTGCTCCAGACATTCCACCCTGGTCTCCATGGCCTGGGACTCCTGAAGGTTGGTCTTACTAGTAAAGGCTAAAGTGAAAAAGACACTCAGAAATTTTTGTGTGTGTCCTGTGACAGTGGAGCCCCTTCCTAGTTAAACAGTAGGGACACATTTCCTCAATCTTCCTTTTTCTGTTTATGGACTTGAGGAAGCTCTTCCTGATGTTTTGACATGCCTGTCCAGCCTCCATTCCAGGTAGGCTTTGACTTTCCTAATAGCATCTTTGCATGCTCAGGCAGTGTCTCTACAGACTTCCTGGGATATCTATCCCTGCTCCCACCTTTTGCATACTTCTTTTTTTGATTGTTTCTGATTTACTAGGATCTCCTGGTGTGTCCAATTTTGCCTGACTTCCTGCTTGTCAGGATGAACTGTCCCTGAGGCTGTAGTAAGCTGTCCTTGAACTGGTTTTCTTGAATCCCTCTTCCCTCTAGGGTCCAACTGTTCCTGGGCACTGGAACCTCCAATGTCTCTGCTGTTAACGCAAGAATATGCTCCCTTGCCATTGTCTTGTCTTTCCCAGAAACTCCTACCCATGGAATAGTGTAAGGGAGTATTCCCAGTACACAGAATAGAAATGACTGTCACATATTGGAAGTTAACAGCTTACAGATACATGTTCTTCCATAGAAGATGACTTCCATGTCAGAGGTTTGTCAGTAGTGTATTTTTTAGTCAAGGCATAGCAAACCAGAACTGCAAGCCAGGAGCTAGCATTCATCTTCCTTAGATCTGTAGAATCATAGAGTGACTTGGAGTGGAAGGGACATCAAAGATCATCCGATCTCCCTGCTTTTGGCAGAGACACTTTTTGCTAGATGAGGTCACTCAGAGCCCTGTGCAACCCAGGCTTGAATAATGTAACCAGAGATAAACTAATGAGCTACAGAGGAAAGAATTTGAGAGATGTGAGAGAACTATCTGTAGCTGTGGTGACAAATTGTCAGTGTCTTTCAGTTTGCACTAGATTTTGTCATGTTTTCTAAAAGCCTCTGAGAAGAACTGCTTAACCTTATAGTAAAAAGCAAACTTCCACTTCAGCCAGCGTATATTATCTAACATATTTATTAGCACTGTGCTTTTGATCTTCTCTTCCATCCACAGGTGAAGTTCAGTGAATTTATATTGGGAATGACTGCAGATCCTGTAGGGCTGTATCTGAGTTCTCCCTGGGCTGCCTGGGCTCTGCAGCTGGACCATGATGCTGCATATTTCTGAGTTCCTCTCGCTCTGACAGACTGTCAGGGCTCAAATTGTAGGTAAATAACACTACTCTACTGAGCTCTTAAATGCAAACAATGCAAGCTAACATTTCTTAAACTATGTTAGAATTATTTTCTGTATACTTTCTGTGAAACTGTCATTGCTTTTCAAAAATGGAATGTCTTCTTTTATTTCCTTCATCAAAGCATTTAGTATTTAATAATTTTGCCACTACTTCTCCTTCAGTGAAAGTTTAAGGAAGCTCAGCCTTAGGTAGCATGTTCAATATTGATCTGTTTCTGCACTGAAAAACAATTCTGTAGTCCAGAATATAGGGAAGGACTTATGGATATTCATGAGTGGATCACGGCTTGCTTTCCATCCCTAAAAAAGAAAATATTAGTACAATAGCATCTACTATGCTAACATGTAATATAAATCTTATATCTGTAAATTCAAATACAGTTTCCCCTCTCCACTGTATCAAGTTACCCAAGAAATAGTTAAACTCACTGTCTCGTAATGCTTAAGGGCATGGTACTTAATTAAAGATTGCTTTGTTTTTAACATAAGTTCTAGTCAAATAACACAGAGCACAGCAATTATTTAAAACTGCATGTAATTTATAGGGTGATAAGAGAGGAGATTTAAGAATGCTCATATCTGGAACAAGATTTCTGTATTCTGCAATCCAATTTTTTAAATCAAACTTTTATTCTTGATGATTATCAGACTACATGGTCTAATTAATCTTTTATTACTCCAGCAGCAACTTGCAGCATTAATATCTTCCCAATTACATTGGAATATTAAAAACCACACACTCACATGGCAAAATATAAAAAAAAGTTCATGTCCAGCACTGAAATTAGAGTCCCATCAGTACATAAAAATAAATGTAAAAAAGATATGTATACGTATATTTGTACAGTGTAACAAACTAAAAAATTTGATAAGCAGAAAATATTGTTCCAAGGAAACAGTCTTCAAAGTACTATTTCTACCTTACTTTTTTTTTTTCATTTACAAGCATTTTCTAAAAACTACTCAATTAATAAATTCAGGTATCTAATTCTTCCTGACTGCAAAATCATTCATTTGCATTTGCAGCACCAAATGGACAAAATAGTCACTATGTATCTCCTTTATGGATTGCTATTTAACAGGTATCTCTTTGATCTGCTCACCAGTTAAGACTTTCAGATCCTCAAGCAAAAAGAGACTATATCATAACTCATCTACTTACAACAGCCATTTTTTTTTAATCAGGGGCTGTATTTTTCTTCTTTGTTCTTGAGCAAAAGTGATGAATATTTTCAGTATGCTGTGGAACACCAGTGAATTCAAAGTAGAAGAATTCATTTAATCCAACAATCAGTTTGGTGCAAAACTGATTTATTTAAAGTCTCAAAGTGATACTAAGAGCTTTCAATTCCCATTAAATTCAGTTTATTAAAATCCCTCAGGACTGGCTTTGTCTTACTCTCCCTTCAACATCTGTTAGCAGAGATATGTTTGTTAAAGCTGTACCTGGCTTGCACAGAAGCCCACCCACGTGTTTTCCATAGACACAGAAGCTTCAAAACCAACATTAATCAAGGCAGCATCTTACAAATACACAATCAGTGAGCAGAAAAAATCCTGACATGTCTGGGCTACAGGGGCAGAACTTTCATCCTGTATTATTCTCCTAATCCAGCTCTCATTAGCTGTACATCACGTTATTGCTCTGGAGCAATTTCAGGAACTTCTGCCCATTGTTAGGAAAGTGTTATAGCATTTCAACACTATTTGGTTGTATTGCAGGACTGTAATGTGCTAGAAGTGTAAACTTTCATTTATGCTCCCACTGGAGGCCTAATTGGTGAGACCACTGAGATGTGAATTCTGTCCCAATCAGCTGAGATCAGAATCCCCACTGTCACATTTCCATTGCCTCATTAGCATTTCCAGGTATGAATCTAGATTAATTTTAATGAAATCCTTAAAATATCATTTAGTTTATTTATTAAAATAGCATTTAATCATAATTCTACAGCTTTCAGGTCAACCTATTAATTTCAAGATTATTTGAGATTATTTTAGTAAAGTCAGATGACATTACCCCCTTTTGTGACTTTTAAGACTGAACCACCATTGTTCAAGCCTTCAAGACTTATCACAACACAGTGTAATTAAGTACTGAAAGGATTTCTTTTCCATATATTCAAATATTTGTGTCTGTATAAGCTATAAATATACACCCTTTAGCATACAATAATTCTGATATTTGTTTTTTTCACATATATTTTAATTTTAAAAGTTTCACTGCATTTTTACAGTACTAATGATGCACTGAAACAAAGAGCTGTCATTTCAAGCACTGATCACCATTAGATGGAAAAAATTTACATTGACTTCAAACAAACTAAGGAAATCTCCAAATATGGAATAAGTTAAACCCAAACAATGGGTGTATCTCAAAGTGTTTTACTATGTTTTCAGATTTAAATTTCCTTCATGTTTCCAAATTGATTCTGCCTGCAAATCTTTTTTTTCCATTCCTCTACTTTTTTTTTAATAAGAAAACAGAGAGTCTTCATTTTGATCCCAGTGTCTGATCCCATGAAATATGAATTCCTAGTTATTAAAGTCCTGTGACAAACATATCCAATGACTTTTCCTTAAATCTCACTCTTCTCACTTAATGTGTAAACCTGATCATTCATTTGTGGCCTGAATGTTCTTATGTAAGAAAGCCTATCAGTCTCCTATATTTTCATGCATCCATTTGCTGGATTTCCTGATATAAAACTTCCTTTAGAGACCAACACACAATTTGAGGAAAACACTTAGTACAAACCACCAAGGGAAGCTGCATGGTATTTTGTCAGTGGTGCTCCACTATCTGATATGACACTAATGAATTTTGTATCTTTTTATCCTGTGAAAATGCAGTTTTTCTGGAAAGCTGAGGTAGTCAGAATTTCTAAGTGGTAAAACAAGAATGGGCAAAAATAGGACAAGAGAGAAGGAAACAAGAAGAAAATTAATTAACATATTTGTTCTTCAGTGAGGCAATTCAGAAGAGAACAATTTCCAACAACAGTTGTTTCTCTCATGCTGCCAATCAACACAAAAATAGGATATAAGTCACAAAGCAAAGAATTCAAGGCAAATTACTTTAAATGCTCATTTAGTGTCATTTAGTCATTGATAGGAAAGATAGAATGGAATTAACAGAGTCACTGAAATGGAAGATGAAGTGCAAATTATGTTCCAGTCAACCATAGGTTTTGACATCAAGGAAAAATTACAGTGTATCCTTAAGAACCAATAACCTGAGCCAATTAAGATGCTATAAACTTCTGCTGTATTATTAGACATAGTAAGCAGATGATAAAATCAACTTCTATGCAAATCAGTCACAGGACCCAGATTCAGATGTATTCGTTTTCATTTTTTATCTGATGTCATTACACACACTAGTAAATTAAATATATCTCTGTACATTATTTACTTCCAGACTATTGTATGGTCACTGTTAAGTTCTTCATTGTTTATAGAAGCCCTTATTTGTACTAACTGCTACCTTTATTTTTGCCATAATTCCTTCACATTTTCAATAGGAAGAGGAAGCATGGGATAAATATTTTTTTGAAAGATGGATTTACACTTATCTGATCAGGACAAATACTGCTAACATAATTTATTCTGAAAGCATTTTCTTTTCAGAGCATTTAGTAAGCTATTAAAACATTTTCTCATCATGTTCTGTGTTTGCTGAATGAAAATAAGTAGGAATAAGTTCTCATGGCCGTTATTTTCTTATAGTACAGCATAAGAAGGAGAAAATAATTATAATATTTTAACATTTAACCATATATGTATAATTAGATAAAGTGTACACTGTATTCACTATTAAATAATTGGGAGTTGGATTGAATTACTGAAAGCAATAAATAAAATTGCGATTTGGTTTAAATCCAGTGACTTAACAGAATTTAAGCAGAGTTTTGTCTGCTCTTTGAATCCACATAGGATATTAAAAGCAGAGAAAAATTATGCCAAGAGTAGCTCAATAGGTGAAAATGAGAAAATGAAATTCTGAAGTTTTAACATTTGCGTGTAGTACTTCCAATGTGTGTGTGAGAGCATATGGGAACATCCTTGAGTTCCTGCATGTACTTACAGAGTTTATTGACATTTTCTGAATCACTGATGCCTAATCAAATTTCTGGATAGACTGTCAGGCACTTTCTCAGCAGTGAGTTTCAAATAGATGTATTTACATCCTCTATCTCCACCTACCAAAGTAAAGCTCTCTCTTCCAGCTTTCTCTACTGACTTACAAAAACTTATTCAGTTTTCCTGCATGTGCCACTTTGGTGGCCGGCTTTGTAGAATGGATCTGCAGAGTGGCTTGAGAAAGCAACTGACAGATAAGATCAAAACTATTCAAGTTTTTACTGAAGAATGTAGTCCATAAAAGAAAGAACATGTGGAGTGGAGGCCACATATTGCTCAACTGGTCCAGATTCTCGTAAGCATAATTACATTAAACTATACCTGAATCTCCTGTAGAAATGTGCATTTAACCTTCCTGCCTCTGAGCATTCTCTTTAATGCTTTTTGTTAAAATATTTTGTTAAGAGACCATGACTGCAAAGTATATAACAAAATTAAAGAAATGATCTTGCCAGTTTAGGTCTTGGCAAAGGAGGTTATGAGATTGCACTCTGTGCATGAATGTGAACGTGTATATTTTTTCTTCCCTAACACTGTTTCAACACCCAGGGCAATGTCAGGCAGACTTGAAAGAGACAAAGGCTAAAAGGATATCAGACATTACCTACAGCAAGACAGAAGAGGGAGTTTTTATTTGTGCACCTCTGTAGAAAAGTCCTCATTGTGAAAGTGCATCTTTGTCAGAAATAAGAGACTCTAGATAGCCCTCCAGGACCCAACACCACAGACACATTAATTCCATAATTCTCTAGTCATGAAGCCTTTTCCTCTATGCATCTTACCAATAAGTTACTTTTTCACTGTTTTAGCATTTTTGGTTTTGAGGCAAAGCAAAGCAAGTATAACAGTTTCCCAGAGACTGCTTTAACTGGACTTTGAAATTGACACTTCACAAAGACCAGTAAATTAAAGCAAAGCAGAAGTATCTCTTTGACTTGCCTGCTATTTGTTGTTGTTTTCCTGAAACACTGGGTTAAAACAGAAGATATACAACCTATTTTTAATACACAAGCAGCAAATGGGTGAAGAAAGAATTTTGAAAATGTGGTTCACGGAAAGAGTAGGTAGCACAAATGGGAAGATAACATCTTTTGTGGAATTATGCTGTGATACATTTTTAATATATTTGCAACAAGTCTACAACTGCAACAATAATGTGATTCAAGTGGGGTTGTCTTGAAATTTACCAATCTCTACATACAAAATCTGTCTCATTGACACTTTTCAAAATAACTGGGATGAAATGTCCCAAAACTAACTCACAGGGAAGGAATCAAGTGTGTTTTTTATTAAAACATTCAGTTGAAAAGGAGGAAACAAAAGCCATTCCCTTCAGTTCACAGCAAGATATTTAATGAATTGCTAGCTGTGGAAATATAGAAGCAACAGTTCTAAAAACTAATGAAGGTATCTCAGAGAAATATTGATTTGAATGATTTACTGAGCTGCAAAAAAGTCACACTGAAGTAAATTAGTACTTGGAACTTTAATTAAACATAAGAATGTGTAAATTTTACTGTCAGCAGTAAAAACTGTTATAGTAATAAAATAAATTGCAATTTTAATTACAACAGTAATTTTCTATTTACACCTAGAGGAATATGCAGAACAAGCTATTCTTGGCCCAACAACCCCATCCAACATTTGCACTAACTACTGTACTCCATGTACATAGTCCAGAAATTTATTTCTAATGTCCCTGTCTTCAGGAATGCTGAATAATCTGCCATACTGTGCATTAATCTGCTTGAATTAAAGACTCTGTTGAATAATTATAGAGGATGGTTTACAAAATTTAATTCTCCTTTAAGTGATTTCTTCTCCAGTTATAGTCAGTAAGTTACATTTATGGAATTTCTCATATACAAGTTGTTTCAATTTAATGGAATTCTTTTACATAAAGGAAAGCAGCAGCACATAAGGTTTTAAATCTGATTTTCTTATTATCAGCAAATTCTATTTCCTTTAGAAGTTACCATAGTTATGATAAGGTCATCAGAAGAATTCCAGGTTGAAAGTTTCTGCAGGTAAAGCATATTTTGCCATTCTAGTTCCCACTGTTCATTAAAATACACACAAGAAATCTCTTTCTCTTTCCAGTCTCAAGCTGATTTACCATTTGAACTAGAGATCAAAAAACTTTTTATCCTGTAAAGCTTCAAGTAATAAAATATGTTTCAAATGCTAGACAGTACCAGGTATTGTACAAGGTATTGCTTTTGCAGAATTAGATGTGTCATTTTCTCTATAAAGACAGACTACGTTTGCCATTTATTCAATATTTTGTGTTAGCTGCAGTATTCAGTACTTAAATATAGTTAAATAGCAAAAACATTCTTCAACAGTTTACTGAGCTGCGTTCATTGACCTAAGAAAACTCCGAACCAATCCTCCACATTGTTTTCTGACAAATGTATGGATACAGATACAGTAGTCTTTTGATGACCAGAAATTGCATTATTGCACAGAGGAAAAATTTGTCCACACTCACCTGTGGACAAAATTGTGTGCTTCACAGTCATGGTACTCATTCTGGTACCATGTCCTTAATATGTCCTTAAATTTTTATCCAGAAAGAAAAAAATGGTGACAACTGTGGCCCTACATGATCAGAAATCTTTGTCATTCTTGGAGAGCATCTCTCCTGCTGTTTTTCATCACCTATCCACCACAGAGCCAAGTCTTATGGATAGGGACCATCTCAAATATGCTATATGTTATTAATATATTGCTTATGCAGTAGAGTAAACATGGATTTCCATTGATATTACTTTATTCTATTTCTTTATCATTGTTTCCCTCAGGCCATCATCAGGATGCAGATGCCTGAACAGAGGCAAGTCTGATATTTTCTGGAGTCTCAAAACAGTACCAGAAAAAAATACCTGGGCTTGCTGGTATGGTCAAGGTAAGATATTTTGTTTAATGGTTGGATCTGGGTGAAGTAGTGGTGGTTACTTGAGACAACCCAACTTTAGTATTAACAGAGCCTCCCAAATTTTCCAAATAGTCTCACTAGGTCTCTATGCAGCAATAGGAAATAGTCTTCTCAGGTGAACAATTCCAGATTCTTTAAGCTCCTGCCCCAAATTGCCTTCTGGGAAAGGTTTTTTCTAGACACACAATTCAGATCAGAGACATGCTATTGCAGGTCCAAAATAGAGTGGGAAGGAAATTATGACCGATTTAAATGGGACATCAGTGTTGGTCCCACTTACATTCACTTGCAACAATCCTAGCTCTGCTGACTTCTTTCCAATGAGCAGGTAAAGAGGTTAAAGCAAAATACATGTCCCTCCTTTTACCCTTCTCTTGTCTCCACAGTTTAATCTCTTCCTTTAGCTAATTAAAGAACTATCTGTGCTCACAGAGTACAGAATTAAAATTAGGAGTGAAATTTAGACAAAGCACGTTCATGATCTGGGGTATTTTTCTTCTCTTGACCTCTGTGTGTTGTGTAGGACTGCAGCTATCTTGTGGACACTTCTAATATGAAGCTGGTGAGGAAATGGGTTGTTGGAGACTAATGGAATGTGTTGACAGGGTAAGAACTGGATATTATATTGAAAAAGTAATGATATGTAATTCAGAGATGAAAGAATAACTTCAGGGTTGAAAATAAATATGCAGTATTTCACTCTTTCCTGTGGTAAAGCAATATACCACAGGTATCCTATCACAGCCCTCATTTTTCTGTGAAGAGGAAAAAATAACTAAATGCCAATTTCTGTCATTGGTCTTTTTCTTGGAGCATTATTGTTATTTAAAAGATACATGGAGAAATTAACCAAATATAAACTATTGTTTGTTGGTTTGTGATAAATCTTTCATCCAAACATCTCTTTCTTATTTAGGAAAATTCCCAATTCTGTGAAGTCATTTTAACCCCAGAAACACCATGAATCAAAAGTTAAATCTCAGATATATTACCTTGGAGAGGGACTCCAGATACCAGCAGAAATTGATGACTGACCACCCATTTTAGAATTTCTTTAACAAGAATCACAGATTTGTAAAAACTTAGGTGTAAAGTTTATGCATTGGTGCTTCATGGGCTGCATGAAGGCAGCATTTGTGCCATAGCAATATATCAGAACCCTGATCTAGCATTTCACTTTCAATGAGTTGCTTCATTTCAGTTTGGTTTTTAAATTTTTTTTGTACCAGTATGACAGAACCAGGAGTATATAAAAGTGAAAACTACTTTACTTGTAAAATGGACAAAAAAAACAAAACAAAAAAACCTTTATAAAATATTTTATTAACTCTGTAAACTTGGTAAAAACATGTATTTTGGTTTCTTTTAGTCACATTCTCTCAAAACAGTAGGAGATGCTGTAAATTAAAAGGCTGATTTCACAATCAATACACCTACATGAAAATATTATTGTATTATTGAAAATACCAGTTTCTGTTCCTCACATTATTCAAACATAATACCTTGCATGCACCTTTGGGAAAGACCAAAAAAGCCTGAAATATATTGACCTGCAAATTTGAAGGAGTAATCATTAGAAGCAACAATACAGGAAACAGAACAATGTTTTGACTGATTCTTTAGGACTTTTAAAGTACAATAGTAGAGTTCATTTTGTTAAATTATTTAATTAACTTCACTAGGTGGAATTATCACTCACAACAGAGTATTTCCTACAAATTTGTGAGAGGAAGATAGAGATTATTCATTTGTGTAAATGTGAGAGTGATAAATTATTACTGACAATCTACTGCCAAGGTCAAAAATATGCCTCTGTTTTGACATGCAGATATAATGATACTGACCCTAAATGAGTGAGCTGGGAGTAAGACTGTGCAGTGTGTGTCCATCAAAATAATTCACCCGTCAGGGTTTCATCATGGTTTAAATTGAGAGTGTAAGTACTGCAGGGTTATGACTCTCCACATACATTTAAAATTGTGCACAAATATCTCATGGGATCCTCCTCACTCAGAACTGCTGCCCTCTCCTCTCCTCTGCAGAAGACATTGTCCCTTTGCCCAAATCTGTTCCTCCAAAAGGGTGCCAAGTCCTTCACAAGGGTCTGCCCATGGTGCAACCAACCCCTCCAAGCATCTGATATCCCAAAGTCACTGTGATGGGAGCAGGTGCCCCCGTGGCCCATTTTACACCAGCTCTGTGTTAGCCTGGAGTGCTGGAGAGTGGCAGAGCAGGAGCCATCCAGGATAGACTGGGTCTACCTGAACTGCAGCTGAGAGGATGCTGCAGTGTTATAAGGGTGGTTCAATGGGAAAATGAGCATTAAAGTAGCATGGAGAGCTAAACAGGGCTGGGAGGGAGGCTAAGGTGATGTGAGGCCACAGATAAACTGAGTTCTGGAGCAGCAGCTGGATGTGAAGACATTAAAGTCTCAGAAAATAGCAGATTCACAAACTAGAACTTGTCCCATTGCAGGCTGAAAAAGCAGTAACAGGCATGGGAAGAGATTATGGATGGCCAGGAGTCTTGTGTGTTTGACCATGCTCAAAAGCATGGAAAAACCTCACAATAAGGGTCTCCACTAAAATATTTAATATGCTGTTCCCCAAAGAGGTCTGTGCCAAGTCCTCCTGTAAGGTCTGTGTGATTTCTAGTCTTTCCAGAAATAAAGTATGAATTCAGACAAAGATTTCTTCTAATTGTTATAGTGTAGAGACACCTGAATAAGCTGATATATAAATTTTGTCTTCTGCAATTTTCTTCTGAGCTCACCCAAATGGACATAAGTAGCTATAAATTTTTTAAAATTGTACTTTAATTTTAATCTCTGTATTTGGATTGTAAGCAATACAGCTTGAATATTTCTTTATATGGTTTCTGATGTTTTGGGTTTTTTGTTGTGGTTTGGTTTGGGGTTTTTGGGTTGTTTTTTGTTTTGTTTTGTTTTGTTTTGTTTTGTTTTGTTTTGTTTTGTTTTGTTTTGTTTTGTTTTGTTTTGTTTTGTTTTGTTTTGTTTTGTTTTGTTTTGTTTTGTTTTGTTTTGTTTTGTTTTGTTTTGTTTTGTTTTGTTTTGTTTTGTTTGAAGGGTTTGTTGGTTTTGGGGAAACAGGTTGTTCTAGGTGTGAATTTTACTATTTACTTTTATTATTCTTTGCTAGCTATTGTATGACATGCAAATATTAATAAACAGTATAAGCTTCTTTTTGAAGGAAATGAGATTCTTAAAAGCATCTATTTTATGTCTACAAGTTGTCTTGCAAGTAGAGCCTACAGTGCACACCATACCTTTTAAGGATTTTTAGTTTTTAGAATCAATCTTATTTGTTAGGAACACATACAACATTTCTATTTTTCAAAGTAGGCAAGCCTACTAAAACTCCTATTTTTACCCTTTTCTTACAAGTAAATTTATATGCATTCCCATGATCTCACAAGTTCAACAGAGTTTACAATTATTTTTTTCTTTAATGTCACATAACACTGTATATTTCTCAATAGATATTAAAATTTATTTCTGTAATATCTATATCCCTTTCAGATTTTCCATGATATGTGTTGGTAAATTTTCACCAGATAGATAATAGGTATTTTGATATTATTCTAATGATTATGAAAAGAAGTCTTGAACAAAATATTTTCCTGTTCCCTTTTATTTTTTAAATACAGAGATGCTTTTGTTATGTTTACTCTGGAAATAAATATGGCAAACTAACAGCTAAATAATGCATTTTTTCAGATAATTTCTTCTGGTTAAAGTAAGTTTTATAAATATTCTATAATTATGAAGTAGTCTTTTCACTTCAGACAGAGCATAAATTTGACCTCTGCTCTGAGAGGTAATATCCTCCCTACTCTGTAAATATCCCAAGAAGCCTGAAGAATTCATTTCTCTGCTTATGTGTTTGTTTGAACAAGTCTCTTTGATCTAGCAGGATTAGTATTTTTAGCTCTTATAAATGCCAAATTACATATAATTTCAACACTCCTTTATCTGAGATAAAGGTCTAGCAGCAGCACTTGAGAATTCAACAAAGTAAAAAACCCTAAGAGCAATTGCCAATGACTTAGCTGATTAAGAAAGATTGCATTTTCTTTCTCTTTTTTATTTTTTTATTATGTTGAAATGGAACTTCTCTGAGAGTTTCAGTTCCCAAAGGCAGTCTGTAAGATGGTAGAGGTCAAATTCTCCTAAAATTTTCTTCAATACCTGAAAGCAACATTTACACTGTCCTGTTGTACTAGGTTTGGCTGGGCATTTGTTGATGATAAATTGGGTTTGTTTTAATTTTCTTCATCCTGTGTTTTTCTTTAAATTGTTTTGGTTTGTTGGGGGGTTTTTCCTTTGCTGCTTTCTTTTCATGTTGTTGTTGTTGTTTTTGCTGTTTGTTACTAAACTGTCTTTATCTCAACCCCTGAGTTTTGTCAGTTTTACACTTCCTATTAATTTCCCTCTCTCACTGTGAGATAAAGGAGTGGTTATGTAGAGCTTACCTGCCTACCAGGCTTACACTAGAACACCTACCAATGTCCCTGGACAAAAATGTTGCCCACAAAAACATATTTTGAGATTGA
Organism: Thryothorus ludovicianus; assembly: GCA_013397245.1. NCBI lineage: Eukaryota > Metazoa > Chordata > Aves > Passeriformes > Certhiidae > Thryothorus > Thryothorus ludovicianus. Next base: position 7,777 of record VZTB01012356.1, on the reverse strand, counting down.
ATCCAATAGATACAAAGGGTTTTCCAGGGCCCTCACTGAAAAAAAACAATTAGGTTTTCATAAACAGAAATACCATACTGTAACTTCTGCAATACTTTCACATCTGAGGAAGAGAGATGTTCAAGAGAAGAATTCAAAGAGAGATGGTTCGTAAAGAATCTGAGAGGCTTGTTATTGTACAGTGGGGTAAAATGCAGAAGTTGTTAAACAGGATAAAAGATCTGATAAAAGTTTATTTCATTGCATTTCTGTTCCCATTTGAGTTATGAGCTTTCCTATGTTATACTGGGCCATCAAGAACACCAGCCATCTAAAGAAGTTTGGCACTGATGTTTCTTCAGTCATCCCCTTTATTATTTTCTCTGCTAGAAGGATACACCATAACATTATTTTAGCAGTCACCCTAGGTTTAGTCTTTCTTTGTGTGATTCTTTTCTGGACTCAAAAAATCGCCTTGACATAGAGGTCATGATAGTACAACAAAAGTATGTAAGAGAAAATATCTGAACCCCTATGGTTAAGGTGAACATAACTTTAGTTGCTGTGTGGATAATGAAAGAACACCTAGAATCTGGAAACATCTTGTTATTAATTTTATTTCACTTTTTTAACTAGTCTGAAGAGATGTTACTGTGTTGTCATGCACTACTTTCTCAGAGGGTGCCTTTATTCCCTGTCACTGCCTTGGAGGTAAAGTAAAATTTTCTGCTGTTTGATTCAGCAGATTTGTCTACCTCTAGCAAAACCAGTGTAACATAGATGGAAGATTATTACAGGAAACATGTCTTCAAAGAAAATATTTTGTTAAGCAATCACAGAACCACAGAAAGGGTCAGGTTGGAGAGGACCACAATGAGTGCATCCTCCTGTTCAAGCAGGGCCATCCCAGAGCACAGAGTTGTGTCCACAAGGACCTTGGGCATCTCCAGTGTGGGAGACTGCACAGCCTCTCTGGGCAGCCTGTTCCAGTGCATGGCCACCCACACAGTAAATACCACCTTCCTCATATTCAGGTGAAATGTTTCCAGACTCAGTATTTTGTTTCTGAAGATGAGCATTCAAATCCTGTGTCTCTAAGCTCTCTCCTCTCTGCTCAGCTTTCCTTTCTCCCAGTCTGATTACGGGTTGCAGTCATCTCCTCCATCTTCTGGCCTTTTACAGGATATCTGTGCCTTCCAGTCTGCAGGAAAGCTGTGAATGGTGGCTGCCTTTCATCTTAAAGCTGCTGCCTTGAGAAAGCTTTATCACTCCATTTTTTATTTTATTCTGCCTTGTTCTTGGAAGTGTATATAGGCTGGCACATAAAAATAATCCCCTAGGAAGTATTTTGGGCTTGGAATAGAAGACATTACCTAGTGGTCAATAGTAATGAATCTTCCCTCACAGACCAGCATCTGTGCAGCAGCTGACAAAGGATTTTTCAGGCTGATTTTTAAATTTAAGCTTAGTTGCAGTTTTTGAACATCCTGCTTGCTTGATAGAAATGAATTTATATTACTGAACATCTATATCTTCTGTCTTCTATTACTAGTACTAGTGGATAGCTCTTGTTTGGCTGTGTTCTCCATGGAGTTTCAGTATTCTGGCTTAGGAGCAGCACTAGAAGGATTCCTATTTCTGCTAGAAACATTTTCATATCAGTAATTATATTTCAAAGATGATATTCCACTATGAAATGAACACGCAGGACTAGTCCATACTTGGATTGGTATTTTATTTTAACTGGTGTTTTATTTTAGAAAATGGAAGAGAATAACTGAGGAAGACAAAGCCAAAGAACACAGATGTTAATTAGCCTTCTGGAAATTATCAGACCAGAAAAAGGTATTATTTCCATGCATTGAGAGAATGAATATTTGAACTGTTGCTTTTGATCCAAAATCACTGATCACCAATGCTCACTGGTCATCTCCTGGAGAGAAGAGACAAGATGAGATGAGTTAGTTGTATTTGGAAATACAACAAGGTTCTTCTAAACAGGTAGCAGATCATTTGTATGAAGAAATCTGTTAAAATATCTGGCACACCCTGAGCCTCACTGTGTGCTTCAGCAAGATGAAACTCGGGATTTTATTAAAATACACACCCACACGAAGGTTCACACTTAAGAGGAACTTGGTATCCCTAAAACACACTCGGCAACTAAAATGGTGAGAGCCCCAGAGCTTGACCAGTGCAACCAGGAGGAACTGGGCAAGCGTACAGTGAATGTGAGCTTCTGAACTTTTCATCTCCCAGAAGAATTATGCAGTCACATGATGACAAGAGAAAGCATCTCAGCATTCAGGTCTCTACAATTTTTTTTAAAATGCAAAACGATATAGAAATTCTATGCTGTCCTTTGCAGAGAAATATTTAAAATCTGGAAGAATGTAAATTTGCTGGCCTGACAGATCTATCATTATATCAGAGTTTTCCTGATAACACACACACACTCAGATATAGCTACTTTGATTCAAAAATTATGTTTTGCTTGGCGTTAAACAATGTAGAGGAGCCATGCAAGTCAATTCACATCTATTACAATACCTTGTCATCTAAACTTTTAATTTCTTCCCTTCAATTAAATATCTTTAATTTATAGTAACCATATACTTGTCAGAAAGCAAAGAACTTTTCATGTCCTTTAGATGTAATGTCTGTGCAATACAACTTAATCACAGCAAGTTAAATTGAAACTAAATAAATATATAAGTTGTAAATCTAAGTGTGATGTGAAATCAAACACAGAAGATTTTTTCCTTATAGCTTTATAATTTATGCTCCTTTCTGTGACTCTTTTCAACCCAAAAACTCTCAACTGTTAAGAAATTTAATGATGCCTCATCGTTTGCATCATGCTTATAGTGTTATTGTTCACTGATTATTTTACTGGAAAAATCACAGCTTTAATTTATTTGCCATAATTTTTTTAAAAATAAACATCCACAATTGATCTTTCTTCTGTTTAGTATACAAGTTTTATGGGATACTGCAAGACAATATGGACATTTTAAAGAGTGTTGTGTGTATAAAATACCTATCTTTCTGTCTGAGTGACTAGAAATTTTATGACTCATGTCTCAGTGTCTTCAAATATTCCATGAATATTTATGATGAGATATAACTAGCAATAGTAGTACCACATACACACACAGAATTTTTTTATGTGATGTATTGTGTGATGTATTAAAAAAGCCCTCAAGAAAAAATGTGCAACATAGTGGAATTTTTCCTGTGTCTTGAGAGATGAAAGCAGAAGAGCTTGGAAGAGATTAGCCAAAATCTCTTGCGATCTTTCATCACTAAGCTGAATTCAAACTCAATTAAATCTGGCACTGAATCTGTGAAGAACTTCACATCAACACCAAATTTCAAAGTTTGAACCATAAATTCTCATGATATTCTGCAGGTTTTAAATGTTTTTCTATGATTAAAATGTGGAGCTGCTAATTCACAGGTGCAGGAGCAAGTTTGGGCACAGCTTGCCAAGATCTATTCAGTCACAAAAGGCAGTTTGGCACAGCATTTTGTGAGACCTAAGGCATGGTGAGAGGAATGGGAAGTTAACAGCTAGAGAGAATATGGAAAAAAAGAAGAAATTGTTCACACTCTTGGCAAAGTGGAAAGCCAGTGAAGGACAGACCTTGGAAAGTCTGCTCCAGGAAGGAATAGGGGAGTGGAAGGAAGGGAGGGAAAGATCTCCTATACACAGTAAATATGGAATCAGCAAAATCAGGTCAGAGGAAGTTATAGAAGCAGATTTAGCTGGAAAAAGCTACCGAAAACATGAAAAACGAGCTTATAAATCTCTGGCAAGGACAAGGAATGGCATCTGGAGAAGCAATACCATACTGAGCATGACCTCTGCCCAGAGCAGAGATGCCAATAAGAGCAAATCATGCTTCCAGAAGTGACAGGTGAGACACATGTTCTTCTGTCCCTCCACAGTTTAAGCAACTTGGTCATTTCAACGGGACTGTTGCTGAATACCTGACAGTACAGGACACACAGACACCTGGAGAGAACAGGAGGAAGAGCAAGAAGCTGCTATTTCCACCTTGGAAGTGCAATAGTGTTCCTTAAAAGAGCAGTGGTGTCCCTTAGGAAGGAGCGCTGTCAGTGTTGGAGGCAGTGGCAGGAGAGCAGTAGAGTTTCGTCTCTGAAAGCTCATTGGGCTGATATAACCTGCAACTTTCCCAGGACTCCACATTTAAGAATTCAGATGCAGCTGCTGGGATGAGAGCATGCTGCTGCTGAGATAAAATAATCCACTTGCTGTTGTTCTTTGCAGAACAGAACTCTGTTGAACAGGGAGGGGTAGATGTTATGGAGGATCATTTATAATAAAAAAAATAATTACACTAATGTACCAAAATTCCAACAGGTAAATTTTCTATCAATCCTGTTCTTTGCGAAATTTGGGGTGATGTTCTGAGGGGCCAACATAGGATAATCTGCTTATTAAGCCCATTTTCAGTCTTAGCCTACTCCTCAGAAACCCCTACCCAAAGGATGTATTTAATGTACATCTCTGGAACCTACTGTCTCTTTCCAGAGGCAAATCATGCAGAAGAGAGCTACTACAGTTTTCTGATGATGTACTTTTGCTCTCCTTTTCCACAGGGAACTCAGAGAATGAAAAAAAGTATAATTTAACACTCCTTGGTTATCAAAGAGAATACAAAACATACAGGTTTATAGCTGGTTGTTATTCCCCAGACACTTAAAATCATTTCAACAACAAAAATCTCAATAAAGCAGTGGGAATGTATAGACTGCCTTGCTCAGACAGATATGAGAAGTTCTTCTCAGCAGAGCAAGGATTCACATCCCAATAAGAACAATATGCAAAACTGGAGCAACTGCTCCCAGCAGTGAGCTTCACTACTAGCTACAGGGTAAGTGTGATAGACTGCTGTGAGACTGTTCAGGGAAATAAACTCCTAAAATGTTTGCCTGAAATTGATGTGAGAGATCATGCTGAAAATCATTGTACATCATTCTTTGAACTGGGTATATGTTCATCTTAAAGAAAAAAAAAATTCTAGCACAACAATATAGAGTCCTGTTCTGAGACCCTGAAGCAATGCCAACAGCATCTCTAAAAGGCATTATCACCTTGTGATAATTGTGAGATTTTTCAACCCATCAGTGGAAACCAAGATAAAGCTGACCTTTAAAGAAGTTTAAAAAAACCAAACCTCATGAAAAATTAATTTTTTATTTGTCATTGTTGACGTATCAAAACATACTATACATGTTCTAATCTTATTTATATCACGTACTACCTGTCCACTGCATACAGAAAAAAAGGAAATACCCTTTGAACAATCTACAGCAAGACATCAATGTCCTAGTAACACATGGAATAAAATTGTTTGAAAGAAAGAGAATGATACAAAACAGAGTACATTTTAGACAAAAACTTTATACATGGAATATTTTCAGTTGTAAATAGCAGATAGGAAGTTTGAATTTACCCTGCATCACAGAAAGACACTTTCACAAATTGAGTCAAAAGTTAGATTGTATTGACCATTCTAAAAATGTTAGAGGAACTGGATTTAGATGTTACAAGAATGAAGTCCAAAATTCCAACAATATTACTGTCACTGGAAAATGTTTGATGCCATTCTTTTTCAACATCTCTATAATTTATTGTCTTTTCATATTAGTACCTTATTCATTCCAGCATGTCCGTACGTGGTCATTGCAAACCCAGAGTTCTTTTTATGTGTGAATGTTCTCTTCATGCAAGTTCTGTGCTCCCGTGTGGTCCTTCCTCTCTTCTCTCCATGCAGCAAATGCTGCCAGTGTGATGAGGAGAGGAGAGGAGAGGAGACTCGAGGAGAGGAGACTCGAGGAGAGGAGACTCGAGGAGAGGAGACTCGAGGAGAGGAGACTCAAGGAGAGGAGACTCGAGGAGACTCAAGGAGAGGAGAGGAGACTCAAGGAGAGGAGAGGAGACTCAAGGAGAGGAGA
>VZTB01012355.1:7630-19959 GCA_013397245.1 Thryothorus ludovicianus | reverse complement strand
ATTCAAAGTATTTTTGAAGCTCAGTAGCATTTAGCCAACTATTAAAACTCTGTTGACACAGGAAGCCAAGAATCAGGACACAGACAATTTAAATGACATACACAAGGCCACACAACAATTCAATTTCAGTAACAAAAATAAGATTCCATAATTGCAGTCTCCTTTGTACCTAGCTATACCTCATTCCTGCCAAGCATATGTCTCAAGTACCCTTGTTCTCAATTGTGAAGTGAAATGAAAGGAAATGAAGTCACCTTGTGTGATTTTATTAGATGACCTGTCTTAATGAAATATTGAATCCTCTAAAGATGGTGCATAGAATTTATCTTTCTGGTCCTAAATATGTTAATAATATTCTTTTTCTTCTGTAGAAATTTTGGAAATAACAGAAATGTGGCTGTGTCAGCAGAGGTACATACTTACAAGACCATCTTTTACAGCTGGGTAGATTTAAGACTAAAAGAAAGCAGATGTAATAGCAAAGGACTGACTGCATTAACAGCTTAAATACAAAGTAAATGGCATATCAGACAGAAATGTGAAGGAAGTGAAATATCTTCTATCTAAATATACACACGCAGTCGCAGCTGTTTCCGAGGTAACACAATGTGCCTTTCTGAGCAGTAATTCCCCAAAGCAGGTGTAACTTTGAAGGGATGAGTCAGTGCAGAAAGACATTCAGAACTACAACTTTTCTAACACCAGCAGTTAGTTATTTTAGGTGATTTATTTTCTTGTCATAGTCTTTTTCAGTTATTAGTAGCAAAAGTTTGCCAGGAAAATAAGTTCAGTCTTCTGAAAGACTATATATGCTTCCTGTAGGATGACCAGTGATTCTGTATGTTAGTAAAAACAAGAACAAAAATAATTTGGTAAGAAACCAGAGGGAACAAGAGGAAGTTAGGGTTTAAAGTTTCACTGCCTAACAGAACAGCTGTCTATAAATCTTCTGTACATCTTTTACCTTTGCAAAACTGGGTACTAGCCAGCAGTGTACAATCCAACATAGGCAAGGAATCCAATTTTTTTACTGCCTGAAGCCTCTGTAATCTCATATAGCTTTTCAGTTTGCATGTAAAATGCTATTATTCTGATCATACCCACACTTCTTTGCATACAAGATAGTGATTACCTAAGGCAGTGTGGAATCAGACCAAGAAAGACAGGGAAGAGGACTCTTTCCTTATGATCAATATTTAAGCGAGTAAATACAGATTCAGAGGTAACACATGCATTTTCATGAGTACTCACTTTTTTTTTTTTCCCGGTGTTTGCAATAGCATTAAGCATTTTTTAATTATGAATTCAGATAGGTGTTAAAATATTCAAACTGTATTAAATTTTCCAATGGACTACCAATGCATTCAAATCCATTTAAAATTACATTTTTGTGGCATACCTATATAAAATGCTACTTACTCATCTCTGCAGAAGTCATATTTAAAACCTATACACATATTTTGAAAGCTAAACTCCTTCTTTATTATTTTGGGGTGCTGTAATGTACTCACTAGTACTTTGTTCAGAGTATTAGGGGACTAAAATATCTAACAACGTGTGGAATGATTATACAACATCTCATTAAAAGATCTGTTAATCTTTTACAGCCTTTGAATACTTCTTACTGCACCTTAATCAATCTGTCACATACTCAAAGGGAGGTTTACAGTGAAGGACTGTAGGTTTGCAATTTCAACAGGGTTTGTGTACTTGTTATTGCATATGATTCAAAAAATCTTTTACAAGATGTGATCAACTCTGTTTTTCTCATTCATACTTAAAGTTTTTATTCACAGATTGAAAGTAGAAGTCTACAGCAAAGAATGATGTAACTGGCCACTTTTCAGGATGAGAATGGAGAGTAATCATCCATCATTCATGTTCTCCTTCCCCCTCACATAGTGTTATTCATATGTGGTAATACCTGCAGTTTGGATGAAACTGCAGCAAATATAAAATATCCAGGTTCTTCTGTAATTTTGAGAAATGACAACATATTCAAGTGAATAATTTCTAATGCTGCATCAGCATTTTAGATAAGAAGATTATGTCATTCAAGGAAACCTTGAAAATCTGGAGAGGTATGTTAAGACATAGATGAGATAAAGTACCACAAAAATGTTAAGAACGGCTTTAGTCCAGACTAAAGGTCCTGTAATCAAAAGTGAAAATTGGTTTAGAAGAAGACTTCCAAGTAGAGAATGTGCTGAGAGGTTCTCAAAAAACTTTCCTTGGCTGGAGATGGGAAGAGTATTTCCAGGACACAAGGCAGATGTCCTAGTCTATACTACCCAAACAAAAGTCAAGAATGGAAAGTGCTTTCACATCTCTAGGCATATAAGTTCTTCCTGCTTTTTATCCCACTCGGACTTTGTTTTCCTCAAAAAAAACTGCCCATTGCTATATAAACACACTTCACTTCAGAGACTTCATATTCTTGGCAATGATAAGTTTACTCATCAGAGAATCAAGGACCCTTATGACTTCATGCATGTTCCTCACCTGCCACGTCTATCCACACAGCAATGCTTACTTATTGGCACAGTTTCCTTAGAAATTTAAAAAAACAGTCTATTGCATTTTGAGAGATGACTTTAATCTGTTAGTTGTCACAATTAGTTGAGAGGAAATTGGTTCTGCAACTTTCACTTCCATGGAACTGCAGTAAAATCATTAAGATTGGTGTTAATGGAGAATTAACAGGATCTTTCTGCTTTAGAAGCAATGGAAGAAAAACAAGAATGCTAAGCCTATAAGAATAGCATGTGTTGATAACATGTAGCATTGATTTTTCAAAACATCTGATTCAATAGACAAAAAACTGAATAAATTCTGAAGGACTGTAGAGGCTGAACAAGATGGAGACATTAATCTCTGAAGAGTCAGACAAATGAAAAATGGATTAAGTAAGACACTCATCTAAGAAACACTGAGGAGGTGATGAGTTGATGTTCTTTGAAACCTGCATCATCCTGGGGCTAACTACTATTGTACAAGAACCTTGGTCATTGCACAGTGAAGGTGATGCTAAATTCCAAAAGTCTTGGTGCCTGTGAGTGTGTGAGTATGGGCGTCAATGTGAATTAATGTGGTTTTATTTATTTATTTATTTACATTTTGTCTCATTTTTTAAATGAAATCATCTTTCTCTCCTACAGGGCCTGCACTAAGTTTTGTTACAGTTTTTCTACTAAGTTATGACATTACATTCTACCTTCTCTATTTTTATTTTGTTTCTATTTTCTATTTCATCACATATTTTCTCTTCTGCACGAGCTGAAAACAAAACAAGAAAAAATAAACAAGACTCTCATGAAACCCAAATAACTAATCAGAATGCAGTCCCTGAAGTTTGTTTCAAAGATAGTCCTTAACAGCCATAGAGGTTTAGAAGAAAGACTGCCAGAAGTTTAAGTACAGCCAGACTATGAACAAGTTTCAAAAATGTCTCCTTTAACAGAAATTAAACAAATGCCTTCTGTCAAGAGTATACAATTTGCTCTGGCTTTTTGTACTTCATAGACCTCAAACCCTTGAAAAGCTTATGGAACTCAGTAAAGTTCAGTGGTTAGTTTGACTTGATTATTACATGATTCATATCAATGTAATTTGCCAAAAAATTAAAACCATTTGAAAGGAACAGATTCAAGAAGTAATATTTAATTTTAGGTTATAAACAAGAAAGACAATTAAATACACCTACATTGGCTTTCACAGTATGAAATGCAGTTGTCCTCTGCATTGCCAGTCAGCCAGCTTGGAAAGCCAGTCCAAAGGGGCAACCAAGGACACTCTTCCAATCAGCTTTTGAGGACATCTTCTTTTCAAAGGGAGATGCACAGACAATATAAATTCTATATGAAGAATAACTGTATCAGGTCATGGAGGATGCATTCTAAGAAGGGCTGTCTGACCCTCTTATGTTGGAAGGAGTAGACAAAACAGCTCTATATTTGTACCAGGAATACATAGTGAGAGTAAATAATATCCCAATTAAATGCCTATTTTCTTAAAAAAAGCCAAAAAACAACAACAATTTCTAACTTTTCTTAAAAAAAGCCAAAAAACAACAACAATTTCTACCAAGTCAGGTAGTTCAAGCTCTACAAGCTATAAATGAAGTCTGTACGTGAATGTCTCACATTTAATTAGCAGGTGACAATTTAGAATGTTAGCCACCAGGTGCCTATGTGTCTATATAATTTCAAAGTAATTAGAGCCTCATGAATATTAGTTCAGTTGAGCTGTCTATCATTTCATAGTTGGCATTCTTCCATACTGCCCATTAGTTTAAACATCACCAGTCTTTGATTACTCAATAAAAAGAAGGGAAGAAGAAAAAGAAAGAGACAGAAGTAGGAAGAAAGCATGAAAGAGTTAAAAGATATTTTTTTTACTGTAACAACTAAGAAATTTACAGCAGGGGATGGTGGAGAGGGAGTCAAGTGCTGTTGTTTTCAGTTTCATCTTTTGCTTAGACAAAGCAGGGATTCACTTTGAATGTCTGTGGCCCAATGCACAGGCACAGGAGCAGTCATACTAACTCCATTTTCACTGCCTTGGAACGTGCCACTGATAACCAGATGTACAGACACAGGCACAAGTTTAAGTCTGATATGCTGAAGCTGTTTTATTCCATGTAGAATAAAAAAGCAGATGAAAACTAGAGAGCCCGCAAGCCTGAAATTTAGCTTTGTAGCCAAAGAAACAACTACAGCAACATTCCCCAGCTGTGCTTATTACTGCTGCACAACAGTGATAATTACCAAATTTTTATATTTATAGAAAACTGGTGCCTCATAAAGATCCAGCTGCACCTTTGTCTCAGTACAATATGTAACCATTTTCTATAAATATGGACATTTGGTGGAAGCATATTTTAATTGTTAAAATGCAGGATTAAGTTATAGGAATGTTTAATTATTTATTCATAATACATAAAAATCCTATATTTCAGGAAAATCAATCTGGTTCATTCCCATTTTCACTGAACACATCACTGATCATTTAGTGATTTTTGGCCATGAGAACTAGAGGGATTTTTTTTTTTTTTTTTGTAGTATATCTTGACAGGAAATGAGCAGATTATCAAAGTTTTCGATCCTAATTGCTAATGTGCATAAAAAATGACTATACAGGCTATAATGCTGGAAACACTGGCACCAAGAAGTCTATCAGTGGTGTGGAGCTGCACAGGTAGAATAAGATAGAGACATTGATTCAGATGAGATAGGTGGAACATTTCAATTATTTATCTGCAAACAACCACAGCAGCAGCAAACCCCTGACATAGCATAAGATGGTTAACTTTGAACTTGGAATAGATCTTATAGTCACTAAGGTACCTCAGAGGCAGAAGGCAAGTTGTCAGTAATTAATGGCTTGTGGATTTAAGAAAAGAGCAAGGTGTCAGCATTTACACAGTGAAGGATAAGAAAGTACGTAGGACAAATCTAGCTGACGACTGCAGGGAGTTTTGCAAGTGTTTGCAAGTGGCATCTTAAGAAATATTCATCTGAAAAATGACTATACTTATAAATGGATTATGGTATCTAAAACTCCAAATGCCTTTTATTGTCAGTTTGGGCTGCTGGTCTTCTTCCATCTTGTTTAATAAGATTTACCTCAAAATGTTTGTCCTATTTTAACAACAGCAGCACCAGCCAAAGTAAAGAAAAAACAGCCAACCCCATTTTTTGTCAGAAAAACCTTTCTTTTGATTAGTCCAAATGGTTCCAAAGGTTGTTTTTGTAAAGTGCATGATGTGTGTGTGGCAGCAGTGGCTATATATAACACAAATACACAAAACTGGCAAGGTGGATTTCAGTCTACTGCTGATGAGCTGCCTCCTTTTATCCCTTTTCCCTCCTTGAAATAAACTGCTAAGCTTTCAAATGCTATCCTGTCTTCATGTAGTCACTTGACTAAAATGGATTTCAAACTTTTCACCTGTTAAAGCTCTTTTTTTTTTAAACAGCACTGAGGGAACTCAAAGCAATAAAAAACTAGCAGAAGTCACAATGTCATCCAAAGACAGGGAAAGGAAGAACCCAGGTATCTAAATTGCTGCTTAAAATGTCAGCAATTAAAATTAATTGAAAATAATTAAGGACCTCTCATTTTCTTTCTCCTGTTCAGCGTTTATTTAATTTATATAACACTGCTATAGTAAGTTCATACACAGGCTGAACACATGGGGAAAATGATCTGCAGTTTCATTCCAGATTGTTTGGCAGTAGGGTACTGGGGCTCTGTGGCAGCAGGGGCCGTGGAACAGCAGAGCCTGGCAGCCAGGGCCCATCCCACCAGCCCAACCAAGAGAAGGCAGCCAGGAGGGCACTGGGGCAGCCCCAGCAGCCCCTGGCATCGGGCACCTGTGTCTTGTGGGAGTCCAAGGCAGGGCTGTGGGGACGGGTGCAGACAGAACGAGGACAGTGCTGCTTTTGATCATTATCTCAACCTAGCAATCCCCTCTTCCAGAAAAGTCACATATGGAAAAACAAAAGCTTTGTGGGAAGCTATATTTATGAAGTTTTGATAGGAAACGTACTTTTATCTTATTATGAGAATACAAGAAAAACAAAAAAAAGCAGTCCGTCTTCCTTGTTTTCAGTAACCATTGTTCACTTCTTCTGTTTTACAGATAGGATTTTGGCAACTGAAATAAAAATATTTATTCTGAAATTAAAATGTATGAAGAGAACCTATGACTTTCTGAACAAAAAACACTTAGTGGATGAAAGTGAGACAAGATTGTTACAGCAATTAATATTCTTATCTAGAAAAAATAATATATTTGTGCAAACTAAGTTTTTGAACCCACCACCATTTTATTGCATATAAATTTAGACTAAGGCCAGGCTGGTAGTGACTACCAATATTCATCCCCAGGCTTCTCATGTCCCTGGCTTTTCCCTCTGAGTGGTCCCTCATACAACTTTTGAGGTCCTCAGCTGTGACAGTAATGCTTCTAGGCCACTGGTATATACTAGATGAGTCAAATGATCTAGCATTATGACTGTCCTTGGGAACTAACAAATGTGGTAAGACTTACATCAAATGCACCCTTAATTTAACTTTTGTTACTATTTATTTGCCCTAAAGGGCATTTGGACTTAATTTCCCTCAAGCAGAAAAATATTAGGGATAGGCAAAGAAAGGAAGATATTTCAGTCTGAAGAACAGGGAGAAGTGATTTTCAGGTAAGAAACATTAAGAACTGCTCTAGGGAAGGATGGGATAAAATTCAAGGAGCATGAAAAGAATACCCTCATTGAGCCTTTTATTTTTAATAATAATTTCAATAAAATAATAATAATAATAATAATAGATGAGTTTTTTCCTTCTATAGACAATATCATCCCCAGTTGCTGCTAATGTTAAAAGTTATGCCCATGTCTGGATCAGAATATGAAGCATTCCTTAGTAATAGCTTATCCTCTATGTCTTGCTTTTTTGAGATTTTTGAGCAATGAATTTCTCTAGTGGATATTTGCTGCCTCATCAGGTCTTCCTCACTTTTAAAATGTAAACTACTTTCTGCTCTCCTTTGATTCCTTTAATTTATTTCTGAGTCAGAGCATTTCCTCCAATCCACTGGTGTGCTGCTGGGCTTTTATTCCTTTTGTATACTGTGTCAGGTACAGACACACTTAAAGTTGCCCTTGTCAGCATAACTCTAAGCATTACAAGTCCATGTTGTACGGCACAAGACTTTTTATTTCACAGTACAGGCTGGAGCTAACCTAATCTCTTTTAAAGATGAATTACAGTACAGCAGACTGGTGAATATGGGCTAAGCACTCAACCTTCCTCAATTCACATATTCATATATATATGAATATATATATAAGTACATAAGACTTGCCAAAAAAATTGTCTTTTTAGCTCAAGCTCTTGAAGTTCATATTTATAGGTTTAGAATTTCCCAGTCTCTCAGCTATCATTATTGACAGTTATTCAAAATTCAGGTAGACAAGGCTATAAGCAATTTGATCTCAGTTTGCATTTAACCCTGCTTTCAGTAGAAGGCTTGACTCGGTGAACTTCAGAGTTTTGTTTGAACATAAATTTATGCTTCTATGAATTATAATGAACTTGATGAGGACAGGTCTCTGTTCAGTAGTGAATTTAATGTTTATGCTGAAAATCTCATGATCCTTCATAATTTTTAATTTATTTTTATCTCAAGTTTTAAATGACTCAATGGAATTCTACTTGGCATTTAATCCAATACTTTGCTTTATTTTGCTGATAAAGTAACATAAGAATATAAAATCTGAACAATAATTAGTATATTTGCCACCTTTTTCCTCTTCTGATTGCTAAGTGTTATATTACTTGCACATTCTGTCATATCCTTTGCTCCTCACATTGCCATTACTATTCTGTAAGCAGTCACCTCCATTTCATCAGTTAGTGGTGAGAGGAGCAGCTGTCATTCACAAAATCCTTCACAGAGAAATATCCTTTTGTGAGCTAACAGACATCTCAACAATTTTCTTAACATGCTATTGACTTATTTGTACATTTCTCTCCACATCATATATAGAAACTTTTGAAGGTGCTGTAACTAGGAAGAAAATGTGGCAAGTATGTTTTGCATCAAATTTCTTCTTTCATACCTTCTGCAAGTTTTTAAAATCCTTTTTATCATTAACTTTGCCAAGCAATCAAATCTCTCTTGAATGCATAAGTCTTTAGAAGCCCTAGAGATACTGAAAAAACATTACTGACTTCTTTTGGGACCAACTTATAAATCATGGTTCAGAATACTAAAGCTTTCTAATATTTATTAAAATTGGAGAGTATCTGCTGCAGTTTTGGGTTAGAAGGAAATAAAGACACAAAGAGCTCATTAATTTATTTCCCCAAACAAGGATCTTAAGTAACATCATTTTGTATGTTTTCATATCTTATCACACAAAGCAGGTAACTCTAGAAGATTTTGTACCACCCCTAAAGATTTGTAAGAAGAAAATGCTTTTCCTTTGTTAGAGATTAATATTGCAAAGGTTCCTAAAGTTGAGATGAGTATGAAGAAACCTTTGTTGAATTTAAAATTAGTAGAAATTAGTGTTTATCTTTCAATGAGAGGTATGGGACAAATATGGATAGGAAGATTAATAAGTTTCTTTACTTCCTTGACATTCAAAGATGTTGCAAAGCAGGCTACTTGTTTGGGGGAGTAAATACAGGTAGGAGCCTGACTGCAAACCTTATTTGTGCACTGCCTGATCTTTCATTAGTGTTGCAGATGTCTCTCCATTTAACAAGTAATCATCCTCCTACATGATCACATGCATTAGTTGAGTTGGCAATGACATATTTTAGGTGCAAAAAATAAGAAAATATTTAAAATAACTGAAGGCTGGCAAGAAAGGCTTGATTTTTCTAGTTGCCAGAAATAAAAAAAATAGTATTAGAAAGCTCAATGTAAGTGTTGCAAGTCATCTTGTAAATAACTCAGTTTCCAGCTGCAAGATGCAGAATTTATGTGTGGGGACAAGACAGTATAATCTCTTGGACATTTTATCAGTTATAATCTCATTTTATTTACACCTACTTTTGACCTCCTGCTACTAGCAGCACTAGAAAATCACTACTCATTTGATATATCTACAAAACATTAAATATATTTTTGTAAAATATAAGAGTTTGTATTTGACTAGCAACATGTTTTATAGAGGCTTTTCTTCTATTTATTATTTTTTATATTTGCTTAGATTTCTAGTCTTACAAGACAATTTCCTACCAAGTGTGTGGAAGCTGTGAATGTTAAGCTGTTTCTTAACAGCAGCTCTCATGGTCATAGACGCTGAACCAAAATTGAAGGATTTCTTCTTATCTTGAAGGGATGAGGTTCATATGATATGCAACAGAAGGAACACCATGGAAAGATTTAAATATTGTCCTGTAATGCCGGTGGAATAAGGCACCGACTCTGCAGTGTTAATGCAAAGACATTTATTGGTATCAAACACTTCTTTTTATACTTTCCAGAGCTGCAATAAGATGTTCCACTTTATGTTTATTGGTTACATGTTACTGTGCTCGCCTCATAAACTGAGCATGCTGTGGTTACACTGCACACATGAACAGGATGCGATGTTTCTTCTTTTTGGATGTGGTTCATGTTGCATGGTCAGATTCAAGGTTATTCTTGCTGCAAAAGCTTTAGCGAATCAGCTGTGATGCTCATGTTGTTTAACTCATTCTGCTTCACAACACTGTAAAAGAGATGTGGGGGAGATGAA
Organism: Thryothorus ludovicianus; assembly: GCA_013397245.1. Classification (NCBI taxonomy): domain Eukaryota; kingdom Metazoa; phylum Chordata; class Aves; order Passeriformes; family Certhiidae; genus Thryothorus; species Thryothorus ludovicianus. The sequence continues at coordinate 9,703 of VZTB01012355.1, read as the reverse complement.
TGTTCTTATTAGATGGCACCAGCTCTTAATACGGTAATAAAGTCTCCTGTGTCTGGGTGCTGTAGTAAATTCCAGCAAGGAATATTTACCTAAGTGACTATTAACTTAAAACATCTACCTAAAGTATTAACAGTTGTAGATTTGGAGCAGAAAACTGTACAGATTTTCTATTAAAACTCTTCTAATTAACAACTGCTAAGAATTTTTTTTAAAAAGCAAAACACTTTCAAGAGACATTTTGAATAGTGTGGGTAGTAGTTTTAAGTCAAGTCCATACTTGTGACTGAATCCCTCCTCTAGTCAACCTCTGAACTTATAACCTCTCCCTTTTTAACATATTTCCCTCCAATATCCCTTACAGAGGTCTCTAGTCATAAATCTTAAACTCATAAATTCTGTGTTCCTAAAACGACAAAAAACTTTTAAAATTATTTCATTGTTGAGTACGTACTTGATTTTATGTTTTAAATAATCCATACATACACTAATACAAAGCAAATAGCTTTGCATCTCCAGGTGCACTATGGGATCTACTATTAAAAAAGGAATCATAGAGGAGATGAGACCTCAGGAAATAGACACTTTGATCACTCCTATTTCCAAATGCATCTCATAGTCATTTTTCTTTTAATCACCTCACATAGCTGCAGCAGAGACTCTCTTCCTTGTTATTCTTATTTCTCCTCATTCATATTGACTAAGAAATTTTACACATGTCAAAACTGAGATTCTTCTTAATCATACCCACTGTAGAAAATTTAATTTTTTTGCCTCTTTTGAGTAACTACATTTTTCAACCCCCTCAACAAGACTATGAAATGTATAAATAATATAGGTCAAGAGTTTATGGTTCTCCAAAGGCAGAAAGGCTGAAATTATTGAATGAAATAGAGAAAATAAAAATTTAATACAATTTCTTAGCAGTTCAGTCAGAGAGCTTTCCAATATATCTTTCTTCTGTATCATTAAAATTTCAAAATGAAGAAAAGGGAAAAATGGAATATACTTTCGTGCGCACACACACACACACACACAAAAAAAAGTAAAAAAGTACAAAAAAGTACATTTTGTACTTTTGAAAAAAGTACAAAAACCTATTAAAAAACCCCGTTAAAAACACGGTGGATAAAGAAGGAATAATGATAACTGTTGTCTTGTTACAGAATCACAGAATATTCTGATCTGAAAGGGTCATTGAGTCCCGCTCTTAAGTGAGTGGGCCATGGGTTGAATCAACAACCTTGGCATTATTAACATCATACACCAACAGAGTAAGGGAAATTAAATAATATGGCTTTAAAAATGTTTTAAAATTTTTTCCCCAAAGATAACAGACAAAAAGGTTTCAGACTTAGTGGTCCAAATATAAAATGAATGAATAGAAAATATTCTTTGAATAACGTGATAACACAACATGATGATGGAGTATTTTTGAAGCTTGTGATTAAAAAGTGAAAATAAGCTCCTTCTATGACTGCTGATTGCAGATACGTATAATTTGCCTATGATTTGAAAGAACAGAAACAACTCTCTGTAATGGGTACATTTTTGAATGCTAAAGGTTAGTATCAGGAAAGATACCTCTTAGTGGTCTCTCATCATTCAGTTCTTGCCTTTCCCATCAAGACAAGTAACATCTCAAAAATTCCTAAAATCACAGACTCGACCAGCTTTCCAGCAGAAATCACAGGAGTATAAAACAGCCTCTTTGGGAGAAGAAACTTCTCACAAGAAACAAAAAAGTGTCTTTTTGTTCAGAAAAACTTCAGGCAGTGGAGACTCTTCATTTTTGTGCTAATTGTTGAAATATCCTTTATAATTTAATTTATAAAATTATTTCACTTATAAAATTTCATAAAAATCCCTACAGTTTTGCTTTAAAAACATAACAAAGTTGGATTTCTTCAGTAAGAGAGAAGTCCAGCAGTAGGGAAGGGATTTTCCCACTCTGCTCTGCACTACTGCAACCTTGTCTTGAATATTGTGTGCAGTTTTTGACTCTGCAATATAAGAAAAATATTAAACTATTAGAAAGCCATGAGGATGGTAAAAGATCTGGAGGTGAGGAGGCAC
>VZTB01012354.1:932356-1099286 GCA_013397245.1 Thryothorus ludovicianus | reverse complement strand
TAGTTTTCTGAACCATGGGTTTAGGATATGTTGAAAGTTCAAGTTCAGCTTACCCATTTTAATTTTTCTGTTTCATCATAGCAATGCTTTTTACCTTTTTAGGTATTTTTAGGCTTTTGCATTGCCTTTCACCACCATGACCTCTGAGAATTTCAAAATCTCTAACTGGTAAAGCTGAAAACTTGGTGATGTCTGTAGCTTTGTGCCTTTCTTCTCTGTTTGGAGGGGAAGTTGTAGTTTTTATCTAAATGACTGAATATTTGGGTGGCACTCTGATCCCAATGGATGTAGGATTTTGTGACACACAGAGGTCTTTACAGTCTCTTTGGTAAGTCTTGATCTGAATACAAATCGTGTCTCAAGCTGTGCTTCTGATAGTGCTAACCAGTGGCTTGCTTTGTTATAAAATGAGGAAAAGGTTATCTGGAAATAAGTTTTAGATAGTAGGCAGGGTGCCATTCCCAGCCTCAATTCCAGCAGAGCTGGCCTTTCAGCTGGACAGCAGTGGAGATTCTTGTGGCTTGGGGACAAGTGTGCTTGCAGGCAAAGGCTTGTGAGTCTGACACTTTGCCACAAGCAGGACATGGAGTCTCTGGGGAGCTGTGTGTCTGAGAAGGGATTAATTTGCTTTTGCCACTGTGCAGACCACACTGCCCTCTGCTCCCACCCTGTTTGAGTCACAGCCTGGGTTTCTCTGTCTGGTGCACAGCCTTTGGGGGTGAACTGAGGGAATTGCTTATTCCCATCTGGGTTGAGGTTCAGGAAATTTACTTAGAAATCTGCAGATAGTCTTTCTCCCTTTTATTCTCCAAGAATGTGTAAGACAAGCTTTATGCTGTCTTTGAGCTTGCTAAAAAGGGAACAGAAATTCATGCCTTTTTCCATGTGTTTATTTTGAGTCACGATTCTTCTGGGAAGGGTGATTTGTTTGTCTTTCCATGACAAATGACAATGGTTTAAGTTGCATCTCTGCCAACCCCTTTCTAAGTGGTTTCAAGTAGTTTACTTACAGGGATTATTTCATCTGCCACAGAACATGAGGCAGCTCTGAGGTAGTGTCTAACATGCACTGAGCAAGACTATGGAAAATTAGCTTAAGGCAGAAAATTTAAGGTTCAGTAGACAGTAGGATCACAGGAGCATGGAATGATGGTTTGCAAGTGCTTTGCATTTGGAGAAAGAAAGAAATTACTTGACTTTTCCTCTCCTGATGGCACCAGGAAATTCTTGTAACACTGGATGTGCTGACTGCTTAAATTCTGACTGTCCCTCAGTAAGAGCTTGTGCTATTTAACCCCCTGTAAATTTGGAACATACACTACCTAAGCATATATGATTTGGTGCTGAAGCCATTGCTGTAAGCTAATACAGGCTTTGTAAATGTCATTGTCAATGTCTTGTGGTTGCCTCGCTGAGCTTCAGAAAGAGTCTGAAATTTCTGTGCAGCAAACTTCCCCAGCTCTCACAGCTTATGGTCACTCGTTATCTACAGCAGGAGGGTCGGACTTTGGAGACTGCAGCTTCTTTCCAGCCTGCAGGTTTCCTCCCCCTTGAAGTCTGTTTTTTATTCTTGCCAGTACCCTGCCTTCTGTTTAAAAGCATTAGTAATACCAAATAAAGCTAAAGACGCTTGTTATAACAACTAAGTTGTTTCCTTTTTAATCAGAGCACATGCTTATGCCAGGTTTGGCATGAAGAATCTGTGTAAGTGTTTGGTTCAGGGCACAGTAAGCTGATCATTTGTTAGAAGTAGTGCATTACATATCATTTTGCTTTTAGTGGTACAATTTACTGGGAGGTTGGTACAAGCATTGGTAATATAATTTTTGCTTGGTTGGAGGTGGTTAAAATATAAAGACTGGGAAATAATTCTATTGCCATGTGTGCTGAATTGTGGTTTGGTCACAGCAGTTGTCTGTAGCTAAGTGGCCATCAAAACCTTTCTTGGGGTGGCAATAAATTATAAAAAAAATCTTCTGAAAATATCAGTTTTCAAAGAGTAAAAGATGCAGCAATTATTGTGACACAGGTTTGCAGTCTGTTTCTGATTATCTTTTTGGCTGGAGAGTTGGGGATTCTAATTGTAAGGTTAAGGAATCCTTTTTATCTATCTCTTGCCTCCTAATCCTATGCTAGACAGTATTGATTTCTGTGCCTTTTGTCTTCTGGGGAAGGAGACAATCTCTGGCTCATGCGAACATCTTGTTAGAGTCTGCTGAGGATTAGGGGGTGTGACAGTTTTCTTGCTGAGCCTTTTTATTGGGGATTTTTATGCCTGCTTTTCTGGGAGGTCTTTGAAATGTCTTTTATGTAGCAATCATTTCACTCTTTCTTTGTTGTCTCAAATGTTGAGGCTGTATTCTTCTCATCTGTTCCTGTTTATATTCCATACTAGCTGGTCATAACAGTTTAGCTTGAAACTATCATCACACGGTGTGCTTCTGAATCACAGGAGTGTTGCTAACAGCTCTAGGACGGCTGCGAATTTGAGGGATTTTTTTAGGGCATCTGAAGATTTAGCATGGTAGTTTAGTATGAAATACTGATAAAGAGGTTCCAGATGAAAAACAGTCTGGGGATTGGATTTTTCAAGCATCCTCAGCCAGGTATAGGAACTTAAAAATGCTCCTGCTCTAATGAGAGAGGTCCCCCTCAGGGTGGTGTTCATCATTCCAGCTCTACCTGATAGGCAGGATTGTTATTCAGTCTTGCCTAAACTCCTACAGAAATCAACCAAAGATGAGCCCATCCTGCTGCAAGTCATGTCACCTTGACTGAAGAGATTAAGCCAGGAAAAAAATCACTTTTTTGAAAGATTGGTTTTGTCCCTACCCTCATCCCTCCCCCCTGCAGTTGGTTACAGATAATTATCCAGACCAGAACCCAAACTTCTCTAAAGTCAGATGATGATTGGCTAATCCTGGCCAAAGAAATGAGAGAAACTTAGCCTTTCATAAGATGCTTCATCTCAGTTTCAGGAAGCAATGGGTTCAGTCAATGTACTTCAGTACAGGTAAAGCAGTAGATTTTTTGTTTCCTAAAATTTTTATTAAATCGATGCTTCTATCTTAAAACATATGGACTTCTCACATCTTTTAAAACGAGATGGTATTTCTGACACTGTGTAAATTCAGGTACCAGCTGGGCAGATCCCAGATTTAAGGTTAGGCAAGGAGCCAGGGTTATGTAACCTTGCTGATAATGAAGATGAGAGAGACAGGTTTCTGAGACATTCATAAGGGGAAACTGGTTGCATCACATTCCCTTTTGATAAGATTGAGGTAAAAATTTTGATATAGTGACTTCATTACCAAAGCTAAGTGACTGATGCTACTTCAGAATGTTAATCTAGCTAAACTAATTTTATTTCTCTAAACAGTGCATCATACTTCTGTGGAGGAAGCAGCTACCTGCACACAGGCTTACTTTTTGCTGCAATAAATATTTTTCTGAAAGCTGGTTTCCTTTTTTACTCTCCCTACCCAAAAATTGCCCCATATAACAGCACTTGTGCCTCCCTTTGCTTACTGCCTCTGTAGCCTAATTTTTAGTGTCAAAAGCCGTATTTAATACAGTTCAATTTCACACATAACCACAAACCCCATTCTTCCAGATATGACCTCAGTTTATTTTATATCACTCATCTTTTTGTTAAGGTATTTTATACATAGCATAATATGCAATGATACGGCACTGATGTTTATCAAAATTGTTTTACACTGTACTTATTTCTATTCCTGTTTTTTGGATCAAGTACAATACAGCTGCAGATTAATACCACTTTTTAAAATAGGCTTAAATGTGTTTATTTTCTTACCACGTTCACTTCATCCAGTAACTTGTTATATGGATTATATTTAATGGGAATCTTGTGGGACTATCGAAGAGCATTTATTTTCTATTGAAATAACAATTAAGATAACACTCCACTAATATAGTAATCAAATAAACCTGACAAATAACAAAAAACTTTTTTAAATCTGTAGAGGCATGCTAACAAATCTATTTGATCAATATATGGGATGTGAAAAAAGAGGAGACAAGATTGACTGATGAATAAAATGGAACTGACACAAATAGGCTGACAGCAAGTCGCAAGTCTCTTTAGGGCAAATGCAATTAACTTAGAATAATAGACTCAAATTTGATGGTTAGAAATGCATTTTTATTAACAATCACAGCCTGAATCATTATGCACTCTTATGAATAAAATTGTAGTTATACTGAAAGTCTGTGTATACATGTGTGCATGTACATACAAAAAAGCCTTGTTGAAGGAGAGCTTTATTTTTATGACAGAAATGGTTATGTGGGATTTAAAATATAAAGCATACACAAGTATAAATCTAAATATTCAAACCAGTGATATAAAAATCACATATGTAGTGTGCTAGTATTAATGATAAAGGCAATAAGCATTGGTCCCAGGACTGCTTGTTCTTTTGGGATGTGAAATTGCAATCAGGGATTTACAGATTTCATTCTGAGGCAGAGAAGTCATTACTAGAAACATAAGCTCATTCTCTTTACTTTAATAGCTATTTTAAATCATTCATTTAGAAAATACATTAACTATTTATTGTATAGGCAGTACGTTTCCATTGGCATTTCATTTTCATGCTTTTTATAATCCTTTTTAGCAAATTATTTTATTAAAAGAAGATTAGAATTAGCAAAAGGATCCTACCAATTTTTGAAAATGCTACTCTTGAAGAAGAATATTTCCCATTATTAACAGGTATGCAACATTAAAACTTTAAAGGAAGGGAAGAGATTCAATTGCTAATGTGTCCTTTTTCTTTTGACCTTCATTGCAGTGGCTGATTGCTATTTGTAAATTGCTTTCAAAATTATTAATCTCATTTAATTTCTGAATAAATACATAATCTTCTTTTTTTTTTTTTTTATTCCCTCCCAAAAATCCTCAGGCTTTAGATATGAATACAGCTGCCCAAAGGTTATGTTGTGGTGCAGACATCACTTATTTGTGGGGAAAGAGAAAAAAACGCCACTTAATGCAGTCAAACACTGCAAGATACTAGCAAAATATATCATGAATATGAAACCACAATGCTTGCCATGCTTGGTGCTTAAATATCTTGAGAAAAAGGTGGAATAGTAGGAAAAGTAAAACTGCACTGGGAATTATTTAAATCCAGTGTTCTCCAGGTTCATGTTGGTGATGGAGTTCTGGCTGGGCAGGGACAGGAGAGCAGCAGGACACGATGCTCTGGTTGCCCTCAGCACACAAAACCTCACTCTGGTTGTCAGCCAGTTTCTAGCATTGCTGAGGTGGATCCAAGCACCATCTACTCTTGATTTTCTCCACCTTGAAGGTGATTTTAAGCCTTTTCAGGTCTCCAAAGTGAGACGGGCACAGACACCTTGGGGAGGCAGAACACCTCCTGTCTGGGAGGGGAGAGGCTCAGGGAAACCATTGAGAACAGGGATGGTGTCTGGCTGGGGAAATGATTTTTTTCAGTAAACACCTGGTGTCTGGGGAGTTTGCCATTTTGGTTTTCTTCCTCTAATTAGCCTTAAAGTCATTACTGTGAGGAAAAAGACTTCTTGGGAACTCCAACAGTTACTGGAGATGTTCCAGGCATTTCTTTCTCTCATAATCTATTCTAGAGAGTCAGAGCAGCCCACCGCAACACTTCGTGAGCTGGCTTCTTGAATAGCTGGCATTGCTTGCTCTTGGAGATGAGATGGATGGATCACACGTTCTAGCACCACCAAACCTGGTGCGTGCCCAAAATGACAAAAATCCTGTTGGTTCTGGCGCAGTTGTTTTACTTTTACCCAGAAATCATTGCAAAATGCTCCAAGGCTTGGATTGCTGAAGATGTCTCACAGATCTGCTTTTAGTGTAAAAAGGAGTCTGAGTAGTTCCACTTGTGTTATCTATTTAATATCTCCTTTGTAGACATGTTGCTAAAGACCGATGGAAGAAGAGGTTTTTTTTTTTTTCATGTGTTGCTAGAAAAAGAACGTTGTTTGACCACAGCTAATTCCTATTTTAAATGAGAAACAGGTCATACTAAACTTTGATAAGTTGCTTTAGGTAAACAGACTAAAGAAGAAAGATGATCTCCTGATTTAGATGGGGCAGCTTCTTTAGAGTCAGTGCACAACCACTGTGTGGAATTGGAGCTGTGGGCTCAGCTCTACCAACCTGTTGGTTTGAGACCACTGAAATACTGACTAACTTCACACATGAGGTAAGAGAATGGAGGATCAGGCCCTGCATGATGATAGACTAATTCTCCACTGATGCAATCATCCAACCAGAACAGGAATGACTCATTCTATCCATAAATATCTTGAGGCCTTTGTGTGATTATTTAAACTCGTTCACACCAACCTCATCTCATTTGCTTGAATGGCCTTTCTCCTGAGTTAGAATGATACATGTAAGAGAAAACCCAGGTCCTTAAAAATAAAATCATAATTAGTTTCTCTTAATAGCTGCTCTATTAAAAAAAATCAGACCTTCAAAAAGTATATTAGCAAAAGACAATATATGTAAGTACATTGGGTTTTTTTTCTGAACTCAGCAGCTATAGGCTTGTTGCTGTTTCATACTTGCAATCAGTTTCTATTGGAATTTTTGTTCAATATTTTTTATATTGCCTTCTCAGAAATTATTTTGTTTAAAGAAGATTAGAACTACCAAAATGTAACTACCAGGTCTTGAAAACACTTATCCTGAAAAAAGATATTTCTCCCCAGCACCTGCCACTTTTGTTCCAATGCATCTTAAACCTGCTCTAGTTCTGAACTCTGATTTCACCGTTTCCTGCTCCCAAAATATTAAAAGATTACATTCCCCATCGGTTTACACTTTCCTCAGTTTTTATCTTCTACAAATATGGCTTGGCCAAAACGTTCTTGATGAAATAAAAATACTTTTGCTTTGCTTTCTGTTCACCTCATCCTCGAGCAGGTGCCAGGCAATCTGCGGCAGCTCTTCTGCTACCTGAGAAATGTTCAGATATAGAAACACCAGGCCAGCCTCTGTTGTCACAGCATGGAAAGCCAAAAATAGATGACATGAGAACATATTTCTTCCAATGAAAATTTTTGCAGCTACGTGAATTCTTCAGATAAGCAGGTTTTAGTGTTGGAAGAGAACGGTGTTGGAATGAAGAATCTAGAATATACATTTATAATATAAAAATAGTTTTTATGTAAGCTTAATTAGATAAGGATAGGCATATTTGAATATTCCTCCTTCCAGTGGTGAAAAATTGTGGCAAATACTGCTCATCCATGTCAGGTATATGTTTCCTCCTATTTGTATGGCTGGAAAGCCACAAAATAAGTTAGTTACTTCCAAAAGCTGTATTTGTAACATATTTAGTTTGCAATTCCCTGGTTTGCTGTGTGATTCAGGGTTATCCTGAAAGCTGGGTTGCACCAGACATCGTCTTGTGTTAGGGCCACTGGCATGGTGGAATGATGGAATATTTTAAAGCTGAGGAATGGTACCAAAAAGAATTACAGGCCATGCAGATGCAAAGGATCTCAGTTCAGCTAGACACAGCCTTCGTGACATGAAAACCTCTGTGGGCAAACATTTAGGTATTTTCCCTCTCATTTCTCCCTAAAAATTATTAAATGACAGTGTCTGAAACACTTCCTAGGGCAGAGCATTGCCTAATCATCCTTGGAAAATATTTCCCAAACATTCAAGCTGTGTTTCATTCTTTTCCCCAAATAAGCAGAAGGGCAGGTGTCTCATTGTGTAAGTGGAAAGTTATATAATGGGTAAGTAACTCTGAGTGGAGTAAAGAAGTCAGCACCGCAGATTTTTCAAAACTTGGTATTTCTGGGATAATTTGCTTCCTCTTGGTCTTGGTGGGGCTACTTATGCTTTTCTTCACAGGATCACATTTTGTTCTCTCATGTGGTTTTGTTTTAAATCAAATTACCCTTAAAGACACCCAAGGCAATTGCCATTTCAGTTAGGATCTAAGTATGCTTGATGGATATATTATTTATAATGGGCAGTGTCAGTGGTGCTAGGACAAGGGGTGGATTCTTCCTTAGGTTTTATGGCAGTGCTTATAAAGTTCTCTGGCTCCCAGATAACATGCAACAGCTCTCTTACTGCAGTGCAAAGTTATTCTGGAGACTCAGCTGGTGGTTATTGTCCTGTAAATGTTCAGCATATTTCAGTGGTGCATTAGCACAGAGTTGCTTGAGTGACTGGTGATTTCTGCCATGGCCAAAAATCTGTTACACTAAATGCTCACTGCAGATGCAGGTGAAACACTTCTGTCCCTGAAAATTTGAAGTCTACACAGACAGCTGAATTACGGTGATATTACAGATGAGAAGCTGCAATGTGGACACATTTATTTTGTCTGAAGAACACAAAAGCAGACCAGGTAAAGTCAGGTACAAAACTGTATTGATTTGAGTGCTGAATGGATAATGAAAAGTCTATTTTTTCTCCAGTTTTAAATAGCGTCAGCTATAGCCTTTATCCTCTATATTTCTTCAAAACCCTTCCTTCATTTTCTGCTGTCATCAGGGAAAGAACTATGTTGATTCACCTTCTAGGTGGCTTTCCAGCTGTGTATGGTGTATATTTTTAATTCCTTTACGTTCAGTTGGAATTGTTCATAGAACACTTACGTAATTTCAGTGAAAGTTCTAATGTTCTCCCAAGAGAAGGCAAATTTGTGATGCTTGTCATTATGCTTCCTTTAAAACAATCTCTCCCAAAATTTTAAGGAAGGAAAACCACAAAATTGCGCTAAAATGGCAAAAAACCATCCATATAAAATGTTGCTTTCTTGTGAAAATAAGCAAAAGAACTGTAACTACCTTGGAATTCAGAGCAGTCTATGGAGCTCTGTGATTTTTGGGAGCAGGCTAGTCCAGTGCAATTATCCTCTCTGTCTGGAGCTCACAGAACCCTCCTCAGTACTTTTCTTCCAGAGGCATTTATTCTTTGCTGCATTAGTAAATGCAGACAAACCCCAACACATCAGCAGAGAGCCCTGTCTGTAAATCAAGGTGCTGCTCCCTGGAAGCCAAAGGGAGTTTGGCCATCGACTTTGATGAAAGTAGGAACGAGCCCTTTATTTGCAACTTAAAGCAAGTAGGTTAGAATTATGAAGAATGATTATTTAAAATAGCAATGATGTAATATCAGTGTCAATTCCATTATTTTAACAGATGTAAATTTGCTCTGCTCTTGAACTCTGGTGAATTTTAATGGCAATATTAAAGAGATACTATTAAGACTACTTAAAAGAACTATTCGTAAAAAGTGTCTCCAGTTAGGGGGGGGAAAAGTTAAAATTGCTTTTTTATTCAGTCTGCACAATTATTTATTGAAGGGTTTTGTATATTACAAATTAATATGCATTAGAAGCTGAAAAGATCACACAATAATTCCAGTAGTCATTGAATATGGGAGAGCTTGCACTGTTTAGACAAAGCAAATAGAGTCTTTATCCAGCTGGAGTTTAGGCAGTCTTCACCATAGTGAAAATAAGGATTTTATAATGTACATTATGGGCAATGTAGATGAAGGAAGCAGTTTAAAATCAGCTGCTTAAATAACTGCAGTGTAAATTTACATACATTCCAAGGCAAGAGCCACGCCAACAACCCCAGTGCTGTACCTGGCTAATGGTGACTGCTGTCTCTTCCCTGGCAGCCCAGGGGAATCCAGGATTTGGAGGTACTTGCAGGATTCAGATCTAATTTTTAACAAAAACCTGCATTTCAGTAGGGACACTGATGGGAAAAGGAGGTCAGAGTGATCAGTCCTGGAGTAAGTACTCTTAAAATTTATGTACAAAGCTGTGAGAACCTGCCTCAAAAATGTTTATTTTTTGGAGTGAAAATTTAGTTTTACAACCTATTCTAGCACTTCAGTTCAGAGCTGATGAAATGAAATGTAATATTTTGAACAGGCTGGTATTGCACAAACAAGGTTATCACAGGCCAGAAAAGTAGATGTTGCCACTTTGGTTTTTTTTTTAAGAATGATAAAACAAAGAAAATGAGACTGAGAATCAGGGAAAGTCAGATTCTAACAATTTGTTACTGGCATTTTTATTAAGGGTTCATTTCTTTCATTACAGTCAATGTCAATCCTTTGTAATTTTTACCCCAGCTACAGCTATTAATTTTGGGTGCTGAAATTATTTCTGTTTATTTCTTGACTATATGCAGAGTTCATCTTCATTAAGAGGTACTGGCCACAGGAAACTGCAGTCAAGGGTCTCAGCTACCCATAAAGCTGAATATTTAGAATATCTAAGTATTACATGTACCTAAAGCAATCACATTTCTAAGTAATTGCTTCACCTCCACTCCTATTAATCACCTTCATGGAGCAAATGGGCTGCTACAGTGGTTAAGTGCTGAAAAAGATTTGAGACTCTCAAGTGAAAAGTAAAAATTTGTCAGATTTTTTTACCTCATAAGGGAAAACAAGAACTGGACTTTATGAATCATTTGACCTCACAACTGTTTCTTCTGAGTAAAGTCTGGGAATGCATCCTTGGAAGAATTCAGCTTTGATCCTAGAGGAAATATCTCTTTCCATTAGTTTTTACTTCCTGTTCTTGCTGCACACAAACTTGAATATTTCAGAGGGCAAATCCATCAAACTTTCTCTAATTTTCCATTGGGAGGTGAATCAGGCTTCGTCTTCAAGTGACAATCTTTCAGTTGAAAGCAAAAAAAGCCCTTAATTCTGTAAATGTCATCAAACTGAGAACTCTAGGCCGACTTACTGGGGCAGGAGAGAAGGTGCAGGGTGTATTTGACTGCAGCATCTGCTGTAAACTCACATCCAGATAGACTGAGACATGTCACATAGATTTAGACATCACTGCATGTAAACACAATCTCCAAGGGTGGAAAGAGCTTTTTCCTATCAAAGGAAATGTACCATAACTAAGTTTTTTTTCCTGTTTTCTCTGCATATAACAAGGTTTTCTATATTATGCAACAAACCATAATGATCAGCTGCTCAAAGTCCATCTCCTTGTCCATCAGGTCACCCTGGCTGTGACACAGCTGACCCAGAGCAGGGGGGTCAGTGCTGCCTGTTTGACCCAAGCAGCTCTAGCTCAGCATAAAGTTGTAAAGCAGATCCAAATGCAGCCTAACAGGCAAGGCTTGGGAGAGTTTCCCTGCCAGAAGTCAAACCCTGTGCTGCCAGTCTGCTTGTAACTTATTGGTATGGTCTACACCGTGCTCTTGAGATTAATAAATATATAATCCCATATCCCATTACCACACAGTGTTTGAAACATTTCCCATTAACAAAACACAGTACGAGCAGGTAAAAATACCAGTGCATCTCATTAGTGGGGGGAAAATGGAAAATATGTATTATATTAATGCCAAGTTTGGGGCTCCTGGGAAAAGTTTAGAGGGGTGGGGTGGGGAATGTATTTCTCCAGGTGGTCTCAAGTGGAAGGATAGAGTTTCTTGACTACACCAACAATTAGAAACAGGGCAACACTATGGCCAAGATGTGGCCTCTAATCAAAACCAAGGCATTCTTCATCTTTCAGAAGCAGAGTCAGCAACAGGCCTAAGCACAAGCCCAACTTCAGGCATATGAGCAGTTCTGATGACTTTGCTCTTGAAATCTTGGCCTGAAGAACTGTATCTGATGTTTTCATTTGTGCATGGGTTGTTTCAGGTTGCACAGCAACCTGCAGTGTCCTGTGCTCTGACTTTCTTCAGCAGTAATAGAGAGCTTGAATGTGACAGAAATGAAGGTGGGGCTAAAGTACTGGGAGGATTGAAGCCTTGGGAAAAATAATACAGGGAAACTGTGTGTGATGGATACATGCATTGCAGACCCATGGCCTGAAAACCAAACAGACGAAACCACTCAAATGTTTGAGGGGCAAAGTATTTTTCTCCCATTTTATAGGAGTTCTGGAGACTGAAATCAGCAGTGCAAAATACTGGGAGAGGAACATTGGCATTATTAATTTCAGTGAGCAGCTTCTGCTCTCTACGTCTTCATGGCTGACCCTCTGTTAAACCACCTACACCTGGGCATAGGAAAGCAGATGTTTAATTTGTGTTTTGGGTCTGGGAGGGACCTTGGTAGCTGCTGGAGTCTGCCTGAAAGATGAGGTTCAGGTGGACCAAAGTCCTTTTATCCCTGTAAGGCTGTGCCCATGGCAGGAGGTGGGAACAAGATGATCTTTTTAAGGTTGCTTCCATTCCAAAATAGTCTATGACTCTAAATAGATAAGCATCTCTTACTTGCTTTTTTTACTTTTTGGGCTGAAACAATCAAACCCAAAAATCAGTGAGTGGGTTTTTAGGGAAGCAATTCTACCTGGTGTAGATTTAAAGGATATAATACATTGCTTCTTGGATAAACACAAGCAGGCAGTAAATCCTAACAGGTTTCCTACCATGGTTTAAGATACCTTGGGCAAAACCTGGAGTACCAGTTTTAACCTAGGATCTCTCTAACTGACTCTTGATGTATTGTTTCTGGAAAGTTCTTCATGGGGGGAGGGGAAAAAAAAAAGCAGCCAAAAATTTCAAGCTTGGAATGGGAGGTCTGTTGGTTTTCTGCTCTCATAAACTGCCTGCAAAACACACGTGGCTGTTGAAGGGCTGTGTTGTGGGGATAATTCCCCTGGCAGAGCAGTGCCACATGCTCCTGCCTGTCCCCGTGCTGTGCACAGTGGATCACATAATGCTGTCAGTGCCAGCCTGCCATGCCTGGGGGTCCCAAAACTGTAAACAGAGTGGGCAAAAAACCCTCCTGGAGGCACAGCACTACCTGTGGGAGCAGGAATGCTTGAGCCAGATAGTCAAGGCTGTTTGACAGGTGGCCATGCCTGGCCCAGGGCTCTTAGCTTGTCCCAGGCTCTTGGCCATGGTCTTGTGCCTGGATGTCTGCCAGAGTGGTTGAGAGGTCACTGAGGGTGGTTTGGGGGCTGAGGGGATGCTGAGGAAGTGCTGTGCCCTGCAGAGCTAAGGGCAGGCTCCTCATGAGGTGCTCAGCGTAACTGGGGCTCCCAAATGTTCTTGCTGGCATTGCACTGAAAAATCATCCTGTGAGCAGAAGGGGCACGTGGTGGGGGCACAGCTAAGATTTTACTGTAATTTATTAACATTAGTTATTTGTTTAATTAGTTTATGTATTAACAGTTTTTCTTTAATTGAGAAAATTCTGGACTATATAGTCAAGCTCTTGTACCATCCATGCCCAGTTTTTCCAGCCTGCACTTCTATGAGGTGTTGTTCTCACCCTTCCCACGGGTGATGCCCATCCCTCGTGGTGTCCTGAAGCTCCTGCGGTGCTTCCACCATGCCCACCTTCCTCCCTGTCCCTAGGCAGCCCAGGCAATGCCTGCCCAAGGGGATCCAGTGAGAAATGAGGGCATTATAGGACCAGCTAGCAGGGTTATCTGACCATGGGAGGTGTGACCTTGGGAGACCACCCCTGTAAGGTTCATCAGCAGGACAACATGGAGAAGAAATTTTTGGCAGGCAGGATGAGAGTCAGGGGAAGATTAGGTCAGATGTGGCCCCAAAAGACACTCCCTAGACACGTGCACCATTTGTTTTCCCAGAGCTGATGAGGATGCCTCATTGTAGTCCAATCATCCATTGCTCAGTGTTCTGACAAGTTCTTGTTTTATGAAAATGTGCAGAAATAAAAAAAAAACCCAACTTGGGAAAACTATGGCATTTTACATATAAATCTGTTTTATTCTGTGTGAAATTTAACTGTTATGATCTTAATGATTTATGTGAAGTGAAATATTGGGTTTTCCTTTTTCTTTCTCTTTTAGCCCTGGTCTCACACAGGCATATTAATGATTATTTGTCAAAGTCACACTGTTTGCTTACAAGGTACGAAGGCTTTTTAGACACTATAATGACAGCTTTTGATTCACTTGATAATATTTAGAATAAGCCATAAAAGCCAATCTCTGAACGAACAGACCGCTTTTATTGGCTTTTAGTGCTATTACTGCTATCATAAGTGGTAAATTGGCCTAATGCAAGTAATACTGCTGTGTCATACTGTAAAAACCACTGCTGAGTTTTTATATTTTATTTATTTTTCATGAAAAATTTCAAGGCATGGGGACTGTACTATCCTTCTACCAGTGCTGGTGACTCCCTCCAAGCCAGAGCTGGGGAAGCTTCCATGGCTGTTTGGAATTTCTTTGCTCAGTGATTACAATTTCTGATGGAACATTGCTGATCATAAAGTTGGGGACCAAAAGTGTGAATGAAGTGAATATCTTCCTAAAGCTCATGGACTATTATTTGTTTATTTAAATCATAAATAAACTAGCAAAAGAAAAACAATTGCTTAGCTGGAAACTGAATTGGATATAGTTCAAATAATTTATGCTAGATTTTATATGCCTTGTTTTATAATAGCAATAGTATTTTTTTAAATAGTAAGCACTTAAAATATCTGCTGACAATAAATTTGGCCCCCACGTCATCTAGCTAGAATGACTACCAGGTGCCATAATTGCTTTTTCCAGTGATTTTCTTGGCTTTTTTCCCCCTAATCTCATCACCTCCTATATTGTTTTACCCACTCCTGGAATATAAGCATGGGCTTCTGAGCTACAAAATTATCCTACAACTTCTTTTTCTTTTAATAAGAAAATTTGTTTTTTTTAGTATTTACAGATGAGGGAAACTGTTGAGAAAGTGAAACTGAAGTGACTTGAATGGACTTTTGAGTTTCTATTCTTTTATCTTCCCTCTTCTTCCCCTTTGGCCATGAACTTTCACAGTGGATACTTTTCTGTAGCTCTTGTTGGAGGGGGAAAGGTGTAGTGCATTTTAAATTTAGTTAAAACTTGGATTTTCTGAAGGCAAATGAAACTTCATGATGGTATACTATGTGGCTATTAAAAAACTGGTGGCAGAGAAGTCTGAGTAATAATCACTAACTTAACTTGGATGCATGCTTGAAATAATTATTCATATTCAATATGCTGTAGGAACAGGAAGAATCATATTCCAATTTAAATTCTGGCATCCAAGCATTTGTGGATACATGAAAGCATTTTGGCACAAGTTTTAATTGCCATGGGCATGTAACTAAACACAATTTTTGGTGCTAAAAGGGTTTAACTTCTATTTAAGACAACTATATTTACAAAGATCACAAAGCAGAAAGTTCTCTAAATCTGGAATCTGAGTTTTCTTCAGTTGGAAGACAGTGATTTGACCTCTATCCTATTCTGAAGAAGTCAAGTGGTCTTATCTACCCAAAATCTACACTTCCTTTAAATTGCAGGTGCAGTGATTCAAGCAAAGAGTGTTCCTAGTTGCATCTCTGCTGCTGTAGCATCTTCTTTCATTTGAAGCTGTTTGTAGACATATTTTAGCAAGAAGAACATAATCTGTCAGTAATCATTTCTCTCATGTCTCAACAATAGCATGGCAATGTTTGTTTTACTGTAGAGCACAGCAGTGAGTGGTGCATCTACTTCTCTATATCTGGAGCCTACTGATGTATTCAGGGAGAAGTTTTTCTTCCTGGGCATATTTCTGTGTGGTGTGTATTCATTTATATGTGAGAGAAGACAACATTATCATGTTTAACTGCTGCAATCATAAGCACATTAAGTAGACAGATAATAAACAATCCATCTGAATTTATGATTAAGTTAATTGTGTCTGTGTTTTTCTAATGTGTTTATTCAGATTAAAGACTGGAATTAGAACGAGACTATATAATCAAGAGACCCTAAGAGACTGTTTGAATCCTATAAAATAAAAATTAATTTAGTTTAGGGGGATAACAAAGATCTCTGCAGCACTGAAATATCACTTGGGGGGTAAAGAGGCCTTGTGCAATTCTCTTCAAAGAGATGAATTTCAGGAGTTATTGAGGAGCTCAGCTGACACTGAGGGTTTCAGCACCTCATTTTTGCAGGTGTCCTTCTGTCCAGCAGACAGCAGACTCCCAGGTTCAACCTTCTATAGAGTGCATGCAGAGTGTCAGGCCAGTGTGACCAATAAACTGAGGGGATAGGTGAGGAAACAAGTTGGATGGGGTGTTGAATCTCAAAGATTTCCCACTTTTTACTGCTAGCTGAACACTCTGACAGGAGCTAGAGCCCATCTCCTGCCCCTCTCTCAGGTGTCCTTCCCTCTATCTCTGGAGCAATGAGCTTTGAGTGCTCAGTCCAGACAAAGCCACTTTGGAGTCTTCAAACCATGATATTGCACAAAGTATCTGATAGCTGGGCACGAGAGTCCTCTTCTGGAAGGAGTGAATCTGAGTACTCTCATGTGTTCAGGTCTGAAGTCACAGATCTAATCACTAAGCTGTTCTGAGAAGGGGTTTGTGTCCAGGATTTTATTACGGGTAATTTAGAGCAGCCACTTCTAATGTCTCTTTCCATTTGGACATAGTTTTAAATATTATTTAAAAAATAGATGGAAAATAATTCTGTTGAATCTCAGCTAACAAGAACTGTTTAAACTAATTTCACTTCTGATCTTTTTTCCTGTAATATCTTTCAAAAGCAATAGACCACCAGCCTGTTCAGTATTTAGCCCATCCACACAGCACTTTGTCTTGAGTACTTGGAGGCAGTTGTATTTTAGAGAATGATTGGAAATCTTAAGTCAGATGAGGGGAAGTCTATTTTTTTTATAACCTAATTATATTTAATCTGAATATTTCATTGAACTGCTCCAATAATAAGGATTTTGCTGCACCTCTGTATGACTGTGACTGTCAGTTTGGCCCCACAAAGCAGTGTGCAATCTCCCAGCCCTATAAAACCCTTCCTGAAAACTGGCTCTGAATAATCCATGGTTCTTCTGCATAGTTTTTATTGTGATGGGCTCCCACTGCCTCAGATCTAGCAGAACAATGAGGCATTTGACCCTTCCCTCTATGAACTGAGGTGATGAAATGAACCATGGCTTTGTTCCTCCTGCTGCAGTGATGCCCTGAGATGATTAGTGGTATCTATTCTTAATCATATTGGGACAAATCAGATTTTTTTGCAAGCCAGCGCAGCTCTGTTGCTTTAATGGAATTATTCATCTCTTTGACACTGACCCTTAGGCTAAGATTTTCCATGCACCAGTTTGCCATCTGATGTAGGAAGTGCTATGGAGGCCCTTGGACATGCGGGTTTGGTTTTAAAGTTTATGTTGCTGAGTTACTCAACAACTAAAGAGTGTCTGTAGTTTTATTTCATGCTTTGTTCTACTGACACATTGATGGGAAAAATTCTGAATATTTTGCCCAAGTGTAGCAAAGAATAGAATTGGTCTGGAAAACTTCCAGTAGTGAATGAAACAATACTTTCAGGTCTTCCTAGCAGTTGAATGAAATAAACTTTTCCTTTGTAGAACAAATTTACTTCGGACAATCAAATCTAAATAGACATTCACACAGGTCTTTATAATAGATATCCAGGATATCCACATATAGGAGTGTGACTTTAAACCTTTAAAACTTTAACACTATCACCCAGAGAAGTACCCCTGTCTTTACTGTTCAGCCAAAGTCTTACATCTTCAGGGATCTTCCAGCTCAAAGGTGAAGGACCCTCAGTTTATAACATTGTAATTAGGAGTGGTGAGCTGGGACCATTGCAGATTTCATGTACTCCTCTCCATTGGAAGAGTCTCTAAATCTGCTGTTTTACAACTTAAAGGTAGGGTTGTCTTCATTAATTCATTTGGTCATAGTCCTGAAGCTGACAAGGCATCTTCCAGGGATTTGAGCCCCCTGGGATCCTTGTCATCAGTTTTTAAATGCGCTCTCTTTTCGTGTATGTGGTGTCCTTATCTGGAAACAGTCTGCTTGGATTAGAACATTCATCTGAGAAGCATTTGGCATTTTCTGTTACATGAAACTGAGAAGTCTTTCTTTGCTATCAGTCTTCTATAAAGCTTTTCAATGTAATGACTTAATTCAGACTGAAAGAAGAGAGTGAAAAATGCTTCTGGACCCAAGTCAGCAAAATTCAGGAAACAAGTGTCCAGGCTTATATGTAAAATTGCATTCACTGACTTGTGAAATTTTAGGAAGAAATTCTAAAAATGTCATTTAACTCCCTAAATGAAGGGATGCAAGTCAGATCAAAACACTGCTGAGAATAGTCTCAGCAGAAGTACAAGCCTTGTACTTTTAATCCAGTTCTCCCAAACCAGGGATAAAACTGTAAGGCTGTAAAAACTGGGAAATTCCCTGAGTGTCTCCAGGACAATTCTCCTTCTGCAATCCAGTCTCGTGGCATTGTGTCCTTCCCACTTTATTAATGCTTGTAAAAGTCAGTTCAAGCTCCTGGGTAAACAGGAGAGGAGTATTCTTGGAAAAAGGCATTTTTGAGTGCTACCACGTAGAAAGGTTTTTCTCTTCTCCCAGGACCAGGCTCTGGGAAGTTTTGGTGAAGTCAGGAGTAGTCTGCTCCTGTGTTGGGATGTACCAAGAAGAAATGTGGCCCAGACTCACCCAGTGGGATTAATACTGGAATAAGGTATTGAGTTATGTCACTACAGCCAGGTCTATGATATAAGAAAATCTCTCTTTTCATATGAAATGTAGTCCTTCTAAGGGGTGAAATATAATCCTGAACAGAGGCTCTATTTACCACTTAAGCCCTATTTTATGGTTTAAGTGCTGACCTTGCACTGACCCTCAGTACTGGGCTGAATTTCACCCTAAAGCAAAAATCTGCTGGCTGGAGTAGTGGATTAAAGAAATTGGGGCTCGACGTTTTACTATTTGCAAGACAATGAAAACAGGCTTATTTTAGACAAAAATGTTTCTGATTTATGAGAATTTTAGTGCAAAAAGGGGCTGTTTTGGAGAAAGTCTTGAGATTAGACTTTCAGTTATATTTTTGGCAAGAGAGCAAGGAAGCCATTTCATTAACTTTTCACTGGAAGTTATATATGGAGGGCATTTGTGTACACAGCTGGGCAGCATAAAACAGGAGGGCTTTGTGTGAAAATATCCTGAAATGAATTTTCTTTTCTGTGTGACTTGGATCTGCGTTCCTGGGCTGCCTTGGCCAGTTTGGGATGAAACCATGGGAGGGCAGTGTGAGGCCCTCAAACATTTTTTTTTTCCCCTGCCTTTGCAAAGGATGCAGAAATAGTGAACAGACCCCTGTGGTCCCTGTGCAAAATCAGTGTCACCTTTTATAGCTTTATGTCCGTCAGATAAGCTCCTGCCTGCTCCCACGTATCCATATGGCTGCAATCATCGAGTGATACCCAGAGATTTGTTTGTAAGGAGCTCCAAAAGCCACATGCTGAGGCTGGTGTGAATTTAGCTCTGCTTTGACCTCCCTCCTTTCCCACCAGATGGCTGCTAATCTGGCACTAAATCACTGCCATGGTGGCAGGAGCTGCTGGCCCTTGTGGAAGAGGCTGGGGCTGTGCTGGGCAAGGTGGGACCAGCCCAGAGTCAGTTCCTGGGAGTGCTGCTCATCCTTCAGTGCTGCCTTTCTAAAGCCATGTCTTGTCTAGCTTCCAGATTTTACAGGACCCTCTAATGGCCACGTTGGGCTTGGGATCCAGAGATTCTTCTTGTTTGGAGTGTGATATCTGCTTCTTGCTCATCGAATCACAGAATGATAAAATGGTTCTGAGGTCATCCAGTTCCATCCCCTGCTGTAGGCAGGGACACATTTTACTGCCCCAGGTTGCTCCAAGCCCTGTCCAGCCTGGCCTTGGATAATTCCAGGGATGGGACAACCGCAGCTGCTCTGGGTACTCTGGGCCCTCAATTTTTTTTTTTTTATTAAATTTTAGAACACTTCCCACTTTTCCTGTCACTTTCTCTCCAAGGAATCTTGTGAGTGCATGAAGCAGGTGGGGATGCAAGGCCTTGCAGAGGACATTTCTCAATTATCTTCAAGTTATATTGGCTGTTCTTTATTTATAGATGTAATATTCTAGGCACTGTCATTCATGTTATTTTGTGCATATCAGGGCAAAATGTGCATAAGTGGGGGTAGCACATTCACTGAGGATTCCTGCTCCAGTTTCTCATGGCAGATAACTTTTCAAGTGCTTCTTTGTTAATGAACCCAGGTTTCATCTGCCCTGATGTTTTGTAAGCACTAACATGGGGGTCTCTGTATCTCCATCCTGAACCAACTCCCATCTTCTTCTCATGGGAGGAAGAAAGCACCAATAACTGTCTCTACTTCTACACAAAATAAGAGTCATTGTCTGGTTTTGCTGCTATATCCCAGGCTTTCCTTGGGCTGGTTCACATCAGTGTTAAGGTGAGACAAGCAGAACTGCCTTTTCTCTGTGCTCATTCATACAGATTCTGGTTGATTTGCATGTGATGGTCTGGTGCATACCCTCCACATGCAGGGTTTCTCATCTGTTGTGTGATCTTTAGAATAAATAGTCCTGAAGAATATTCCATACTATCAGAAAACATTGCTGGTGTATATATTCCTATCCCTGAGACATCTTGGAATAGGATTGTAAACATTTCACCATTCTTGCTCTCACTTTCAGCCCTGGGAAATGTTATCTACATCTATGTTATCTAGATGTTATCCACATCTAGACTTCAGGGCTAAATGCCTCAAGAGGTAGGGATGTTTTGGGACTTTTTAAAGTCTAAGCTAATCTAGAAAACACATTTAACACTCTTGTCCCCTGTTTACATCTTGATTACTATTTCATTATGGTTCTACATTCTGCAAATGCTGTAGAGGACCATTCACCAGAAAAAGGCTTGTAGTACAAGCAAAAAAAACCAAAAAAACAAAACAGACCAAGGCCATGATTATGTACATGTTTCTGACCCAGGCTGTGTTGACTTGTGCAACATTTTTGTCCCTGTGTCATCTTTAACTGCCATCAGTTTCCTGGTGCAGCCGTGGCAGGGGTGTGAGGGCACATCAGTGGGTAAAAATGACTTATTTAGAGGAAGAGACTAAGCTGAACTGTTTATACTCTTCCTGCTGATAAGACACAATCCCAGATGCCCAGCCTACTCTTTTTCTGTAATACTTTTGACAAGGCTGGTTTGGTTTCTGTTTTGCTTTGGGAAAGTTCTCCCTCAGAACGAGGCTTTGATTTCTGCATTTAGAGGGTTTAAGACAGAAGTAAATTCTTCCAAAAAAAAAGTAGAAGATAAATAACTAGCAGCCAGATCAACACCCTCCCCACCCCTTGCCCAGATTAATCAATTTCTAATGCTGAAATACAACAAAATTTTATAGATACCTTATTTTGCTGTTGACCCACTGTCAACAACAACAACCAGTCCATGAGCTTTTACTTTGCAAAGTATCAGGAAAAACTGAAGTCTAGGAAAGACACTAAAACCACAGCCTAGTTGTTTATTTCTGATACTATGTGGTTCATGATTGTTTCTTTTAGAAGGAACAAATAATCAATACAAAACCATGAATAAAAATAACTTTTCTTTAACACTGGATGCTAAAAGAACATATAGTCTTCTTACTGTGCCTGATGGAAACAGTACAAGTCTGTTCTCCACAATTCTTTGTTTATTGGAATGCCTGAAATCTATACATGAGGTATTTTTAAAACATTTAAACATAGAAGTTAAGCTTCTGCTCCAGACAATTTGTTTCACCATATTCTAAAATCCCAGTGCATACCACAGAAGTGCTTAAAGCAAAGAAACAACAACAAATTTTTTAAAAACAAACTTCAATTTAAGATAAAATAATTTCCATATTCTTATTTCAAGGAAAATTTGCTTTCCTCACGAGACACATTCAGTTATTGACTCAGCTGCTGTAGAAGATTTTCAAGGCCCAATTCTGCTCAGTGGCACTTTGGAAAGGAGAAGTGCCAATAATCAATACTTGTTTTTTCTCAGAGGTTGTACCTCCTCCAAGCACAGAACAATCAAAACTGTGCTTATGGTCCTGAAACTCTACATGGGGTCTCTCCTTGGGAACTGGGGAAATAAAACCTTGGGAAGTAGCATTGCTAGGTGAAATGAGCTCAGGTAGCTGTGAGAGATGTGAGATCCTGAAGGAGGTCTGAATACTTTTATTTACTGTTATTTACCAGAGGGTAGATAACAATATGGAACCCTGAGGGCCCTGCCATCAGTCTTACCCCACCCAGAGACGTGTTAAAGTCGTTTGGACTTCTATATCTCTTTGTAAAGTTGGAAATCTCCTGTGATCTACTCTCCAGTGATGGAATAAACACTCAATTCTATTACATGTTTGCTGTTTGTTCACTCAGCTTTACGTCTCTCTAGGACAATTAAACTACAAAGTTTCTGCTTGCTGAGCTGTTGTTGAAGTTAACTGAGCCCTTGCAAGCAGAGGCCTTTGGGTGTCCAGTCAAGCCCATGCTGGTCAGTGAGCCCTGCCCCAACAGGAGCTTTTCATTTTGTGGAAATGCTGAATAAACATGGAAGGCAGCAAGGCAGGGACATTAATTCAGCCTTGTTTTACTGCAAACTCCTTTGCAGCTAAAAGATCTAATGTTCAACTAATGACATGAGCTTAAAACGGTGATACACATCTCACAGATGACATAAAAATGGCTATAAATGTGCCTTTTGCCCAATACCCCCATATTTGGCATTTTCAAAATATGAGGTCACTTGTTGAGTCTTCCATAATTTTTTTTTTTTAGGATCAGAATACAGCTGTTCTCATTAAAAACCATAATTTGTACTCAGCCATGGACATTTGATTTCTATCTTGTGCATCTTGAAAGCCTATTCTTGGAACTTCCATTTAATTCAAATGCTACCTGTCTGTAATAAATGCAATAAAGGGATTCTGCTATGACCAACAAATCTGCATAAAGATGCAATAAGCTGAGTTCTAAATTAATTTTGGCAAATCAATTTTTTTTCAGCAAGAAATATATCCTAAGAACCTTCCTTCTTTAAGTGTACAAACAATAAGGAAATCTTTTAATTTTTCCTCTTTTTTAAAAAAAAAAGTAGCTCAACAAATAGAATGTAGTATTTGAAATATTGATATTTGTTGCAACTTAATTACTTAACACCCTTCCTTTTTCAGCCTTTTAAATTTGAAAGGTCTCCATACTTGTCTTTTATGACTTTTCTATGTGAGGGTTTATGTTTCTGTACATCCAAAGCGCTGACAACTGAGTTACTTCATTCTAAGATAAAACACTCACAAATCCAAAGATTCAGCTTGATCTTTACTCATGTTTTAGAAAATAATTATTAATCCAATTAATCCAATATAATTAATAATATTAATCCAATTCAGTAACAGTTTCAGTTATTAAAAACTTTTCATCAGAAGTAAAACCATCAACCATACTTATAGTTCAGGTCAAATAAAACTTTCCCAGGAATGCAAGGACATTAGAAAAATGAGCGTTCATGTTATGTTAAAATTTGGTAATTTAGGCCTTTCTGTACCAAAAGAATTTTTGTATGTGCATATTGCGCAGAAGTCAATCTATGGAATTTTTATGGTGGAAATTTCAGGCCATATTCAAACCTATAGGCTATTTTCTGCCTTTTTTCTATTATTATTTTTTTTAAAGATAAAGAGAAATATCTGAACACAAACCAGTAACTAATAACTCAAAATAACTTACCTTTTTTCAGCCAAGAAATATTTTGCTTGTCATGTTCAAAACTTTCAGCTGCTTTGATTTTTACCTTGTCTGTCTTGTCCTCTGACATCTGTGGGAAAGAAAAGAATTTGGGGATGTCAAGTTCTCTTGAAGAAAGTTTGACAAAGAAAGATGTTCTCTGTTTAGGTTTCTGCCATAATAAATTGTGCATACTTACACAGACACTTTTTTTCCCTGTAGATTATTAATACTACACAATATCAGAGCCGTTGAATTTATGTTCTGTCCCTAAATGCTTTATCAATATTACATGGTTGCTGTTTGTAGAGGGATGCTTTTGTAATGTAACTATAAATTACATTATGAAATAAATTATAAGCTCAAAGCATGGTGGTAATAGATAAACATATAGCACATAGATTAGGAACGGTCAGGCTGAGGAGGAGGCATCCAGGCTGCCTGTTTATTGTGGCTCAAAGTTGCTGTAAAGCCCGCTGTCAGAGAGCTATAATTATATAAATAGTAATAAATATTTATAAAGGCAACTTGAACAAAGTGTAAAACCCCCCCCAAAAAAACCTTTACTGCCACTTGCACCAATTTATTTGCCGTAATGCGAAGAATCCCAAACGAGTCCCGGCACCTGAGGGCATTACGTGCACTGTGGTTTACTGCTAGGAATAAGATCAGGCAGCCTGGGCTTCTCCCAGCTGCTTTCTATTGCCACTGAACGCAGTCAGCTGAAGCATTCCTCTGTTTTTTACCTGGATCTCCCACCCGGGGCACAGAGCAGCAGGGTTCAGGCGCCGAGGAGAGGAGCTCTTGGCCGAATCCCTCGCTGGCTGCTGGTGTCCAGCATTCCCACACACCGGCAAAGCGAGAGGATGAGCAGTGCACTCTCTGCCTGCCTGCTGTGTGGTGCCAGATTTGTCTTGCTGCCAGCATCAGCCAACTTACTGCTGAGGGTTTGGGGTTTTTCTCCCCCCCACACCACCCCCCCCGTTGTTGTTTGCATGCACTCCTAGAGCTGGGGAGGGTAGGGAAGGAGGAGGGTGATGAGTACCCCAGCACTAGTGGAGTGATAAAAAGAAAAATATCAGAAGCTTTTCAAATAGGAAAAAAAATTTGGTTTGGAAATGTCATTACTGCAGTTCATAACCCAGTGAATCTGTGAGAGGAGGAAGAAAATAGAAAGGGAACCAGGAAATTAATAGCAACAAATCAGATAAATGTGTCGTGGTTTTGGCTAAATATAAGTTAAGATACCGAAGGATATAGAAATTAGCTGCTAAATATCTATTTACAGCTGTCTCTTTGGCAAAGAAATGGTCTCAGCCTGTGGGGAGCTGAGAGCTGTGACCCTTCCCAGCTCAGGAGGGTGAAGGGCAGCTCAGCCCTTCCCTCCAGTGCCACCGGGCTGAGTGGCCCCTGCTGGGGACAGCACAAGGCTGGGTGGGCTTGACAGCAGCATAAGGGGGCAGGGGCCCACCTGGGTGGGCTATGTCACACCCTTACAGAGTTCAGTTTGTTAGTTGGTTTTAAAAATTCTCTCGCCACAGTTACCAGCAATATTGCTCTAATGGTAATGGGCGTAGGGTAAAGCCTAAAGAGAACAAGATTTTAGGATGCTCAGGCATTTTGTGTTTTCATATAGGACAGAAAAAGTCACTCTGCTTCTCAGAACTGAATTTTGAAAGGGTTGGTTGTGGTGTAGGTGCAGAATTACTCATTTATGATACTTTTTAAGTGATATTTACTAAATTTCATGCAGCATTTGTCACTAGATACTATAATCCAGGATTCCATTGCTTAAGTGTGGCCAATAAATAATAACATATTCCCTTTGTTATGACAATTATCTTCCTCTATTCTCCCATCACATGTCATTCTTGCTAGAAAAAAAAAAGTTTTCTTTCTTTTTTAAAAAAATCTCCTGTGCTAACATGACTGAGATTCTTCTACCATCTTTAGCTAATTGTGAACTGCATGCTAAGTGCTTACTTACCTCTTCAAATTGCAATGATTAGTCTTGCATGGTTTAAAAACCTATTTTAAGCAGGGTACTTCAGAAACAATTGCAACCACAGGGGGGAAACTCTAGAGGTAGTATTTTAAGACCTTTGTTCCATTCCCCTTGGATGCAGCTTTGAAGAATCTTGCATTTTCAATTGCAGTTCCTCATTCTTCCAGAAACACCTATTTTTCCATGTGTTGCATCTGCAATGTTTTAAATTTATTGGTGGTGCTGGTTCTTCAGCTGGATTTGTCAGGCTGTGGAGCTCCTGGTGGGTCCAAATAAAATCATCTGGGCTCCACACAGAGCACTCTGAACCTCTCTGATTGTAGCTTGGATCTGGTGCTACTCTGCATTTCAGAAGCCACTGTTGAAAATGAAGATATGGGTGGTTTCCAAACTAAACTAGAGCGAAAGTTCTCTAGTTCATCTGGCACATCCTCACTGTTTTTCTAGAGGTTTTGTCAAAATCCTAATGCCTTTCTCAAAGAAAGTAAAACAGATGAGGAGAAAGCCCTTCTGAAACCACAGACCTGAAAACTGCTGTGGCTTGAGATAACAGCCCCTGAGGTCCTGTCCTTCGGGGATTTTGTCACTTAAAGTCTCTTTGATGCCAGCAGGAGCCAGGATTGAGCCTGGGCTCAGCCTCCAGGAATGGGGGCAGCCATTGCTGGGTGTGTACCCCCAAACCATGACAAATACCAGCCTGCCACCACCAAGCCAACACAGACCTGGCTTTTCTTGGGGTTTTAAACCTTTGTATCTGAGCTTCAGCAAAGGTTAGTGCTCTGAGATGTTCTCTTCACCTGCTGTCCTGAGATGCTCTGCAGGACTCCCAAGTATTGGTAGCTTGTAAACCTACAGAAGCTACTGAACATGAAATCACCCACCAGTGAGTTAAGAAAACATTAAATAACTTTCTTACTCTTTGTATTCGCCATTACTGATATTCAGTTAACGGCCCTGATGTTTTCAGTCCTGGAATATTAAATGTAACCTTTTATAATCTTGATCAACTCCAGTTTTCTACTGAGACGTGTTCCTGTGTGCTATTTTTTGCTTCATTTAATTAAGTTATTTTGGATAAATGCATCAATATTTCTGTTTCCTAATCAATCTTAAAGTAGTTAGAGGAAAGGCAACCTTGCCATACATCCTCAGTAATACCAGGCTTTGCAAAGGAAGAAAAAAAAAACCATCATGAGAGAAGGTTATTAAAATATTGAGTAAACTTGTTTCTGTTAAAGCTGTAATTGAATTTTTAAAGCCCTGGCCTATTTTAAACACCGAACTTTAGTTTATGGTTTGATAATTCATTTCACTTTCATTTTATAGGTTTTATTTTATAGCTACTAAATATCTATGGGCCATCCCATGTTCATTTTCTTTCCTGGTTGTGAAATAGGGTATTTAAATGGAGGATTAAAAATAAAAATCATAATGCCAAAATAGATGTGGTATCAATCAGTTCCCAGATAAATGTACTGTATCAAGTGCTTGTTGAGATTCAAGAGTATATTTTTCTGGTCTGCTCAACTGGGTCTGCAGTCAAGTCTTTGTGGAGTTGGAGAATAGGAAACTTTAATTGGTTGTAATAACCATCAAAGCAGAGGAAAAATGTCATTGTTGGTTCTAACAAGTATCAAAAGTGTTAAAGTTTACTTAATGTTAAGGTCAGGGGTCCAGTACTGGAAGCTGTCCTGAGTACAAGGGAGGATGTGTAGCCATAGTGAGGAGAATTTTAGGTTACATCTATGAGTACAGAAAATATTTAAAATATTTAATTTTGCTATCTTAAATTACTTTTTACTGGAGGATATGAACTGTGTGCCTAAAAGTTGAATTTTCCAGCATGAGTTTTACACAGCTCAGCCTTAAATGAAGCAGTTACTTCTTTCTTGCACAATGCAGGTAAAATACAGCCACTTGTCCACTGGCAAGTGGCGCTCTGTAGCTTTGGAATACCCCTCACTGCAGTAAATGTGGTTTATTAAAAAAAAAAAAAGGTGTGATGAAACTATGTCTTTGCTCCCTTTTGCACCCTGGGGTGATCATTTCCAATAATAAAGTGAGTATAATGTGATGTGCCCTGTCAAAGTTAAGGAATCTCTTCTTGATCACGCATCTGTAGGTAGAATATTAAGTTGTGGGAACACGATATACAGCCAAATTATCCTGGTGATTTCATGTAAAATGCATGGTTTTTTAGCCGAACCATCATGTCCTGTGAGTGCTTCAAATGCAAAACAGGCTGTTTAGAGAGACTACCTCAAACTAGCACTGACAAATGATCTATATGCTGCAGAGACCCAGAGCAGTACAAAGACAGGATTTTACTCCTCATCACTGTGCCTTGTAGACACTCCAGACTAATTTTCAATAACTCTGTGTCCTGCAAGAGGAGACACAGGGCTTTATTTCACTTTTCCACTCGGTGCCACTGTAGGTCAGTGAAAGTCTGGGAACTTGTTTAGGCTGGAGGATGGAACAAAACCTTGAAAAGGGTTGCAAAGGCAGGTTAGTATAGAGGTCACTCATAACATGGAGAAGGTTTGAATAAGTGAAATTAAGAATGGTCCATATTTCCACTGAGCAGTAAAGAAAAGAGAGAAACTGCACATCT
Source organism: Thryothorus ludovicianus (assembly GCA_013397245.1). NCBI lineage: Eukaryota > Metazoa > Chordata > Aves > Passeriformes > Certhiidae > Thryothorus > Thryothorus ludovicianus. Next base: position 1,071,099 of record VZTB01012354.1, on the reverse strand, counting down.
TTCATTGTCCAGGAGGGCAGGGAGGTTACTTGGTGTCTGTGTGAAAGTGAGAATTGAGACACTGCTAGGAAAAGAGGATGAAGCTCCAGTGTGAAATAAATTTGAGGATGAGTGTGGTGCTGGGATGGGGAAGGCAGAGAGACCCAGCCACTGGCCATGAGGGTCCCATCCAAGCTGGGAGAGGCTCTCTGAATGCAGAACTGCCCTGGGCCATTTTCTCTCCTACCAGTCCAAATTCAAGCACAGAGTTTATAATGAATTTTAGTAACACACAAGCTGTGTGTGCCTCTGTACATTCCTGCCTGTAGCAGGAAATCCTCCCATGCTGTGTCATGTTTTGCCCATTATGGGCCAAGTTCTCCGTGGCCTCTGTGCTTTATTGTCTTTACAGATCCTTCTGCTTTTCCCTGTCATTTGAGTGGTAAGAATCTTAAACCCAAGAGGTTTTCAGAACATGGTTTTATAGTGTGTTACAGGGTGATTTGACATTTTAGAGGCTCAGTTTGATGCATTTGGAAAAGCAGGTGAAACAGGCCCTTGGTGTCCCTCGACCTGGAGGGATCCATCCCTGCTACAGGAGACTTCTGGACAAATAATGGAAAACTTCTTGAGTATTACAGCCAATATTGAGACAGATTTGTTATGATGAGATGGAAAATAAGCTGAATAATTGCTGCTGTATCACAGTATGTACTGGTGTAAGTGAGATAGGAATGTGACCATCTCATGGAGGTGTAGCTTTTGGCAGATGGGTGCAGTCAGCCACAGTTACAGGACTTTTATGTAACATGAAAAATGAAGGTAATGACTTCATTGAAACAATTCTTTACTGATGTCTAGGGGCTGGATATCTTGGATTATTGCTATGCTGCTAGCTGAATATTTTTACAATCACCTCCTTGTTTAGCTCAGTGCAGGACTGTCTTGCCAGTGCTCAGACAAGCTGTCCTTGAAGTCCTGTGAGGACACTCAGGAGTGTGGCCTTTCCAGGCAGTCCAGTGATTTTCAGTCCTTTTGGTAACAAAAGAGTAAACTTCTCATAATGTCTTTCCTAACTCTCCCTTCACTGTAGATTTAACCCATAAAATGCTCATGCAAGCTGAGTTTTCTGTCCCTTTGCAACATTCCTTACAGCAGATGAAGGAATGTTATCGTATGTTCCCTCAGTTTTTACCAATACTTATATTTAGACCACTTTCTTTAGCCTGTAGCCATGACTTTTGCTGGAGTGTCACCTTTCTGGAAATGAGGTGTGCAGAAGTGGTCACATTTCTCCTAAGGCCTTGTCCGTGTGGGATAGAGCAGTGAGGTTACTGGCATGTTTTACAAGCTTTCTTCCTGTTCACACATCCCAGAGTGACGTTTGTCTTTTTTATGACAGCATGAAATCATTGACTTATGTTTGGTCTATAATCCACGCCGTTCCCCAGATTCTGTTCTTCAGCACAGCAATGTAACCAGTTGTTTTCCTTTGTAGTGCCACTGTTTTCTCCTACATAAACATAGGATTGTGCACCAGTGCTTCTAGAATTTCATCCTAATCTTCTTCACACTTTTTTCCTGGTTTGTGAAGGTCATTTTGTACTCTCATCCTGCCCTCTAAAGTGTTTGTTATCCTTGACCTGCTGCAGTCCCACCATCAGCTGGTGGACATTTGCAGAATTTCTGTGGAAATCCCTTGCCTCTACAATATAAGTGCTTGGAGTAGGTCAAAAATGAAGCTCTGTGATTCCCAAACTACACATTTGCCCCTACACTTAATTCCCTTACAGGAATCCATGAATATCTTTAATTTCTGACTCTTCATGGTCTGATAAATTGCAAAAGCATCTTCTTGAGCATTGGTGTGACCCATGTGGGGACACAGAGAAAGATCCCTCTTGTTTTCAGCAAGTGCATACTGGGAGCACTGACAGGCAGATCACACTATCTTTAACATTATTTGTGAGCCAGGTAGGCACAAGAGTGATTTGTTACATCTTCCATCGAATGTAAAAAGCTGGTGGCAAGTATTTTCTAATGAAGAGGAACCTGAGCACTTACGGACTCCTTTGCTGACTGGCAAAGCTTGACAGCAGCTCCCTAAACAGCACTATCCCAGAAAAGATGTCAGTGAAATCACTGTGCTTTTTAAACAGAGAGAAAACTGACTTGAGTGTTTTCCCCTCATGCTTTTAAATAAGCTGCTTCCCAACAGTGGTTGAAATGTGGTCGCTTCTCGGAGGTGCTGAGTAGAGCTGAGAAGGAGGGGTTTTGTCTAAATTGCTCTTATAAGAAAAAGACAAAATTAGATCTCTACATTATTTCAGGAAGGTGTCAAAAGAATTTGTAGTTGTCTTGGAGTCAGCACTATTATTTCTTAGCTAACCACTACTGAAATATGCTTTTTGTGTTTTTTGCTGGATTTGTTTGGCTTGTTCAAATCCTGATCAGGCCAGATAGAAGGCAGCAAAGGCAAGTCAGCAACTTGGTGAACTCTGAGGTAGACTCTCCCTGGGGTATAGAAAACCTCAGGTCAAACTCCTTCTGGATAATTATTTTCTTCCAGCTGGAGGAAACAGGTCTGGCAGGAGAGATTAAGAGATGGTCCTAAAGGAGAGAATAGGTTAGGGATCAAGGGTGCTACCTGAAATCTTTCTTGCTAATGCTTCTATGAGATTCTTTGTAAAGATCTGTGATTTGGACTAATGAAAAGTTGGCCTGGAAGTGTTAAAGGCTGGTTGGGTGGAGTTCTGAGCAACTTGGTCACAGGGAAGTTGTCCCTGGCCATGGAAGAGGGGTTGGAACCAGATGATCTTTAAGATTCCTTCTGACCCAAACCATCCTATGATTTTATGGAATGGTGGGAATTGTGAGGTCTCAAAGTTTTGTTTCAGAGGAAATATATTTCCTTCCTGAGCTCATGCAACTGCAACTGAAAAAAACGTGAGCTCCAGGAGTTCAGAACCCTGAAAATAAGGCCTGATGTCTAAATGAAATTTAACTTCAAAAAGAAAAGTAGTTTTCTGGCCCTTTTGGAGCCAAAACAAAGAAGTATTTATTCTATTTGATCAGTTATTCACAAATGATGTCTTTGTATCTTTAAAATAACTACAAACTAAATTTAAAACTGGAAGCTCTCATCTTTGATGTTATCTGCAGATAAGATAGAGCTTTGAAGCACTAACAGAGGCTAATTGGAACAGAATACCAACACAACTGAAAATTAATGGAAAACACAAGAACTGTTTGGAACACTGTCATTCTAAACTGGGACCATTTCTTTTCAAATCCTACAGAATTTCAGGAAAAAAGTGCAATTCTATGGAACGTAGATAAAAGAGGGGAATTGTCTGATTCTGTGTGCCATGATACTTCAAAAACAATCATTACATTAGTTATCTGTTGTATTGTATTTGTTGTATTGTATTTTTAAGATTCAAAATCTTTCCAATGTATAGCAGGCTGAAATGAGGTGGAGGAAGGTGTGCCACAGGTGAAATAGTATCCAATTCATGTTTGCATTCGAAACAGGCTCTTCATTCCCCTGTTTTGTTTTGAGGATCCATTACTTTCCATCCTGAACTTGAAAACAATTTGTTAAAGTTGTTGGAGATTCAGCTGGCCCCTGGTGAGAGAAACCATGGAAGGGCAGAGCTGAAATGTGTTTTATTTTGCAGAACAACTTGCCTGGGTATGAGTTCAGGCAGCACTTGGATGTGTTGCTTTGCCCTTTGGACAACCTCAGACCCTAAACTGGGATGAGGTAGTGGAAGTGAGAATTGTGTTTGTATCCTCACTCCCAGCAGTGTAAGTAGGCAATGTGCTCTCTAGACTTGCCCAAGAAACCCCCTCGGTAATAAAAGGAAATTATTCCTGCTGCTTAGCCAAATACTCTGATATTAAGCAATGCCAGAACTGAGGTTGCTCAGGCAACCTTATTTCTACTCCATCATTCATTAACATACGAGGTGATCATAGGATTGAAGCTGCTAATTCTTATTTCATGCTGTGTCTTGGGTTCAGACAAGGACTCGTGCAAGACAACTTGTCTTGCCATGGAAAGTCTGAGGACAGGGGCTCAGAGTTTTTCATGTACTTTGCCTGCTTTGCTGGAAGTGTGAGGAACAAGAAGGAGATCTGTGGCCATTCTCAAAAAAATCTGTCAAGTGTGGATAAAATCTTTGAGGAGAACTGTGCTTCTGTGAGGTGCTCTGCCTCCTTGGGGACAGCACTTTACCCTCTGCTCTCTTGCCCAGGGTAGCACAGGTAGCCCAGCCTCTGTATCCACAGCTCTCTTAGCTGTCATTCTCACATTAGGCTGCATCTTTCTGTCCAGACAGGTACCCATGGACTCCTGGGGACCAGGCAGCTCTTTATCTCTTGTATAGCACCACCTCTCCTTGCCAAAACTGCAATTGAAAAGACTGTTGATGTCACTGCCTGCAGTGTTTCAAACCACTCACCATGGCTGTTCTATTTTCACAACTGGTTTGCTACCTCAGTAGTCATTAGTCCTTAGCTAAACCAAAAGTGACTCTATTTTCAAATATAACCTGGGTGGTAAAACACAGGATTTATACATTTTTGCAAAGGTCTCATTCTGCTGTGCAGTTTTGATGGCAAGCATTCCACCACTTATTCAGCTGTGCTTAGTCTTCTTGAAAGCAGATGTGTCTTATCTGTAGAAGTGAAAAGTTGTACAGTATCAGCAGCTTTTGTTTTAATGCCTACTGTTTTTCCTTCTTGAGAACTTGGAATTTTGCAATCCTGTTAAGTGCCTGTATTCTCCAATAAATATTCTGCACTCTTGCTGTACTTCAGTTGTTAGGTTTCTCAGGGGAAAAAGGCAGTAAAGAAAGAAAATGAATAAATAAACAGTTCAAAGCCTTGAGTGTCCAAAAATATTGCAGTATCTTGATTTGAATAATCGAAAATTGCGACACTCTATTTAGGTACATTTCATCACATTGAAAGCTTTGCATACAAATCCAAACCCTGCCATTCCCTCTAAATCCTTGGAATATTTTCATTGCCAATCTCTTTTCAATTTTGTTGGTAAAAAAAAAAGAAAAAACAAGCCTACTTTTTGTTTACAAATAAAGTTAGCTTGTATTTAATGCAAAAAAATTATTCACCAAAGAGCATAGGAGGATTATATTCCCACATATTTGCAATTACTAACAATCCCTTGATTTTTTCTTTCATTTAACTACAGAAGCACTAGAGATGCCCACACAGGAAGTAGATCTATTTCAGAATATGTTAAGCTTTATTTCTGTTAGTCTTAGCTGGAAATACTGGAAATCAAAGTCAAAGCAGCAAGACCCCTGCTCCAATACTTCACTGGGAATTGACTTAGAGAGGACTTAATGTCATTATCCCAAAAGAGAGCATTTTAGTGGACTTTTGTTTCTACTTTAACTCCAAATAAAGGCGTGGATCTGCTTAGTCTGAGTTCTCTTGACATTTGAGTTTGCCAGAAGGGTTTGTTCAAATTACATCTTTGCTCCAGATCTGTTTCTTTCCGTGTCTGATCACAAAGACAAGGAAACTGCCACAGAGAAATTTGAAGAATGAGGGGAAGAGCCTCATTCCTAGCATCTAGCCAGGCTTCAGTTCTTCACACAAGCTACTCTGCACAGTCCCCCTCTGCCTAATCCTTTATTTCACAGCCCTTTTCCTTCAGTTTGTGCCATGACATAAAACCCTGCTGACTCTGAAGAACCAGGGAGCACTTCTGAATATCCTCAGATATGCCAAACACAGGGAAAAGAGCCCAAAAGGCATTGTTTGGAGGGGACAGTGGCACAGTGGAGCCTGGCACGTCCCTCAGAGATGGGATGAGTGACGTGAGTACATTGGGGTGGGGAGCCCCAGAGGCTCTCATTGCCTGGCCCAGCTTGTTTGACAGTACTTAATTTTTAACATGTGGAAATTTCTGAAATATGCATCTTGAAATATCTGCTTAGCTTGCCTAGAAAGCTTTAATAATTAATGGAAATTCAGACTTGAGGTATAGTAATGATTTATATGGGGAGCTGTCTTTACACAATCTGCTCTCAAAGCTTTCTAGAGTATTACTCTTAGTGTCTAATTAACTTCCGAAGAGTGATACTGCTCCTTTCACTACACTGATTGATCAAGGGCTTAACTGCAAGTCATATTTTCCAAGTGATTCCCCAGTGTCTACTCAGCTCTTATGAGTTCTTGCTGAGGAATAGAACTGTCTTGGACACCAAGAATTACTTTCAAGTTTTCAGATACTACATCTTTTACGTCAGGCTGTTCCTGTTGCTGTTTAGCCCCTGGAGTCATTGCAGAGAAATTTCTAGTCCTTAGATATGGATTTGAGTGATGTCATCTAAATATTTTTCTTCCCAGTAGCAGTTCTTCATAGCATATCTATTGGACCATGTTCCTTTCACTGTTTTGAGACTTGTGATGATAAAGATTACACTAACATACACCAAAAATTCAAGTAACTAATAATGACTTAGAGCTAGGAGGTGGTATTGCAAGTCCCAGCTACCAGCTAAGGACCTTGAAAAGACAGAATCCCTCCATTGTTTAACCATTTGCATCTGTAAACGACCCATAGAGACCTTAAGATAATCATAACTAGTACCATGTATATTTTCAGGCTGTTGAGTATTTAATTTGTTTAAATTAAAATTCTGTGAGAATGTGAAGAAAAGCTGTCAGGACAGTGAACAGAGAAGGTCTTATGAATTTCAGGGTCTGTTCTTCTGTCAGTAAATTTGCTGTCCCAAGTAATACAAACCCTTAGAGATCCATGGATTTGGGAAACACAAAGTACAGACAGCTCTTTGACTGACTCTTTTTAAGAAAAGATCAGGTCTCTTTGCAGAATAATTTTTATGGTCATCAGAGGATGGTGGGGGAAAAAAATGCACATTTTCTCAGTAGTTAATTATCTGTTTAAGGCCTTTTTATCCCACCACTTCCCTGTTCCTTGCTCATGATCTCAATGGAGATCTCAGTTCTTGACAGAAGTTACCTGTTTTATAACTATTCTATAACTGTGTTTTCGTAACTATTTTCATACCCATAGCTACATTGACATTTGATATTGGCAGCTCATGGTCAGTTGATGCAAACCTCGAGGAGGGGCAGTTCTTTCTGGGCAAAAGGCAGGCTGCCCTGACCCCAGAAATCGCCCCCTGAACCCTCTTTCCAAATATATCAATTGTACAATCTGCTCTTTTCTTCACCACTTCCCTCCCCACTTATGGTGATAAGTCTTGTCCAGTAAAGGCTGTTCCTACAGCAGTACTGGGTGTGCTATATGTTCCCAGGATAATTTTTTAAAAAAACTTATTTTATCTTTTTGAAATTCTTTTTACAAAATCTTTCCATTCACCTTGCACCCGAGGGCTTCAGAGACTCTGCTCTCAGGCTCATCTATAACTGAGAGCCACCAGCTTGAGAGGATCTACATTCTTGAGATCCAAATATTCCTCTGAAAGGATTAATGGCCCCACCTTTTAAGAAATTAGCTATACCTCCATTTCCTCTTTCCATCCAAACAGCATTTCTGGTACTAATAACTCCAGCCAGAGCAAAAGAGGAGATAAAAGCTCTGGTGGCAGAGTTCCATGTGTGAAGGAAGGTGTCATAAAGCCTTGGAGGGCTCATCCAAAGTTTGTACCGAAATTAATGACTGGCTTTGTCATTTCAATCACTCTGGAACCCCAATGCATTTATTGGGAAATTTCATGAGGCATAAGGAAGTCTGGGAACCCTACACTGGAACTTCTTGGAGTCCCTCATTTCTCTGGAGCTAGAATGAGGATACTTAGTGTATCTTCAAAAATTACAAGCTGATAACTGAATTCAGGCACTTCGTGGATTTATTTTTCTCTTTCTTATGTGGAATTATGTTCAGGTATGAGTTTGCTTTGACAAATGCTGGAGTTCCCCAAGGAGAGCTACAAAGGGACAGATGAACATTGTTGGTCCAGCATTACTTCCAAACTGAAGCAGTCTGACTTGATGCAAATTCTATTAGAGATGCTATGATGTAGCTTCAATTAGATTCTTATATACCTTACCAACAGGAGGGAATGCACATAAAGCATTGTTTAATCATTCTTATTTAAAACAATTTGAAAACATTTAATTTTGACAACTGGATATTGATGCTTCATTCTCCTGTTTATACTACTATTTTCAGAACAAAGCATTTTGTTGTGATAAAAAAGTGCTCAGTACAGGTGGAATATAAATATAATTCACTGTAGATGATAATGCTTTGTCCAAGAAGGAAAATGTAACATTGGGATTGTCCAGTGCTTTCTGTTGGTCAAATACTGTTCCTAAAGAAGATAAACCTAGTCTTAAATTTTCTGCTGGTTTTGTAAGGCTAATCTGTGAAAATCTCATCCCAAATCATTTACACTATTAGTGAAATGTACTCAAAGAATTGTAGGTATGTTTCGTAGAAGCATTGGTAGAAACCCTTTAAATGTTCTAAAATTTGGAAACCAAAAAGTTTCCAAAATATGGCATGGCAGCAATGCCAAATAGTTTGGTACGTCCCTGTTTCTGTTTCTGGTGCTGCCTTCAACTTCTGGGCAGCTACAGATAAAAGACTTGTGACCCCTGCTCAAAAATAACTGGGGGTTGGGTAACAGAAAGTGTTAAATCTTGTAAGAAACTGATGTCTCAACGAAAATACCTGTATCTCCTACTAAAATGTCTTGTTTATCAGCCTGCCTCCCTCCTTGTGGTACAGGATAGAACTGCCTTGGCTTAAAAACAAAAAAGGTGGGTGGAAAACCCTTGCAAATGAAGGCACACAGTTGTCTTTGTGCACTTATGAATCACTTTGAAAAGCTCACATTCCTATTACGGCAATTTTAATAACAAAACACATTGCCCAGACAGCCTGATGTTAAATGTGTGCAGCTCTTTAGAGAAGAAGGGCTGCAGACAGCAACATTTAAATTGTGGGGCTTCTCCAGGGTGAAGCTGCACAAGAGCTGATCAGTAAAGCAAGAAATCACTGCTGCAGTGTGTGCAAGGGAAGGAGGTAATAGGGATGCTGCTACCTGAGGAGAAGGGCAAGTCTTCTCACAGATAAAGGAAGAGAGAGCTGTAAGAGGAGAAAACCATGTAAGGAAAGATTAGAATTTTTTAAAATGTGGAAAATTGTTTAACATTGAACTCGTATCTCAAGCCCGTCCTGCCTATCCCAAGACCATTGCACGTTTGTAACCTCAACTTTGCAGACCACACTGTTTCTCCTAGATAACAGGGATATGCAGATAGCAAGAAGCACAAAAATAAATTAGAAAAGGATTTCTTTAATGCTTCTAATAATGTATTTGGACATGATTATCATAATGAATCTTGTAAAAGGAATTTACTGTTTCCCCTTTTATATGATGTATTTCTGACCTTCACCCGCTTGATATGCGATTCCTATTCAGTGAAGGTGCCCATAATAGAGGGGCAAGAAGGATGATCAGAGTTCAAACAATAGGGTAAGAAATGCAGAGTAGAGGGAAAAAGCTTCCATTTTCCCATAAGCTGGGGCATAGAAGATACTGCAGCCTCAGCTCTACAGTATCTTATGAACAAACAAATTATGCATGAGTTTGCTCAGGGGACTACTCAGCTACTCAACAATAATGGGTAATTGCCCTCACAAACTTATCCTCATATCACTCATACACACCAACACTTATACTGAAAAGAAAAGACGCGAAGAACAAATTTCAATATAAAACACATTATTATTATGAAAATGACACATTTCCATTTAACCCTTTTCTAACAAAAAGAACTCGCTGCGTTTCAAAGAAAATGGGGCTGGGGAATTTTAAACGTTAGTCTCAGTATTTTCCCTTGGAAGGCACACTCAAGATTGTTTTACTTGGCACATTCTGTACTCTTCATTGTAGCAAAGGCTTGCGGGTATCTAATGACACAATCACAGAATGCCATAGAAATTTGGAACAAAATCCCCATCTTTGATACAATTCAGCAGATTCACGCCATATGGAAATCCTGCTGTTTAATGTAACACCATTAAAAGCCACATATTGCTAAATTCATCTCTCAAAGATTTTTGCAAAAGTTGCAGGAACAATATTATTTCTGAGTTTTTAACCTTTATTCAGCCTCCAGCATTCTTAGGAGTCAAACGTGTGTTTCATAACTGGAAATCCAACTACTTCATATGCTGGTGGTATTTTGATTTCTCAAACATACGTAGTAGTATAATGGCCTTGTCTCTTTCATAAAGAGCTAGTAAGTTACAACTCGATCAATAATGGGGAAAGAGATGAACCATAGCTAGTGCTCAGGGTCCTACCATATAGATTAATTTAAATTTATTCTCTACATCTTCACCCTGAGCATCGTATTCATTTCTTTTCTTTGTCATATACTTTCAGTTCTAAGTGGCAAGTTCCCTGGGTCTGAGATTGTGTGTTAACATTTTGGATTGCAAAGCTTTTTGGTATTTCTGGACTGCAAATGAAATAGTTGATAAAGCTTTTGCTGCTCAGCCACCCATTTGCATTTTCAGTCCACCCCTTTATGAAAATCTTCGACTGAAGGCAGTGCTAGGGACATGGAATTAGAGCAGAAAGAAGCTGGTTCTGGCTGCTGTGTAGATGCTTTACCAAAGTTTTATCCAACGTTTTCAACATCTGCATAAATCTCAGCTCTTCTTACTGAACTGCTCGTAAGTGCAAAGATTTCCCAGGTTTATCTGCTTACAGGAATTGCATCAGAAAGGGTACAGAAAATGGTAAAGAATCCATCCCCTTTTTATAGGGTGTTTTCCCAAAATCCTGCTGAAATCTGAAGCAGTGTTTCTACCCAATATTGAGTGTGACTAGAGAGACATCATGAAAATGGAGTGTGGTGCAGTTTGCAAAGTTAAAAGGACTATCTTTAAACTCAGAAGTAGATCTCTGTGTGTACCAGGGATCTCAGAGGAACTTGGGAAGAGTCCTACACAAGCTGTAAGCTGCCTTTTCCATCTGAACTTACTCCAGGTGTAGCCACTTCCTTTTCCATGTCTAAAGCTTTAGACAAGAGTCAGCATCTCCAGGAATGGCAGGTTCAGCCACACTCCCAAAGAGCCAACATTTCCAGATGCTGATCCCTCCAGAACATATGGTGATGACAGGTGCCTAGAGAAGGGTCAACATCTTTCTGAAAATACAGTTCAGGGAGGATCCAAAATCTTTTCCAAGTCAGCAAGAATAATGGCAGGTGACTAAGAGCCTGAGAGGTTTTGCAGATACTTTTGTTATTTATATAATTGTGTCAGGGATGAGCAAGATGAGCTGGGTCCAACACCTCCAGGAGATGACAGAGGAGTTTAGAGACAAGGAGTGAAGTGGACCTAAGCTAGGAAGAGAGAGGAAACATGGGTAGCTGTCTATCTTTTGACTGCAAATTCATGATTTACGAGAACGTTGCCCTTGATCTAGGTGGCCAAACTTCTGGTAAGTTTTCAGAAGTTGTTGGCAGCCCTGTAAGTCCAAGATTTCCACTCCAGAACTGCAACAAGATAATTACTCTTGCTTTGTCAATACCAGCAAAGCAGGCTTTACATCTCTTCAGGGAAAACTAGCAGAGCAGCAAAGAGTTGTAAAGGAAGGAGTAGCTATTTTAATAAGAGCAAAAGACACTGAGTAAGAAATTACCTGGGTGAGAGAGAAGCACCAGTCCTAGGAACATTCCCAGATTTTGGCTGGTACATTTCCAGCAAGATGTGTGTCTGTAGTGGGAGCCAGTGAAGCTGCATTTGAGAGCTCTGATGACATTTGTATGTCCCTAATATATTTATAACTTAGGACAGAGTACCTGCGTGTATGTGTCTCATTTTTTTCCTGGCAGATATGCAGAGATTTAAACAGGTGAAAATGTGTCCACAAAGGACCATAAAGAAGAAAAGGAGTTATAAGGTAATGCAGCAAGAGCGCTGGTGCATGGTTATTGAAAGTAAAAATGGTTAACATGTGGAAAGAGGTATATAAATGACTGCAAGCCACTTTTTCAAATGTCTTTCCCTGTTGCTCTCAGCAATATCACTGAATGTGATCAAATCGTTTTTCCGCTCCTTTGGCACAGTACCTTCCCCAAGTTAACAGCCACCTTAAAAAGAGGGCACAGGGGCCACGGCAGATAATGCACGTTCTGTTGTGTGATTCTCAAATGCTGTTAGGGCTCTCCGTGTGGGAGATTAAAGCCACTCACCGCTGGTTTTCCTCTGCTCCCACTGGTGCTGCTGTGAGCTCCCCAGGGGCTGTGCACAGCTCCCAGCCCTGCTCCTGGGGAGGCTGCAGGATGAGGCCCTTGGCTGCAGGTTTGGTAGCACCCAGCCTGCCTCAGATCCCCATGTGTAAGCACTGGTATAGTTTTAATTTATTTTTAAGAACACAAAGATCCATGATTTAAATATTGTGAAATCCTGTATATATTTTGGCTCAGTCAGTCATATGCCTGTTTACTCACAGATTCCCCAAAATCTGCATTTCCTCAGGCATTCATGTCTTTCAGATTCTTTATGCTGCTTTTTCTGCCTCAGTTATTTCTTAACACCATGCTGCCTGCTCTCCCTTCGATCCAGTAGAATGTGACCTTTCTGGAAAGGCTTGGGTTTATCACACATAGTCAAGTGGCCACTGCTTGATTCCATCACTGAACACCAATAAATTTTTGTCAAGGTGGGAAACACCTTTCTGCCCCCTGCTTGCGTCCATCCTTCTCTATGCAAAAAATTAATTAATAAATCTAATTGCAAGCAACAGCATAACCACAAGATGAGGAACAGCAAAGGAACCCAGTTTGGTTCCTAGCTACAGAGGAGCAATGTCTGCTCTGTTCTCCCAGGAGCAGGGCCAGAGCTTTTTCACATTCTGGACAAAAACAGTTTAAGTGAAATATGTGTTTAAATTTAAAAGGGGATTGGGAAATACTTCCCTCCTTGGGTCTTTGAGTAGGGCAGGTTTAGGTTGCTGGATACTGAAAGGGTTAATTCTGGGGGTTATATTGCTTGGAAGTACCAGACCCAGGAGCACAGGCAGGTTGATGAAGGATTTGGTTTCCTTTCAGGGGGTCATGCAGCCACCTCCTTACCTGCGTCTCAGTCTCTTTGCGCCTTGATTTCCTCACTGCAAAATGGGAAAACCTCTTCCTTTCCTTTCTCTTCAAAGGTGCTGTCCTAGGGGTGAGGCCATGTGCTTGTGCTGCTCCCCATGTAACAGGATTCTGCTTTGGGTTAGAACATCTAGATGTTAATAAATTAAATTAAGAAGGTTGAAGGCTTTTGTTTCCCTGGGCAACACAAGCTGCAGGAACAAGCACACCTGCAAACTTCAGTAAATGTGGTCTTTGCTGTCATTGAGAAATCTGTCATTGAATTCCCCTTTCCCTCTCCCACCAGAAAGAGTTTTGTTTTTGTAAAAGTTTTGGTTACTTGCATTATCAAAGAGTTTGCAATCCTGATTAGAAAATCTATTTAACCTGGTGTCAATTGGCCTCCTTGATGTGAAAATACACCCAAATCCTGGGAGAGAAGGCAGGCAGTGCCCCAGTCAAGCTTTCCCCAGGAAAAAAAAAATTAGGAAGAAGCAAAGGAAAGCAAAGGCATGCCAAACAGTCAAAAAATGAAGGGAATGTCTCAGTGGAGCATTGAAGGGAATAGATGCTCATGCTGGTGATGAGATTTTGTTTTAATCACAGTGATAAACCTTTTAATTTTGGTGTGCAGTAACAGCGGCTTTAAAAATGAAATAAAGGGTTTGTGACTAGCAAGAGTCCTTGGTGTTGCTTCCAGAGCATTGCTTGGGCTGTTATTAAAGCCCTGCCAATGGTTTCAAGTGGAACAGCTAATGTTTCAAGTGTTCATAAATAATTGTTTAATGTTCCAAGCACTTTAGGAGCAGGTTTTTAAAACTAGCCTTGCACTGATTATTTCCACTACTGTAAAAACATTCTTTTGACAGTAGCTTTGCCTGCTGCTTATAAAAAGGAGAGAAGAAAACAACTACTGTCCTTTGTGAGCTGATAGAGGGGTGCACCCAGTGATGAACCTGTAAAATAACCTAAAACTAAATATTCTCTCCAAAATTGGCCAAGATTTGGAGTAACTTTGTGGTGTTGCAAGAGCAGGGCCACATCCATGGCTGGTATTTGAGGGGTGATGATGGCCCATCTCTGCTTGTGTGGCTGCAGGAGGGGCGTGGGGGCCCCTCCCTGTGGCCCCTGGATCCCAGAGATGTTGTGAATACCTCAATTTACTCATCCCTACAGGTGACTTCAAAGCAAGGTTAGAGATGAGGTCTTGTTGTTCCCAAAAAATCCTTAGTGCCTTTCACAACCCAAGCAGAACCAGGGACTGGGCTTGGTTGACTAAAGAGAAAATGATGAAAATGAACCACAGGGCCAGAAACCTGGGGAGGAGAAAGCTTGGGAAGAGGTGGAAGTTTTTTGCTGGTGTTGTTCCCAAGCCAGGACAGATCATCATGGGACAAATCCTGGCCTGCTCTGCTTTCTGGGGTGAGGAAGAGGAGCAGGCTCTGGCCTTGGAGATCCAGCAGCATCCCTGTTGTCATTCCCATGCTCTCAAGGTTTGACAGCAGGAGGAAATTGTGGTCATGAGAGAGTAAAATGTCCAACTTAATGTGAGCATCTTGGTCATATTTGCTCAAGATTTTTTAAAAAACTTTTTTAATTCATTTTCTTTTCAAGCTGGAGTAAGGAATTTTCATAAGCAATCATCCTGTTAAAGGGAAATAGGTTGGAATACACATTGACTCCTAACTATGCTGAAAATTCCCAGTAGTTTAGAGCCTTTCAGCTTGATCCCTGTAACTTCCTAGGAGTAGTCTGAATGGTTTTCATTAACATAGATGATGTTTTAGTGTTATTTTGCTGTTGCGTATGCCACATTCTTTTCTGATGGTTGAAATTCTATTTCAAATATGATTTTTTCTTAAAAATAGGAAACATTTCCTTAGAAGGATCCAAGCAATTATAAATACATATGCACACATAAATTTTAAGGAATTAGAAGTTTTTATTTAGTAAGAAGGATTTAGAAATTTTGTGTTTACATATATTTAATTTGTACGTTGGCATTTATAAATATCTGTACAAGACATGAATGTGTAAGCTCATGAAGGATAGTCATATAAGCCTCAAGCTTTCCATGAATGAATGTTTTCAGGGTTGAGCCCTAAGGTTTTAGCCCTCCTGCGAGGATTTAGCTACCAGTTCTTCCACTGCAAAACCACACTCCCCTTTGTTTGCTGTTATAATTTGAAGATTAAAAGCATGACTTTATTCGTGCTGTTCGTTAGATCGCACGGTAAGACTGGAAGCTTGTGCAAACATCAGTTACCACTCTGGTGGTCACTTTTTCAGGACAGCTTTTTCTATTTTTCCTCTAGCAAACATGCCTTTTAAAAGTCTCACCAG
The DNA here is from genome assembly GCA_013397245.1 of Thryothorus ludovicianus. Lineage (NCBI taxonomy): Eukaryota > Metazoa > Chordata > Aves > Passeriformes > Certhiidae > Thryothorus > Thryothorus ludovicianus. Next base: position 1,055,652 of record VZTB01012354.1, on the reverse strand, counting down.
TTATGCAGGCAGTGCAGTGCCTTTTAGTGCCTTTTCTTCAGGTGGGGAGCGCTGGGTGAGGAAGCAGCGAGCTGCCCTGCCAGGGATGCGCGTGTCGGGAAAGGGAGGGATTTCAGAGAAAAAAAAAAAAAAATTAAAAAAAAGGTTTTGAGGCCAATTGTTTGATCTGAGGAATACCTGGAGCCAGTATCCCTGCTCGGCTGGGATTATTCCTGCTTGGCTGCCCTCTGCCGGCATCGCCGAACGGTGCAAAGCCGGGAAACGGCCCCGGGGCGGCCGCGGAAAATGCGCGCTCGGAGCGGGCCGAGCCTCCGCAGACACAATCACATCATTTACACAATTGCACCAATTACAGCATCCCTGACCAGAAAACAACTGGTTGTTATTGAGTGAGAGGATTGCTCTAATTAATCCAAAAGATATCTCCACTGCTAAATGAGGTGAGGAAAGAGCAACAGGATGGATTTAACTCCGGAGCCGAATACAGCTGAGGCAAGGGGGCAGTTTATGACTCAACACAGTAGAATTTCTGCTTGTAAATGGCATTGCTAACATTTTTATTTTTTTTTTTCTCCCCAGCTGCAATTTTCCTAACTTGCAAATGAATCTGAAATATCTAGAAATAATAGTGTCTGTCGGGTAAAATGAATGCAGGTTTTTCTTCTTTAAGGTTTTATTTTTAACTGTCTCTAGTAAAAGTGCTTTAGTCATATTTATCTCACTCATGAAAGAGCCTCTTTCTGTAACTCGTTTTGGATTTAACCCCTTTAGGGGTATCTACAGTGTCAGCACACTGTCTGCTTTAGGACCTCACTGCCTGTCCCTAATTCTTCATGTGTGTTTTATGGATACTTGGGAGCCCATCCTGTGTTAAGAAACAGCAGAATATTATCACTGTCCTCTTTGTGGTCAAGCAGCCTCATCAATGCAAAGGGGAAAATAAAGGGAGGGAGGGAATTCTGCTTTCTCTTCCTTTCTCCAGCATTTCCTTTCCCCTCCTCACCGTTTCCATTTCCTCTTACATTTCCCACTTTAAAAGATGGACGATCAGTACCTGTGACCCTTAAATATCTTATTCTCTGCTACATTTACACAGAGAAGATTATTAAATCTGCAGATAGAATTAGAAGCAAAACTAAATTCTTTTGTATTGATATAATCATGGGGGTTATTTTAAATGTGATGGATGTAACCCGAGAGCAGAGAACGTCCAGGATGTCTAAAAGGCAGACACTGTATAAGTATTTATGAAAAAATCTGTGTGCTCTTAAGATGTCACGCATAATCCTCACTGTGTGTCTCTCCAGTGTCACAAGCACATTTACATAGATTGTCATGAATTTCAAATTGCACCTCAAATCAATGCCAGAGTAAAATTACCTTGGAGCACAATGCAGCCTTCCTTTAAGAGTTAATCATCCAGGTCCCGCTCTGTTTGGAGGCAGTGCTGGCCCTGCAGTGACACTCACAGCTTGCTGCCAACGTCAGGTGCCCCAACACATTCGTGGCACCTCCGTGGGACCGAATGCCACCAGAGCCTGGTGCCACCTCACACACTCCACAGAACGCCAAGTGTGAAAATCGTGTGTTACAAATGCAGCCATCGCCTTAACTGGTGCTGGTGGTGTCTCCAAAGGGTGCCACGTGCATGCTCAGGGCTCTGCTTTGACAAACCATCTGTAAACATCCCATGGGGACTTTGCTCCAACAGGTATGAGAGCTCTGATCAGGCATTTTCCCAGTGCTGTAATGATGTTGCCGTCATCTAATTGCGTGTGCCTCAATTGTGGGGAAAGATGTCTTGAGTAGGCTGTTCTCTGGTGAAGCCTGACCATAAAAGGCTAAACACAGCCTTGCTCCAGCTCCACTGGGTGTCCACATCCAAATGGAATTAAGGATTAGGCAGCAAGACCTTCTGGTTGTGAGGGGACAATAGGAACTGGAGATTTTACAAGGACCAACCAGCTCAGGGTGATACCACACTAGATGGGAACAGCTGGGTCATCTGATCCCAGGCTTCTTGCCATGTCCTGAGGCATGTTGCGTCTTTCCAGAGAGGATAAATGCTTCCACTATGCCCAGAAACAGTATTTATCTGGTGTAATGAGTTTATTTCTGGAGCGAGACCATATGGCTGAGGCAGTTTCTCGTGGCAGATCACCAGTGCTGTAAATCATGGTGCATCCCATATTTTTGCCACGGGTCTCTCCACTACAGGTCACCCCTCTCCTCTGCCAATTCCTGTGTCCAGAAGCAGGCTTCCAGCAAGCCTGGCCATTCAATCCTGAGGCTGGAATTGCCACGAGAGAGGCCAGGGCAGGATATTCCTCATGTGCTCCTGCTCCCCAGTGGGAAGGGAAGGAAAGGGAAGGAGGAGAGTTTGGGCCGATGGCAGCACAGCAATGAGACATGTAAATGCCAGCAATGCTTTTTAGCATTTCTCAAGCAAGAGAATGGGCCAGCAGATACGTCGTGGAGCCTCGCCAAGCATGTAGGGGGACATGTTGTTAACTTGCTGGTGGCTGCTGTAGCCAAGAAACCGAGTAGCCATGTAGGGACTGTGGCGGGCAGGAGAGAGAGAGAAGAGCACATGTAGAAATAAGGCTTCTCACTCAACAAATTCTGCTGTTTGCATGCAGAAAAAGAGGTATTTTTGCAAGCAGGGACTTAGGAACAAGATGAAATCTTCCCACTTTTATCAGCAAGGCAGTTAGTGACAAGCACATGGTGAAAGGCTCAAATTTTGGTGCAAATTACCATGAAAATAACTGAACACATAGAAAATTTGGAATTGCAAATATCGGGCAGCCATGTCTTTGTGGATTGACAAGATGGAAAAAATGTTCATTCTAAGGGCTTTGAGGTGTAATTTAGTCTTTTGGGCACTATTCTCCCTTGGTGGCTTTGCAGCAGGTTGAGACATCCCCACTAAGAGACACAACAGGTATTTTATGTACATAGAAATCACAAATATCCCAGGCACCTGGGACATCTAACCAAGTATGGAAACCCTGCCCAGGGCTGGGGCGAGTTGTCCTGTGAATGTTCTCCTGGAGATCAGCCTTCTGTACTTAACTGCTTACCTGAAAGGATGGAGAATTTCTTTTTCTTTTCCAATCCCACTTTAAAAGATGCAGGGAGCTGGAAGTGAGTGCTTTGTTCCATCCTAAGGTAGCCGCAGTTTGGTGGTAGGTGAAGTAATGACTATATATAGTCACTAAAGTGCCTTTGGATAGTTCTGGAGAACAACTGCTGTATAAATTCAAGGTATTATTATTATTAAGGTATTATTATCCCAAGTTTGCTGCAAGTTAGAACAAGACGGCAAGAATTACCTTGGAGCAGCTAATACTGGCACAGTTGCAGAGTTTAAAGTTCTCTTTCTGTCAATATTGTGTTAATTTTATCTGGTGCTTTTGATTAAACAAACTAACGTGGAACGATTTCAATAACTGATTTTCTAAATAGAAAAGGCACTAATACTTGAACATCAAGTTGCACCCCCCTGGCATCCAGAGAAAGGAAAATCCTTTATGAACAAATCAGATGTGGTCACACTGAGTCCTAAACACTACTCAGCTACCATCATGCTGATTTAATCAATCCACACGAGGTAAAAGAGGTAAAAAATGGAGAATAATACCTCTGATGATGAGATATTTTAATGAAATGCATTGGGATAATTTAGTAGGGAATGAAAGTACTATGGATAAAAGTGAGTCGCAAAGCATGAAAAAACACTGAACAGATCAGAACATGAATAATATCAAACAGAGGTTGAACATCCCAAATCTGTGCTTCACAGGTCAGGGGATGAATTGGAGGTGATTTGGCTGTGAGCCAGTGGGGTCAAAGAGGAGCTGGTGCAGGAATTAAATGGTGGCTGTAGTCTGGCAATCAACGAGAATAGGCCTTTTGGGATTCTGCACTTGCTGTGTCTTGCTGGTTCATTAGAAACCTTGCAGGGAGAGCTCCTGGAGTGGGGAGATGTGAGGAGCTGGTGTCCTGTGAGTGAGACTCGTACTGCTGGCTGTGAAACAGGGACTTCATAAGAACCACCATGGACTGAGCTGAAATAAGTGGCTTTGCATACTGGGGGCAAAGCAGATTGCCTGGGCTCTGTGGGCATGCTGTGCCCTCCTGCAGGGTCATGTTCATGCATGACCTTGTCAGTGTGAGGGATGCAGAGAGGTGCTGATGCTCAGGGAGCAATGTGCTGCTCTGTTTGGACCATGGCCTGAAGGTGGAGAAGCTCACTGCAATTTGTTCCTCAACACTTTTGTCCATGGGACTGATTTGAGACTGGGGTTTGGGACATAAGGTCCAGCCAAGGTGCATGGTCAGGTAATAAGATTTCAAGTAGAATTTGGGTAAAATCCCCATGTGAGTCTGAGCACATTGGGTGCTGGAAGGCACAAGAGATGTTCCTTAGCCTGGTATATAATGTTGGATGTGTGTGAACAAAACTTTGACAGCTGTAAACAGGAACTTGTAAAAAGACAAAACCAAACCAACAAAGACAAAATGACAATTTGGAGAAAGATTAAGACATATTCATCCCTATAACTTATGTGGGCCTAACAAATTACAAAGCAGGAAAACCAGAGACAGGTCTTGAATGGATGTTACTTCCCATACCTTGATTATCCATCTGGAGATTGGGTCCACAGTTTTTTTGAAGCAGCTTTATATTTTTTTTTTCTCAGAATGCATAGAAGGAGCAGATCTTTTGAGTAGGAAGGTGCCATTTTTACACAGTCACTGTTCAGACCATAGCCACACTTGAAGCCAAAAATAGAAAATATATTTTAGAACTTGTTAAATTAAAGGGAAAAAAAAAAGAAAGAGGAAAGAAAAGCCTCCAGCAGAACTTTGCATTCTCTGACTTTTCAGACTTTCAGGTCTGCTCTCCTGATTACACATTTTCTAGCTGATGACATGCCATCAGCTAAAGATGGATTTTAAACACAAGTCATGTCAAAAGTTTCATTTAACCTCTTCAATATAACAAGCTGCTGATGGTTTACATTTCTGACAGTAGAGGTAAATTAATCTCTGATGGATGTTTGGAAGGGGGAGAGAAGATTTGCAAAGAGTGAGGAAGAAGTAAGATGGTAACTGGTAAAGGCAGTGGACATCTTCTGGAATGTAGTGAGCAGTGGGTGGGATGTGGGTGTGGTGATATTTCTAGATCTGCATCTTTAAGTATAGATGCATCACACTTGCTATGTGTATGTATGTGTGGCTTTTAAATAAAAATAGTTTTCCATTATACTGTGCAAGTCTGACATTTGATGAGGTAGAATATTTCCAGATGCGTTGGATTTTGGAGAATAGGGAGTAGCTTATGATTTGTCTAATGAAATGTTAATTTTTTGGCAGTCAGAGGGGTTTAGGGTAAATCAGTTAAACCCAAAGATGATTAAAAAGGGATTTGTGAAAGTTTGGAGTAGTAATTAGTATTAATTGAGGCTATCATTATTTTATATGGTAAAGGTAGCATGCACGTGTAGTTGGACAACAAAAAGAATGCCAGGCTCGTCTTCCTTTTTTCTGGGGATTGTAAAAGTTTGGGAGGGAGTTCTTGTTAGTAAGTAATCCCATGAGACATAACACGGTGAAACCTTGACACAAGGAAATTCAGCCAGGAGACAGTTGATTTCTCAGCTGGGAGGTACTTCAGGAAGAGATGGCATCTTGCCGTCTCCACCAGGACTTGGTAATAATTCTCACTATTCATGAACAGATGTCTTTGGTTGGATTCCCTAGGTGCATTTGAATTCATTAAAGGATCTAGGGAATCAAGATATTAATTCTAAATTATTACATATTATAGATTTTATTTTCTGGAAGAATGGGAACATGGCAAAGAAAAAAAAGAGGTTGTAGCAGAAGTGGTAAATGATGTCAAGGTAGAATAATCGCAGAATACTATTTTGCCACTCTAGGCTATATTGTGTCTTTTTTTGTTATTTTAACAGTGGCTATCTAAAATAGAGAGACTTTTAAATTTTGTGTGCTATGAGACCACAGTGGAGATGTTCAAAAGTGATATTTGTCCTCTTATTCAACTGGAATAAAGTATTCAAACCCTGTTGACATCAGTGAGGATGCAAATTTACAGCAGATGAGGATGTGACCAACAAACCCACAGCATTCTGTAATTCTAAGCTCAGTCATTTAATATCTAACAAGTAAGGACTGAATTAAAGGGCCATCAGGTCTGTGCCACGTAGTTATTCTCACTGATCAGAACTTATTTACTGGGACACTGGAGAATTGATAAACTCCCTGCTGATGGAAATTGTGTGTGTTAAGAGCAGCCTGCAAACTTTCCTTTCCCAGGGTAGCTACTTTGGAAAACTTTAAAGATGATATTTTTCAACAGAACATCCAAAATCTTTTCAAATCTTCATGATTAAAACTATATTCCAATACTTAGTTGCATTAACAGATGTGATTTTTGTCAATGGGAACTTGGCAGAAGAACAAATTTCATCAGTTAATGTTTGTAAACTACTTTGAGATCCATTGATGGAAGGAAACCTGGACTGAGGATAAGAAACGCCAACTACTGAAGTTTGCTGAATTTTCCATCTTTGAATCTATATTTATAGGATTTCTTATCATCTCTTTAATTATCACCTTCCAATTTTATTCCTCTTTATTTCTCCCCCATTTCCTGTGTACAGATTGTTCTTCAGGAATTTTTCTGTACATCCAAGGGTTTTTTTTAACACAAAGAAGGGCCAGGTCACTTCAATTGTTCTTACAGGTGTTCTCAGTTGGAGCTTGCTCCCTCCTCTACCTCTTTCTGAACACAACTAACCCATTACAGCAAACACCTAGGACATGTGTCCTGCTTGATAATAGAATATTGATATGAAAATATCACACAGTGTCCTATTTCAGAGTCAACCTCAAAGGAATGTGGTTTTTTTCCAGTTAGTTTGTAATATCCTACTTTGATTTTATTTTCCTTATTCTTCTATCTCCATTTTTCACAATGGACTTATATGAAGGAAATCCTGGGCAATTGGCACTGCCAATGAGAGAGTCTGAGAATGATGCAGGTGATGAGCTGTCTTGGCCTGCCCATCTGCCCTAGTGATGGCTGCTCAAGTTGCAGCACATCCTGCCAAGACTCTTTGATCATCCTTTTTTGATGAATTCATCAGCATGACCATGACTACCTCCATCAGGAAAACCTTCAAGAGTGCATTTCTTCTATTTGTGCTTGAAAAATTTCTGACTGGACACTCTTTCTTACTAAGTGTTAGTAATATTTAGTAACATTTGACACTAAATATCTTAAATAACAGTAGTTATTGCAGCAGAAGATTTTTATTTTTAATATTTTTTTGTGTTTTCTTTGCACAGGCTGTAGAAATGTGGGATTTTTAAACATATATGACAGGCATCTCCTCCAAAGTTGTTGTATGTTTTATTTTCCCCCCCAGCACTAGTGCAACATATGTTTGAAGCCAGTCCTGATAACGTTTTTCAGTGGTATTCATCTGTGATATTTACAGTGAGTTTCCTGGTGTAATTGTAATTCAGAAGTTGTCTGTAGCCCTGTGATATGTGCATAATTGTCCCTGTCCACTGCAACCACCAGCACCTCTTGTCAGCAGGATTGATGGTAACGTTTTGGTTCCTTTTTTGATAATTAATTGCTGTTCCTTCCAACAACAGGGGACTCAAGCAGGGCTTTTGTTGTTCTAAATTTGAAATCTCAAGTCTGTGGAGATGTTTCCAGGAGGTGTTTTCTCCGGTTCAACATACATTGTAACCACAGGTGTTGTATCATCAAAGAGGGAACCCATATGCTAATATAGAAATAACAGGCCTGTTTATTGTTGCAGTGCATCACCATCAAAGCAAACAACAACAACCACCTGTCTTTAGCTGTATAATTAAACTGACGGGTCTTTATTCTGTGTTAAATTATATGGTAATATATGGAGAATAAGAAGAATCATCCTTTTAAACTTTTGAGATGTTTGCAACACTGTTGAAAACTGGTTTTTTAAATAGTTTGGGGTTTTTTTTTCCAACAAATCTGTTTCTAATAAAATGTTTTTCCTGGTGTATTGTGCTTTGCTTAGCACTTTTTTCCATGCTGGAAATTCATCTTTCCACAGCTTTGGATGGCCACCTGTTCTGGCATCTTTTTCTGTGAGGTCTTCAGTGATTCATCTTGTTTCATTTTTATCACCTTTTACTTTATCAAGGATCCATTTTTTGTTTCTTTCTGCAATCAAAGGCAAGCTGAACCCCAAAGATGGTCCGGATCCTGGCTGTATATCTGGCACATGCTTTTCTTCCTCTCTGTCACACCACAGAGATGCAGCAGTGATGGTTTCATTCTGCACACAGCAAACATTCCTTGGCTCTTTTAAAACCAGCACAACCCTGATGCTCCCCCCTGCCATGTGCTAGCAAACACCTCAGGGTCTGAATATTGACTTCTCAGTGCAGGCATCAGTCAGGATGGTGTATAAAAGTTTCCTTTGTATACAATTTGGGCTATTTGCACATCGTAGCAGCTCTGGATGGCTTGGTCAGACCTTCATGGCCAAATCTGCTGCTAGTTGACCATGTTCCCTACCAAAACCAAACAGAACATGCTCTAACAGAACATGCCTACTCCTACAGTTACTTTAATTGGAGAACAAATTATAATGTTGTTTTCACAGATCACTCTTCCTCCAGAAACTCCTTTGACACAGAAACTTGCATAACTAGTGCTCTTAGATGAGTAATCCGAATCGTGTTTTCTTTTAAAAGGCCAATCCCAAGTCCCTTTTGCTATCCACTAGACCTGTTAGTGCAGGCAGAAGGTTGTGCTGGCCTGCAGGGATGTGTCATATTGAACCTGTCATATAGGACATGGCTCACAGAGAATTTGGAGCATTAGGAATTTAAGGTTTTTGACAAACTGGGAACTTTCGTTATGAATTATGTATTTCTGTTCAAGAATTAGTGTGCCCTGCTTTTTTAATGATGCCTTTTTGCTATGCCCTTATTTAAATATTTCGGTCTGATTAAAAAGGAAAGGTATGGCAGGTCAGCTGGGGGCCTGTGCACCTTTCCCTGTTCTTGCAGGGATGGAGAAGGGGAACACCCAGCTTTCTGAAATCCCTTCTTTCAGAATTCAGCATTATTCTTCTTGGCATGTTATCACTTATGCACCTGCCTATTGTTTGGGACTCTTAAGAAAAATGTGCCTGCCTAAAGAGCAGGCCCCTTGGGCAGAAATACTGCCATGAGGCAGTGGGCTGGGATTTTTGCCTTGGGTTTATTATTCTGAGGGCAGTGGTTTGGTTTTTTAGCAAATGTTCTTTACTTCAAGGTGGTAGAAAGGTTTTCTTCAACAGGCTACTGTGAATGAGTTCATGCCAGGCAGGAGTGCTGCTTTTGGGGATGTTTTGTGACCAGGGGTAAAGATATTTTTATGAAGTTGGCCGTGTGAGTTTTGTGTCTGTTTATATCATATTAGTTCAGTTTTTATAGTCGAACAATAAAAGAGATTTTGTGTAAAGGAGCCAATGTATGCTCAGTGCTTTCTGCTCAGGCAGGAGTGCTGGTCTGTAGAAGCCACATCAGTCAATGCTTTTGTTTAATGAGGATTGCAGTAAACCTGACACTCCTCTCCATGTGGATGTCCAAGCCACAAATTAGCCTCACTGGCCTGTTTAGAATTCTTTGATCATTTACACATAAAGTGTAAACTGTTTTACACTTTTATCTCAAATACCATCCTGCAAAATGCTTCATTTTGCAGCACAGGTCCCCTCCAGACGACGTTCTGCAGGGGTTTGCACTGGCAAATCTCTCCTCTACTTTTTTCTAGGACTCTGTTCTGTAGATTTATTTCTAATCATCCATAAATAGACTCATCTGTGTTAGGTCTGTATGTCTGAGTAAGGGAAGCCACATGACAGCATGCCTCACTTGTTGGAGCAACAGCAGATCTGGAGAAAAGACTTGGGTTTCATGGGAGTGGATGGAAAATTCTCATTGAATTAAACACATCCAAAATCTCTGACAGCTTCTTCTCCAGACTCAGCTTCCTTGTGTGGGACAGGGTGAGCTGCACAGGCTTGGTTTATCCTTCAAAAATATGGCTGGTAATGCTCAGCTCTGCAACAGCTCTGGAATCGGGGAGAAGAAGCTGAAAATTTTTTTTTCTTTTAAACAAATGCAGCACAGCTTGGTTTGCCTTTTCTGGACAGTTGGTTTGTCCACTTTATTTGTCAAATATGCATGTTCTAGAAAGCTTAAGGATATGGCATTATGATCAGATAATCATGGTCATTATGGACTTAGGCAGGTGTTGAAGGGTTTACAGGGTGTGTATTTACATTTCGTTATAGAACTGGGCTAAAAGACAGTTTTTAAACTATCAACTGTAGTTAATAAACTGCAGATTATCAACTCTAATTTGGCATTTTCAGCTTGTTTTTCTGTCTTATGACTTCAGTGAATGAAATATATAACTGGTGTTTATTGCAGATAACTGAGGGGAAACACAAAAAAAAAAATTGTTCCAGTTGTATTAGTCAATGAAATTATTTCTTTTCCTGATGCTTTTATTTTTTAGAAAAAATAATAATGAAAATGTTTCCATTATAAACTGGAATCTTTCAAAAAGACTTCTTTATAGCTTTGAGAAAATCCCAATTATTTCATCAGAGCATGACTAAACCTAAACCAGTGAAGACTAAAATCAGTGCTATGAAACAGTTACAACAACATTATGAGTAAAAATGTGTATGATATTTGGGGTTCTTTTTCCCCAAGAGGGCTACAATTTTGACTGTTTTTAGTAATTTTAAGATATTTAAATAATTTTGAAGCTTGGGATATGATAGATAGGCTTCATGTGCTGCCTGTTTCCCCAGACTGCAGGACAAGTATCAGTCCCATGTTCCCCCTCTCTCCACCTTAAGGCAAGACCACCTGCACTTGTCATATCTGATGGACACTTGTCTAATCTATTTTTTAAGACCTCCAGGGTCAGTCTCTCCATCCTCCCCAAGCAATCTATTCTAGTGCTTCCTTAGCCTCATTGTTCAGTAATTTTCCTTAATGTTTAACCTTAATCTTTCTTCCTTCAATTTAATCCTATTACTGCCTCTCCTCTCTGCCATGGGCATGGAAAATAGATTCCTCCCTGTTCTTTGCAGCAGCTTTTTGTGTTTGACTCTGCTCTCCAGTGCCCTGTCTGGCTTGTTTTTTTAAAGCTAAGCCACCCCAGTCCTCATTTCCTCAGAGGTCTCTGTGGTCTGTACCCCTGAAATGACTCCCCAGATTGCACGAGTGGTTTTCTTCTGTCTCCAAACATTTGTGTCAAGTTTTAATGCTGAATTTTATTAGCTGAGGGAGCCTTGATGCTACAAGATCTTGCAGAGTGGGAGAGCATTAAAGTGAGGGGGATGAGTGGTTAAAAAGCCCCACTTTTGTGAATGTCTGTGGACAGGTGCCCCCATCAGAGACCATTCACTCAGGCCAGTTGTTCCTTGCACAGAGCACGAGGGGGTGTGTGTTTTGCCTTTTTTTCCTTTGTGAAATAGGTTTTAGCTGCTGGGGCTCCTGGAGCAGCTCTAAAAGGTCAGCCAGAGACATTCTGCTCCCACTGTTCCCGCCCTCCACGCACGTACCTGCCTCATGCCATGCTGAGGTGTTATTTTCTGCCCTCTCCTACAGCCTGGGCATATGGACCTGGAGCAGAAACTTACGGGTATATGCAAATGTTTTAATGATGCTATTTGCATATCTGGAAGTGATTTACAAAACGCTGCACATGGAGTTGCTTAAAACTTGGCACCAATGGTTCGTGGAGGATCATGGCACAACACAACAGAAACTGAATTTCAGCTGGTTTTTGCCAGCTCTCGCACTGCACTTTTGGCGACGGCTGAAGCGAGTCTGTCAATGAAGGAAACGCCTGAGTCCTCATGCGAGCTTCAGTCCTGCCCAAGGGCAAAACATCCCATCATGGACTGCCTTTCTCTGCTTTCTTGTCACTTCGGGAGGAGCAGCCAACTGCAGTTTGTCCTGGCGGTGGGAAATGCTCTCCTGGAAACCCTCAGGGGTGCAGGCAGGGGGGTCCTGGGGGTCGAGCAGCCCAGGGGTGAATATTCTGTTATAGAGCTACGGAATGGTTTGGGGTGGAAGAGACATTAAAGATCATCTTGTTCTACCCCCTGCCATGGCAGGGATGTTTTCCACTATCCCAGGTTGCTCCAAGCCCTGTCCAACCTGTCCTGGCATTGGACACTGCCAGGGGTCCAGGGGCAGCTGCAGCTTCTCTGGGCAACCTGTGCTAGGGAAGAATTTCTTTCTTACATCATTCTAAATTCATCTTCTTTCAGTTTAAGCCCATTTTCCCTTGTCTTTTATGCTTATATCTACACTACTTTTGCAAATTTTGTTTATTTATTTGTTTTCCCCTCCTGGGATATGCATTAATAAGACTTGGAGATGCACTAAATTTGAGTTTGATTCCTTTTCAAAAACAAGTAGCATTTTACCTGGATCTGTACAATTTGGTTCTAACTGGATCCTTTTATTTGGAGTCCCTGCATTATGAACTAAATGCGCTTTTCCCATTTCTATTTGTAAGAGCTGCTAGTGTTAAATATACATGCTTTCCCTATGGAAACGTTTTGTGTGGTGGGGAGAAGGCATAAATGAACAGAGGTACCTAAATCCTGCAGCATCATTTTCCTATAGGAAGCCAGTTTGCACATTGCATATTCACCTTTACATTTGCCACTTCTATTTCCTTTACTTTCCTTTATTCTGGATTTTATGTTGGCAGTAATAAGAGTGAGGACATTGGAACTTTTGGAGAGTGCCAAGAGAATATATGCTCTAGCAAAAAGAAAATCTGCTCTCCTGTCTCTGTAAGCAAGTGCATCATAGGTGAATCTCAAAATAAGTTAGCAGACCTGAGTTCAAGCACACAAATTTTTTTTAGGTTTATTTGCAGATGAGAAGCTCCTTGCAGAAAGGGCTACCATGAGTCCAGGTGGACTGGCCACATTCTTGGAGCAGGAATCCACAGATTCTTGTTAAAAGAAGGAAATTGCATGGGACTGAAACCAGAGTTAAGTAAAATTTAAGGGAAGAATTTGTTTTTTAGCTTGATCTATCATTGTTTGCTGCCCAGATATCTATTTGTGTCTGGAGGTGGAGGCAGAGCCAGAGAAGGACTTTTGCCCAGTGCAGCCATGTTTATGGTTTTTTGACTTTGCCATCAGGTAGAAAATTTTGTGCCATCTTAGAGGAAAAGGAAGGAGAAATCCAGCATCAATCTGAATAGCATATTTAGGTTCTCTGAGGGTAAACAAACCCTGTCTGCCCATGATGAAAATCCTTCCCCAAATGCCCTTCATTGTGTGAGTGAAGGGCATAGCTGAGGGCCCCTGCATATTAAATCACAGGTTTCTCACCTACTTATGTCAAGAAACAAGTGGTTACAGCAGATGAGGGAAGTGCAAGGAAACAGCAAGGCAGGATATCTTGCAGTGCACCAGCCTCTGAGCCACTGCCAAGCATTTTGTCAGCTTGGTAAGGAAAAAAATCCTAGAGGAATTTTAAAGAGAGAGAGCCCAGTTCAGGGCTGATTCCTCCAGCTGCTCAAGGCTGCTCTTCACAGAAATATTTACCTACTTCATCCTACTTGCAGGGTTCAAAGTACTTCATGTAACTCTGTGTCTGTGGGATGGGGAGCTATGGTGGGATACTAAAGGCCAAATATTTTCTCCACGAGGAAATAAAAATGTCCTCTTGCAAAGACAAAATCCTTCCCTAGATTGCCCCTGCTGCAGACAATGCCCAGCTCCCATACCACTCACAGCATGTTTTGTTGCCGTTCTGCTAACATTGCATGTACTTTATATTTTCTCTGCAATTGTATAAATAGCATATAGGAAGAGGGAGACTATTTAGGGAAAATACTAATTAAAATGAACAATAGAAAATAGGAGATCTTATGTTTCTAAAATTAGAGGCTGGTTATTCAGTAATAAATAGCCCTGTCATTATTAGTTTGTAGTCCCTCCTTTCTCTTGCCTGACACACACAATATCGCTGTTATCCGTGGTTTGCCTGTCTAAACATGGTTTCTTTCCAAAGCTCTACATTGTTTGCTAGCCCTTGTTAAAAAAGCTCCACAGTTCTGGGCTTATCTGGCAAAAGAAAATAAGGAGAAATATTCTTTCTAAACAAAATGAATTTGATGAAGGAATAAAAAGAACATTAACAAAGGTACTTTCATGCGCTTCCTGCTGAATCTCGCTATTGGTCTCTGGTAATTTCAGAATCCTGGGAGCATGGGCCATGGTTTAATTTCCTAATAATTAACAAGCATGTTGATGGGTTTGATGGCTTTGTTAAGAATGTGCTTGCTTAGCTTAAAGGGAAAGTTTGATTTGAATGTTGGAGCACAGTGAGTAATTGCTCCGTGCAGGCATGGCTGTGGCTGGGGCTGTGCTTGTGAGAAAGGCAGTGAGATTTGTGCCTGTGTGAGGAATGACCTCGATGGGTTTTTATAGCAAGACCTCGTGCCAAGCCCATGAGCAGCCTCAGAACTTTTACATCCCAAGCAAAAACACGGAAGCAGGTGAAATTTATGGTGTTTTTGTGCTCATAATGGATGGCATTTTTTGGCTGATTGGTGCTGGATCCCTGACAAGGATTGACAGCAGAAATGTCCATTTGAGGGTGCAGTAAGGGCATCTATGGATTGCCTGAGTTTCTCACTTCATGGAAAATCAACTCCTCCAGGAGGACACACCACCTCAAGGTTCACAAAATTGTCCTCCTCTTGGGTTTTTGAATGCTCAGGAATGAGTCTCACCCACACCAGGCCAGTCTTTTCTTGTTTCTTAGTGCTGAAATTGTCTTGCTCATCGCTGGATTGTGTTTTGAATCTGTTTGAAAGATGCTGGACTGAATGAAGTCACCTTGTGTTGTCATTGCCTCATTTCTATTGTTGTCTGGAACAAAAAAAGACCTTTGTGAAAGGTGAAAAAGGGATGTAGAAGGTGTAGGAATCTGTGTTGGCTCAAAGGACAGTAATAGGGGAAATGGAGAAAGGAAGAGAATAAAGTTCCCAAGGAAAAAAAGATAAATGCAAAGGAGGAGCAGGAAAGGAAAAGGCATGAACAGCCATAAAAATCCAGTGCTGTCAGCTGAAAACTGGAGTGATTCTGTCATATTAATGATAGGAAATCGTACCTCTGTTGGTTTCCACTGATAGAGCTGCAAGCAGCTGCTGTGGAAGGAAGGTGACTTGAGCACTAGTGAAACCATCTAAGACACTGTACACTTATTTTGTAGAGAGAGAGGGTAGTGAGGATTCATCTGTCATCATCATATCCTCTGTTGAATGCATTGCCCTTGGCAATGGGTATTCAATAGCTAATTTAGCTGCTTTGTTGTTCAGTAGCAAGATTTTTGTGCTTAGTTCCCTTAGCTGTGATTTTTCATCAGCAAAGAACAAACAAATCCCTGAATTAAAATCTAGAATTTATGAAACACATATTTTAGTTTCCGATGCTACTCATCTGCTGGCATTTAATGTATCAATTGCAATTAGACTACTTGCTAATTGTTTTTCTGGATTTCCTGTTTTCAGTCATAACTGCATATTAAGGGGAGGTGGTGATAGCAGTCAGAGCTTTCTGTTCTGTTAAATGAGAAGAAACTGAGCAAAACTTCTACAAGCCCTGAGTATAAAGTAAAAGAAATATCAGTAGATTTTACCACCCACTTGATTCTCTATGTGGAGACTGCTGTATGTCAAGGTGCCAAGCCCAGGTCTGTAGCAGTCCAGATAAAGGGAAACACACAGCTTCACACAAAATAACATATGGCCGTGACACTTGAAGCTAGAGCACTAAAATAAATTTTTCTCTTCCAAAAAAAAAAATTAAAAGTGGTAATAGATTTGGCCTTATGAACAAGTTCTTTCCAAAGACTACTGCAAAAACTCCCTTATAATAGCTTACATTGGGCCTAAATTATTTAAGTTGAGAGAGAAGAGCTGGCTTGACACTGCTGATACACCCCTGTGGGTCTGGCAGTTTAGGTAGTCCCAGCCCAATACTTTGGTCACTCAGTCATGGCTTACTTTGCATTTGTCATTTCACCTGTGTAATATTCTATAATAAAATGGAGAAGTTAAGACACTGTGCACAGCGGCCATCAGCTCATATTTAAAGCCCTAAGCGAAGGAGCAGTAAAATCTTCTGGGAGTGTAAAACCCAGACAGCTTCCCCTAAACCTGTCTGTGGCAGCTCAGAGGATGAACTTGAAACAAACAGCACATGGTGTGATAGTGAACATTTCGTGATCACGTGCTGAGTTTTGTAGACTTCTAAAACTCCACGGCAGTTTAGAAAAGAGGCACCAGTCTGAGATAAGAGTTTCTGGGAATGGACTCCCCTCCCTTCACAGCACAGATTTCAAACCTGAGCTGAGCAGAAGCTGCTACATTAGTGGGGAAATACTGGTTTTGCATGGGTTTAGCTTAAATCCATCTGGTGAAAGTGCAGATCATTGGTTTATTATAGTGCACTGACCAGCAGACTTGACCTTTTCCCTTGGGTGGGGCTCCAGGGTGGACTGATCCCTTGTTAGTCCATGTGGATTACAGTTTCCTTGGGCAAGGGCTGCTCCACACCACGTCTGGAACCCTTCTGCTAAATACTGTACAGATCTTGGGGGAAACCCCCTTTTGGGGTCTAATTTGGGTGCTAAGCAAGCCTGACCTCCCCAGTGCTGGCTGTATGGTGGCAGGACTGGTGGCACCTGGTCTCTGGGCACCTGGTGCCTCCCCTTGCACAGTCCCAGGCAGCCCTGCAGACAGGGATGGGGCAGAGGAAATCAGGCTCTGGTGTTTTGGGAGCCTGCCCTTCACCTCTGCACCTTGGCTGGCTCACTGCATGACTGTTGCTGCCTGTCCTTCCTCTTTCTACTTACTCTTTATTCTTTTAATCCTTCTCCTCTTCTGAATAATTAAAAAAAAAAAGGGGGGGAGGGAGATTAAAGTTATTGGGGAGGTGTGGTGATTTTCAGAGTTAAACAACACAGAAAAAAATACTTTCCCTTCATTTAGTATTTTAAGGAAGTAATAAGTAACACGGCAGGATACGATTGTAATAATATGAAGAGCTCTGAGGTATCTGAAGCTTTATTCAGTTGCCTCCTGCCTCTCCTGATCACTATAAGTCATGCATGAGCTATTACTTTTACTGTACATAATTTCTGTTATCCTTTGAGATCCAATCACTCCCCTGATAAGGTGATTTTCTGACTTTTTCAGCCATGCTTACCTAGCTGTTTGTGTATGTGTGGATGTAATTTATCTGTTTATTATAATTTCAATAATGAAAAGAAAGTGAAATGCTATTATGAAGCTCAGCATGGCAATCAGTTTGTTGTTATTGCTGGCCATGACAATCACTTTTAAGTCTCCATTTTGTTAATGGCACACCTTTGATTTTTTCCAAGTTGGATGGGATTTAATGAAGATATGTGATGGTAGAACAGGACACATGAGTTTGTGAATAAGTTTACTCACATGAGTAGATATATGTATTTTAAGTGGACATTTCCTCCATAACTTGAGAATAGTAGTTTTTAAGGCAGGGAATTAGGGCTCTTATGCTGCCTTATAAAATCAAGACTTGTGGGATCATTGTAAATAAGGTCATTAAAACTTGTGTCAATGAGAAACTTGTATTTAGAGTAGCTTTCAGAAGAGAGAGATGTATTTCTGAATCATGCATCTATGCCAAAGTAAAGTAAACAGAACAATACATAATTCAAGGATAAAGGATATTTGCTGTTTGTAGTAAATACTTCCAAGAGAACCATCATAAAATTAGTTTTGTGACTTGTACAGTAAAAGCAGTGGAAACAATTCCTCAGTCAGTGGGTAAACAGGTTTTCTAACATTGATGGATACAAGCTAGGAAAAGTATTGAATTTTTTTCTAATTAGCCTTTTTTTCCCTACAAAATTGGCTCTTTATAATTTCCCTCCATGTCCAGTGCATAAAGGTAGCTGTGTATATGAATTCAATTTATATGCCAATGATGTTTTATACATTGTCTTGTCTGCATCTCATTACTGTCATTAATAAGCACTCCAATACATCTCGTTACAAGGTTAATTGGGACAAATCTAAAATACGTCCCCTTTTATATTGTAAATATGATATCTCCTGGCAGCACATTCCTGGTGGATGGACACAAAAGTTAGGATGTCTTATTAAAGGTTCCTATAAGGTATCATAGCTGCACTCAGTGGCTACATTGTGCTGTAAGTACAACTGTATGGAAAAATTGGCTGTATGCAACAGAATCAAGGTGAAACCTGCACTTTCCAAGGACAGGATGGGATGCAATTTTGTACAGCTAGTCTTCTTTTGTTTTGGTTTTTGGCCACATTTATGGGCCAAAATCTTTTATATTATGATGCATATGCCAGTCTGTCTAAGAGTTAACTTCTAATTTTGCGTGCATGGTTTGAAAAGTGCATTCCTTCACAAGGTTTGGCTGCACCCAGGTATGGCAAATTTACAAAAGGGCGTTTTCCAAGTAAAAGGTGGTTTTCTCTGGGCAACAGAGAGGAGCCTTGGGGTTGACATATCAAAATTCATCTCAGGTCAATATCTGCCAGTGTCAGCTAAGAGAACACACTGGAACGAGTACATGGATCACATATATGGCTTTACCCCACAGGACTGAGGGTTAAAACTCCAGGAAAGTGGGACTGAAATGTTCTCTCCTGTAGATATGGCTCACACTGCCAGAGCCCTGATGCTTCACCTGATGAGCACAATTCACATCATAGGTTTTGGGACTTGAGTTTGTCCATTGACTACATTAACCATAGAGGGTTAAAAGCTTCCACAGCACCTGTAGGTGGTGTTAGTGATGTTCCCTTCACACAAATTTATGTCCTGTACTGCAGATGAAATGAATTCCTCTCTGAAAATCTGGGCTAATACACCGACTAAATCCCTCCAAAAGAGGGCTGTCCTGGCCTTTGTTTCCTCTTTGCAGAGTTGGACCTCACTGATTCTGTATCCCTTAGTCAGGAGATCACCCTGCCACAAAGTTTTGATGATAAGCACTACCAAACTAGAGACATGATCAGGAATCCTTAAAAAAGGGCTTTAGGCAATGGCCTGAAACCCTGAAGCTCCAGCCTGTCCTGTGATGTTAGAACACTGTGATTTATGCTTATCTTAAGTTGAGACAAAATTTAATTTAGTCCACTATATACCTGGAAGAAAAATAGACTTCCATAATGCTGTTTCTATGGGAGGCACAGAAATATTGTTCATGTTCCAAGTTGAGGAAGGAAACAACGGTACAAGACACTGGTCAAGAAGGTGAGTGTGTATTACAGAAAATGGTAAATTCCAGCTCCTCATTAGCACAGTAAGTCTATCCTTTATTCCCTGACATAGAATGTAAAGTTTCACATCCCCAAGCATGAGCTAAATAGCTCAGGCAGGCTCTGTACCACAGTCCCAGTTTAATTGATACAGTACTGTCACTTCAAACAAGCCATATTAGTGGCATGTTATCTCTACTGTTGTTTGTTCCAGACCCTAGGCAACAATTAATTTTGTCATGCCAACAAATACTTCATTTGATATCTAATGTACCATTGCCATAACAACTCGGATAAATATACCCTATAAAATCTATAGATAAGCTTTAAAAAAAGACAGCTAGCTGATAAAAATCTGAATAAAAACCCAACCAACCACAAAACAAAACCAAAAAAACTCCCCACCACAGCCCCACCATCCTGTAATTTGAGGTTTCTCAGTGGATCCTTATATGTCACGACAGGAAAGGCTGTGATAAATACCATTAGGTTGATGCCATTGGATGCTGGACTGTCCATGCATGGTTTCAGTGACCAGTTGTATATTGGACCAGATAAAATTCCACATTAGTAATACTGATGCAGAAATGACTTTCTTGATTATATATTTTTATTTTTTTGGCTAAAGGTCCTAATGAAACTTATGTAAATCTTATAGGAAATACAGGATTTTTGCATTAGAGTCAGCCTTCAGTAGCACTCCGTATTGCTAATATTAAGTAAATGTTTCAACAGATTAAACAGTTTTTATTGTGCTTGAAACTTCTCTAACTTGGCAAGAGCAAAACAAATCGTGGGTATCAGAGATCTCATCCTGTGGAAAGTATGCCTCAAACAAAACCCCAAACATTTGCTTTTATCTCTCAAAATCATCCAATGCACACATGCATTTGCCAGTCCTGTCCGGTGGTGAGGCACTCCACAGTGCATTGAGAACAACTTATTGTTTGAATTTACTCTTGCTCTGCAAGTTTCTGGAAAAACAAGTTTGACTTTACTAATGTCCTGTTGAAAACTGATGAAAAAACATCCATATGAGGCATTTTACAAACATTTTTTTAAAATTAATAACATTATGTGCTACAAAGTAATTTATTCCTGTTACTTTAAGGAAAAAAAATATTTTCTATGCATTAAAAATCCACTATCATGTTTTTATGTTCAAAATCTCATACCTGATTTTTGGCAGGATAAATTCTTCAGAATCTGTTGTAGATACTGAAATACAGCTCTTTCCTCAAAACACTTTACTTTCTATTTTTTCCCTTAATGTCTAGAAATCCTAGAAGAGACAATACAAGTATCAAATAGACACTGTGATATAGAAATATTTAAGAAACGTTTGGGAAAGACACCCCTAGTCCATGTGTCTGTATGTGTGTGCTGCTTTTTTAATCAAATTTTCAGGAAGATAGGAGAGAAAAAACAAGCCCCAAACTATCTTCCCTATATTTTAAACCCCTTTAAGATCAGACAAGATTCTTCAGTCCAAGGTTGGATGCTGTGTCATTCTGATCCTGGAGATGTCCCCATGTCCTGCAGAGGGTACTGGCAGCAGTGATGGAAATGCCACTTTCATTCCTGACCTGACCTGAGTGTGACACACTGGTGATCCCAGGGCAGGGAAGTCCCTATTTTCCCTCTTCTCCCTCCCTCTGGATGGTTGTGCTGGTGCCAATGAAACAAATGAAGCACTGAAAGCTTCCTAATAATCCCTGTAATGTCCCAAGAAGTTCCATCTTCCGTGGCTGGCTCAGGAGCACTGCAGATAATCCTTAAGAAATGTTGCAGTTTAGTCCTCAATAATAGACCTTTGATGTGTTTTCTGAGGTAAAAAGGAAAAGGTGTGTTGATTCTTTCTATCTCTTCTTCTACAGCCAGAGCAGACTGCATACAGGCAGAGTACAACCACCTAAAAAAATATTTTAACACGTCAAAAGACTTATTTTCTGGGTCTTTTGTACAGTTCCACTCACCATCCTTGAACAGTAGTTCTCTCACAGTTGTGTATAGAAGTGTATTTTGGTGAACATGTTTTGAAAAACAAAGAGAAATGCTGGTGTTGCCTTCATATCTACAGTGGTTAGTTCTGGGAAAATATGGGAATATTCATTTTTCTATGAAGCAGAGATATTATTGCTACTTACCCAGAGAAAGAAGCAATCCGAGTGTCATCTAACTTCAGGGCTTTTCAGCCATTAATACAAGGTATAATCTCCATAAGAATAATTTATAAAGCTTCTACCATGTGTGAAGATAACAAAGCACATTTTAATAAACCAAGCACAGTGACTGAAAAGCCCATAAGTCTTTCTTTCATATAGTTTATGAATTCCTTCCTAAAATTCCCCTTACCCCTAAAATACATCTGAAGGCATGGAGATAGCAAGCGTGGCTCTGTCCTAGCACTCCTCCCTGGCTGCTGTAAAATTGAACTATTCAAATGTGCTTCAAAGGATGAAACAAAATGAAAAGGGGACTAGATTTATCTCAGAGGCACCCACTTCTGATGGCTGAAGTGTTTGAAGTCCAAAGAGTTTCCATTGAGCACAAGCCAAGGAGCTGAGTTGTGCTCTCTGGGCGCCTGCTCCCCAGGCAGGCGTGACATCCTTCACGCCAGCGGGGGATCCTTCTCTCATCAGAGCAGAGCTTTGAGGTGAATTGCTGGCTGTTTCTAAATTCTCCTTGTTTGCCCACCTGTGGCTGATGGCAAGGCCACTGGTGTGTTTTGTAAAGTAGCTGTGAGGTGTTTTGGTCTCCACACAAGTGAAGGTCACGTCGCCGTGGAGAGCCGCGCTGCAGGCGGCTGCCTCACTCCGGGCTCTCCTTCCTTCCTGTCTTTTCCAATCCCCATGGTCATGGGGAATCTGTGTGCAGAGCATTCCTGGTCGAATGGTAACGTTTGTTAAACTCCACCTGGTGCTTTTCTAGTTCCTGTGGCTGGGAGGGAGCCGTGTGCCCTGTGCCTGGGATGTGGCAGGGTGCACATTCCCTTTGTCACCAGGTAGCATCTCATTCCATCCCCAGGTTGCTACCAAACACAAGCAAGCCTAGAATGTTTGATGAATCAGCAATGGTGTTCTGATTTTTCTCAGCCAGTACCACCAGGCAGTCAGCAATGAAAAGGATAAAAATAAAAACAGGGAAAGCATGTTCCTTCAGCCTGTTTTAAAACATAAATAACTGGCATTTTCCCTTCTGCCAAGTTCCAGGTAAGCACAGCTCAAAGTCCCTCCCTCAAACAACACTCTAGGGAGGAGAGGATGGAAAAAAGGGCCAAGCAGCTGTGACTTGTACCTGAGAACAACAGAAAGCTCAGCTCAGCACCCTGCCTGCCCTAGCACACATTGGGAATGACTCAGCCTTGCTGCCACCTCAAATCCTTCATCCCTTCTGGCCTGCCTGGTGAGAGCAGCCAGGCAATGCTGCAGCACAGGCACCACAGTACCTTCTGGCTGTGTGTCCCCAGACAGAGCATCCCTTGGTAGCTCAGGGTAGCTCTGCATCCCTCCCCATTGCCTGGGCCCTCATTACAGCACCCAGTTTCTGAACAGACCCTGCACCCAGGGGTGAGACCCTCACCACTGCCTCAACAGAGCAAGCTGGCAGAAAGAAAAGCTCTTTACTGATTTTCTTTAGGCTGCTGATGTTCCAGGATGCCCTGTGGCATTATCTGGGCTGATACTCTGGTGATAGATGCTTGGTTCTCTTCCTGAGTTTCCACAACAAAATCAGGGTAGGAGGGCTGAAAATACCCTCAGCAGTGTGGGATCTGGATAGTGAGACAGTACTTGGATAGAAAAACTGTATGAAACAAGTTCTTGAAAATGTTGGAGGGTGAAATAAAAGAAAACAGAAAGGGTGCAGGCTCTTTCCACTGAAGTTTTGATTCCTACCTTGGTTCTGCTGCTGCAGAAATCAGGACCACGGTCCCATGGCCTCAATCTTACTCAGAGTGGAGGAGTTTCTTATATATATTTAAAACTAGAAAAACAGAACTTTGCTGTTAGAATGAGTGTGGTGCTTCGGAAGCCAAAGGTGACCACGTGTGCTGCAGAGCAGGTGAGAAGAGATTGTATCCAAACAGATACATTTATCTTTAGAAAATAAGTAAAAAAATTCATTTTGCTTTGGCAAAATGAAAACTTTATCTCTAATATTTCTGCCAGATTCTTCAACTGACTTCTTTTTTAGATACTGTGTGACTCTGGTCCTCCCATTTTGAAGTGCAAACTGGAAAGAGCTGCTTAGCTGCTGTAGCACTGGTGCAAGTGGGAATGCAGTCAGGCTGAAAGGAGGAGGTTTTTCTGTCACTCTCAGATGTACACTTCTGTTACTGAGGTTTCTTATCAGAAAATGCACAATAGCACTTGAGTGTACGAAAACGAGAGCTCCCACCAAATGTCAGTCACTACTGATAGCAGGAGTTAGTAGAAAAACCAAGATATTAGAGCTTGTTTATCTTCTGGCAGCGTTGTAACCGTCCCTTCTGAAACACAAACCCCCAGCCAGATGGGCTCCTGCAGCTGCCCTGTAAAACAGGAGAGGTTGGGCTTGTGTTCCAGGGAAATGTGTGGATCCAGAAGAGCAGGGGAGGTGGCAGTGGCCCACCCAGGAAGAGTCAGAGATTTTGGTGTTGTCTGTTCATCTTCCCAAGCACAAGTGTCTTTATCTGGGACACTCTTCCTTGTCACCTCAAAGGACCAGAGGAATACTTTGTACCCAATTGCATCATAAGGCAGTTTATACTTTGAGGATTTTGAAAGCAATTAAAAAAAAAAAATCATCTGTTTTCAGAGCAAGCCTCACCCAAAGGCTGGGATGGAGGGAGCTGGGATGTTTGCCCTTGCATGTCCAGAGGTGGGAAAAGCACCATGAATGGGAACATCTGAGGGTTACATCCAGTAATGGACTCAAGTACTTACAGGTGATGGAAGCAGCAGTTTAAAGCATTAAAACATAAAAATCTAGCTCCCCTTCTGCCTGATGCAGAAAGTTGGGTGCTGTGAGGAGCCAGTTTTGCCTCTGCAGATACCAAGAGCTGACCTAACCTTGATAGACCTGACGATTTCCATGTGTGCTCTTGGGCCAATGCGACAAGGACGGGTCAAGCACTGTCTGTGCACAGGCAGAAAAGTCTTTCTTTGCTAAGTGTGCTTTGGAATTGTGTTGGATTTCTCATCCTACCTGTGAGCATTTGTTTGCAAATCATTTTACAGAGTCAGTGCTTTGGTTTGCAGGAGAGCAGAGCAGTGAGTCACAGCACAAGCTGGCACTGGCAAAACCTCTCCATGTTAATGAGCTACACCCAGGAAATGTCTCCTCTGCACCCAGCCATCCTGCCCTGCAGCTTCCCAGATCCTCGGTGTGCTGGCAGGGAGTGTGCAGGGCCATGTGGGGCAGGTCACACCTGGGCAGAGCTGGAGGTGCTTCCCAAGCATCATCTCCGGTGCAGGAAGGCAACACCAGCATCCCTTCACCTTGCCTCGCGTTTTTAGGGAATGAGTGTGCTGCTCCATCCTCGGGAGGAGCTGGTGTGCCTCCAGGTGAAGCTCCAGAGGGGAGCACTGCTGTCAGTGCCCCTGGAGGGCTTCAGAGGTGCAGCAGTGTCCCTGGCACTGCCCCTTCCTTGGGGGTCAGTTGTCCTGTGCCTGCGGGCAGCAGAAAGTGGGGCTGGTGCTCTGCTCCCTTGCTGTGTTCATTTTGCAGGTTGGCTCATAATGCTATTTAAAAATCGCTTTTCAAGGAAACAAATGTGCTTTCTGTGGACTGACTGCATGTGTTTATGTAGCAGATAGATTAATATGAGCAGGATCTTTTCACCACCCAGTGAATTACAATGCTAAGATAAGTGATGTTATCTTTCAAGGCAAATGTTTTTGTGTACTAATACCTTATCAGACATTATACCAGCAAAAAAAAAATGTTCCTTTTCTGAGGCTGATAATGCAAAGCCTTATGCATGTGCCTGTCTTGAGTGTTGCTTAAGAACAGTGAAACAATGAAGGCATTTGAAGACTATTAGCACAAAATGAGCTCAGCCATTGATTTTATTTCACTTAATGTTTTAAAGCAGGTTGTATGCTTGCTCCCCACAGCACATACTTGTTGTCTGTGATGCAAGTTTGCCAGTGGTTTGGTTTGAATCCTGAGGAAATAAATGCACTTGGGATCCCATTCTGTGACAGCAGTGATGCTCTCCGCAGGTGATCAGGCTGGGCTGGGTGAAGGCAGGCTCCTAATGCTGACTGAAACAGCATTTCAGCTTCATCAGTGAGCAAAATCCCACACTTGTCACTCAGAGAGGCAGCCTGAAAAATGTGGGATGTCTTCTCTCACATCAGTTTTACCAAGTGGAATTTGCACACTGGAATAGTGTTTGGGGATTCATGGTCTGAGGGGGTACCACAGAAGGAAATAGAAATCTATTGTGTTTTAATTGTGAAAACAACAAGCATATTAGAGTTGTGCAAGTATCAGTCAGTTTAGGCTATGCTTATGTTGACATTTTTATGAAACACTTTAGAGGTATTTTTCTATGAGTACCCATAATGGTTTTTGTATGTGTGAATTAATCATATGGGTTAGTACCATTATCACAAATTACTTGTGGAAGTCTGTAGTAAGGAAACTGAACTGAATATGGGCAGGCAATATTGCTAATAGCATTTAAATTTATGTGGCAAATTTACTAACATGATGTTGAAAAAATATACAGTATTTAATTAGAGAAGAAAATCCTTCACTTCACAAGCATTTTATTTTATGCAGCAAGGACTGTCATTCCTCTTGTGAAGTTTATGTTGGTTGAAAGCATAAATTTTGCTGATGTATATACAGGTTTCTGTTCCCAGTGGTTAACACTGTTACATTTAGAAAATTGACAAAATCAATGGCAGTAAACCAAAGATCAATTTAAATTTCACGTTTAGCTACTTGTTTTAGAGTTTCTCTGAAATTTACAGTCACTGGCATGTTTTATGTTTAGAAGAAATAGATGAATACAGCTGCTGCCCATTTGTAGCAATTGTTTCCTAAATTTGTGAACTGAAAATATATAAATGCACATATAAAATTACACATATGATATAATATACATAACACCACTCATCTGCCATATAATTCTTTGCAGGTTTTTTCATTATCTGTTGAAAGCATTAGAGAATTGTCACTAATAAGTGTTATAAAAGTAATGAATAGTAATTGTTTTAGATACTCAAGCTTTCGAAGCTGTTAATTTACTCTCCCATTCTGCAATAGTTGTCACTCTAAAATCAGGTCACTATAGAGGTAAGAATCTATAAATATAGTGCCTGTGTCATATCCCATCATCTCCAAAAGGATCATGCTCTCTGTCTGTTTAAGAGGTTTACATATTCCGTATAATACATGTATGATAAATTAAGCACTCTTTTCTGGACCCCTTTAAATGGAAGGAATTGAAAACACAATAATGATATAATTAATTACGGTCTTATACGTGCAGAAAAATTACACCTTTTTCGATTAGTGTGAAACATGAGTGTCAAATCAGTAATAAAATCCTGATCAATAAAACAATAATAACGATGTTGTTAAAAGTGGACCTAGAAAGGTGTTCATGGCAACGTGTTTTAGGGGTTAGAAACCCTTTTAAAATAAACGGATTTCATCTTTACACTGTGTCATCTAAATCATTACAATGTTTGTGTATACAATTATCATCAGACGATAAATTGCAGCTATTGAATGGATTAAGTTTGAACTGTTTGACCTCATAAATCTGGGTTTGTCATAGCTTCAGCAAATGCTTGTGTAACAATCAGTTGATTACATGGCAGAGCAGATGTATGTATGTTAACTGGAAAATATGAAAGGATCAGGGTAATTCAAAGTTCATTGGAAGAAGTTTATAAATGTCTGACAATATTATGCTAACACGTTCTCCATATACCTTTCTCATTGGTATTTTTTAATTCTATTTTTTTTTCTCCTATTTTATTGTGAGATTTATGATTAATAGAAAAAAAATCATAAAACTAAAATCTTGAAATATTTGGAAGAGAATTTAATGGAGCAGTGAAATATTTTGGCAGGATCTAGTGAGACATATTCTAAAAACATCATTAAAAATGGACCAAATAGCAATGATGAGTAAATAGCATTTTGGAAAAAAAGCAGGCACACATACTTGAAGTGGAAAAATGGCATGAAAAAGCATGAGGCACTTGACAAAATAGGAGCTATAGATTTCTGCAGGATTATTTTAATCTGCAGGTCATATCCTACAGATTAGGATCGTGTATCTGTCTGATGTTGTTCACCTGAAATAAGAGTAGGCAGAAAATGGACACCAGGACTTTATATCCAAATTTTTCTTTTTTGTGTTGAAAGGTCAGGTTTTTTTCAGTAGTACTGAAAATGAAGAGAAGGGAGAAGATAAAAATAGTTAATATTACACACTAACACCTGTAGCTATGGATAAATAATTTGTTATTAGACCAATTTTTTAAAAAAATTGAATCCTTTTACACCCAGTTTCTCTGTGCACACAAAATCTGTGTCTCTGCCTCTGGCTTCTCATAAGAAAAGAAACAACCACATTTTAAATACTAATTATATGTAAATAAAGCTCAAGTTATTGCATGTGATGAAATATTTTCTAGACCGGCATCAGTTCGTGAAATCAGCTCAAAAATTATGATAACATGATGATTTCTCAGAGTCCCACCAGTATTAAAGGCAGGTTGGACTGACTTTGGAAAAAAAAACACTAAGCTGTAACAAAGCAATTAAATCTCTATGCACATCTAGGTCAAAATTGCTAAGTGATTTTTGACCATTTTCATAATATCTTAGCTTTTGACATACAAAGAATATTTATTGAGTATTTAATTTTAAAAATTACATATTTTTTCAAGATAAAAGCCAGCTTACTTTCATATTAGTATTTAAAAAAATTACATGTTTAAATCAAACCTTTCTAAATAAAGGTAAAATATTTGAATAAATCTGGAAAAAAATTTTTTTTTCTTTTCACTTAAGTATTAAATTATTTAGTTTTGGCTGCCACATGAAAATTAATCTTTTCCCCTTTAACTTCTTAGCTGACTAATGTAATGTAAAAAATGCCAGCTCTTTGAATAAGAAGAGACATGTTCAGAGTGCACACCCACCAAAAGGTATGTGTAGTGTAAGTGCATTCTGAGCTATCCACGTCTCTTCCTATTTTTGTACAGAATGCCTTTAAAAAAAGGTTTTCCTCTTTGTGAGAAATACCGTGCTTAACAAGTGTCACTTGAAATTACTATTTTTGTATGCTCCTGTGAGAAATATTTGCAAGTAGTGCAATCGTGCTGCTCTTTTTGAACAGGTCTGCTCTGCCCAGGCTTCAGAACAGGGACTTGAAGGTTGGTGAGGGGACAGCCTTTATGTCATAACATGCCTTTTATTGTGAAAACCTTCAAAATCCAGCCAGGTTATACACTGACAGAAATTGCAGTTTGCACTTGAGCGACAAAGACTTTGATATTTAGCAGCTCAGATTTCCATATGTTCTGTCCTTGTGGAGCACAGGCAGAGCCGCTGCCCCCGCGCCGAGCCCAACCCTCCCATCCCCTCCCCAGCTCTGGGGCAGCTGCACCCCCAGAATAAATCAGAATATACCCCCGCAGCTGCTCCTGAATGTATTTAATTTATTAGTGAAATAGCAATGATAATTAAGAGCTAATTTAAAAAATGTTAATATTGTAGTCTTACTGCAGGAATTTTCCTTTGTCATTTATGGTTCCTACATGGCTGTCTCTCTTCTTAGCTCAAAATTTACCTGCCTTTAAATACTGAAGGCAGGTTCTCACTTTGAGGAAGACCTTTAGGATGTAAATTGTCATTACTCCAAGAAAATCAGTTAAGTGACACTTTTCACCACTGGAGGAAACTGCTCCCAAATAATACCTTGCTAAATGTAACGGGAATCACTCTACTGGGAAATCTCCCTGATGTTGGTATAGGTGTCAATGCAAAGTCCCTTATAGGGTATCTGAGATTAGATTGTTTGTTTGCTTAATTTTTCTTTTCACCTTCAGCCTTGTGGCTGCGAAGGGGTTAATTTGGAAGGCATTATAAAGTCATTTCTCTATAGCTGTTGAAGTAGAAGTCTGCTTGAATTTGTGCCCCTCCTTCCCATTTAAAAATGAAAAAATAAACTGTCACAGAGATAATGTTGTGGTATCACTTGAGTTGCCAGTGAACAATAGTCTATATCATAAGAAAAAAATATACATATTTTGCCACAAGCCTCTGATCAGTAGACACTCCACACAGAATGAGCATAGCAACTACATTATCTTTCACCCTGAGGTTGAGGTCATTGTCAAGGATTTGAGGACAAGCTTGTATTGCAGCTGCCTGCATTTAGAGCTGTCAGAGCTTAGAAAAACCTGCCTGATGGACACGTTCTTGTTTTGTATTAATTTTTTTTTTTTAAAGCCCTGCAATCCTATGGGAGATTTAATTAAGAACGAGCGCAGAAATCTCCAGGAAAAGGATAGCACCTTTAAGTACCTGTAGTTGTTTTTCATTCCGGTCCCGTGAACTCCTACAACCGAATTTTAAGAGAAAGCAAATGACTAATGAACAGCACCTACTCTCCAGAGCAGCTCCCCATTCTTTGCTGAAAGGCAAAGGCTGGCTAAACGTCCAGCTTTGGAGGGGCTTGTTTCACAGATATTCAGATCTCAACAAAACAGCTCGCTGGAGCCCTTAACTGTGTTACAATTGGCCTCTTAATGAACAGATGAACTTTTCTTTTCACCGTTTCAAGTCTGTTATCCAAGACTAAAGGGTAGCATGGCTATTTCATTTCTGACCTGCCTAACATATAATTAGAAGGTTCCTGGAGGTACTTATAATTGAATTATGGGTTGTTTCATGAGCATTCTTCCTAGTAGGTAGGGATGTAAAAAGCAAAGCTCATCTGGAATGCATGCAGGGAAAGCCGATGATTTAGTAGGTCTGTATATTGCCTGAAATATTAGATTACAACTATGAGTCAAAAAAACCCACTGGTTAAAATTTATTTTTATTAGGAAAATTATCCTAAGTCTAAAGCACCAATTTCTGTGACAGTATAACTGGATACAGCTCGATTGATTTTAGTGAAGCTCTACTCATTTATACCTACCTCAGGTTAGAGAAGGGTCTAGTGAATTAGTCCCAGTCACACATTTTTCAGACATGAAACATTCAGCTAATCTCTTGGAGCCCTGTAATTGGCTAACATAAAACATTACCGGATGATTAAAATTACAGTTGACTTTCAGATTTGTTGTCAAGTAGATTTGAAATGTGGGGAAATAACTTAAAGGGTCTCTTTTGCTCTGGCTCTCCCGTGTTTATGGATTGATTGTCAGATGCACAGCCCTTGTAGGGGAGCGACTCCTGATTGCTCTCAGCAGTATGTGTCCTTCACCTCCTGTGGAAACTGCTGCTCTCAGTGCATGGACAGGATTATTTAGATAAATGTCAGCTTGGAAAATACAGGAGTATTAGTAGAGGGGAAGGACAGCACCTTTGAGTTGTGACCAGCACTGTCCTCTGCATCATTGTGGATTTAGTTTTGATGGAGGTCCCAGCTCCTCTCTTTTAAAACACTGCCAAGCAAAAATTTTCACTAATCTGTACTTTGACTATAGATAGCTAAATAACAGCCTATTTCATCCTGTCAGGGATGTTTTTGGAACAGGAATAGTTACTGTTCAGACATCAAGAATACCTGCCAAATAGCCTTGATTTGTTTAAAACAAAACCAAAAATTCCCTCTACTTTTATCTAAATATGAACTTATCTTTTCTCATCCAACTCCCTTTTAGTACATAGGTGCTATTTTGCCCAAAATATAAATTGGGCAAAAGACTGGAAAAAACCCACATAAATCAGAATATTCCCCTTCCACAGCAATCTCTGCATAAAAATGGAGAAGAAGGGAGGGTTGAGAAATAAAAAAGTTGACCTTTCCAGCTGCAGAAGAGGCAAAATTAAGTTCTGAGGTCACAATGTGCTGCATGATGGAACATGGGTCAAGGAGCCACTCCCTACAGCATTACCTGTGCTGGGAGCCATCGTGATGGCTATTTGCAATCTCTCATTTAGAAACAGGCCAGTCCTAGCCTTTAATTTAGAGTGTCATATTTCATGAATCTGTAAATGATAGCAAGAAAGCCTTTCTATAATCTGTATTAAACCATTTGTTTGGGGGAGTAGAAATCTGACTTTATTAAGCTGATAACTGCGTCAGCTACCTTCAAGTCCAGTTGCAGAGGAAGAACAGGAGTATTGGTTTTATTTTACCTGTGGTACATTCTTCACAGGCAGCTTTATCCCACCTTACCTTTTAAACTAAGGGTATAGTGTAAACCTTGGCATGCTGCAGGTAAAGACTATTTAAAAAATATCTGTCATCGTCAAGTATAATGACCTGTGAATGTTTGTTAATAATCTTGAAACAGTTTCTGATCTGTTTCCTAATAAAGCACTGAATAACAATAATAAATGCACTGTGCACTAGTCCAGCAGAATTATCTTAATAAGTAGTATAAGCAAAGCAAATAGGATCTGAAAAGCCTTTCCTGGCATCAAAAGTCATAAATCTGTTTGCATTGTTCCCTTCTGGAGATCCCGTTTGCTGAACGGTCTTGTTGACATTGACTGTTCCTCTTGCCTTGGCATAATCAATATTTTAAATATGAAACTATGTGCAGACTGGAGTTACAGACATTTCCTCCCCAACTGGCCCCACATCCATATTCTGAAAGAGGAGAAATCAAGTGCACCCCTCTATTTCAGCATGTACATTACACTACCAATCCAGGAGCAGGCCTTCAGCAGTATTTTCCATAAAGTGTGCCAAGGACAATGTGGAGAAAAAACCAGCAGTGCAAAGTAGAAAAAGAGGAATATGAAATGGTGGAAGAGTAGAGGTCTTGCCTCATGTGCAGTGTCAAGATCACAAATAAAGCAATACACCTTATTCTGGGATCTCAAAGAGGATGGGAAATACCCATGAGATTCCAAGCAGAATCTCATTTTTCCATGAGAAATGATGCTGCTTTTTCTATTCCATGTTTTTTGGCACCTTTTTATGCCTACAGGGCTTTCAAAAGAGGAGTGATTCTCATCAGTGCAGCACAAAGAAAATACACAAACATAATTCTCCTTGACATATCTTGCTCCTGTTTTTTGGCCCATTTGGGGTGACTCCACTGGAAAGGGGCTGGTTTTCAGTCGCTCATCTTCAGGGTTTGTCTCTGTATTAGTGATATTTAGGGTACTTTTGGAGGGCCGTGCTGTCAACAGCCCACTGCTGCTGCCTGGCTCGTGTTCTTGCTCTTAAATTTCACCAAGAATCCTCCCTCTGGCATGTGAGAAAATCTCCAAAATCACAATTTTAGGTTCTTAGCCATGTTATCACTATTTCTTTGTCCTTTAATTCAGTGTTAAGGAGTGGATTGTTGATTGCCATTCCCTGCTCTCATTAGAGCCTTTGTCATAAGAATCTTGTGGTTCCGGACCGGTCAGTGAGGGGTCTGCATCAAAGCTCTTTTGCAAAATAGACTTAGGAGGCTTTGTTTTGTAGTTAAAAATGTTTCTTTTTTTCTTTTTTGAAAAGCAAAACACTAATTCATTCTTATGGCAATCGTGTTAGAGAGAAGATGAAACATTGCCAAGAAACTATTTTCTTATAAACATCGTAATTCACATCTTCTCATTCCCTCTTCAATTTCTCTTCTTGCTGCAAACATCTAGACATTCCCTGTCAGAACATGCAAGTCTTTGCTTATGTCTTATTTCTTCAAATGATTCAAAATGTGCACTCATTAAAATACTGAGATCCTCTATTGAGTATTTACTGTTTTTCCTACTGCTGCGTGATATTTTGGCAGCTCTTAAAATGTCTAATTCTCTTATTGTGAGAAAACATCACCTTTGTCTACAGGAACAATCACTAAACACCAGGTCCCTGGCTCCAGCATTGCTGTAAAGAGCCACTGACTGCCCAAAATTGCCTTGTTGAGTGAAAATCTCCCATGCAACAGAGGAAATATGTTCCCTTGCTCCCTTTCATCATTAATATTGTACTTCAGTCTCATCCAAGGGGAGATGTACAATGCATTAAGAGTTTTGGAAGTCGAGATTGTGTTGTGATAATGTTTTTTCTAAACTTTTAGATATCAGTGGCATCCCCATTGTACCAACCTACAAAATACTTAATTGTTGCCTGTAACAAAGACAAGGCACAAAGAAGTCCCAGAAAACTTTTTGTCAGGTTTTTTTTTCAGTATTTTTTTTTTCCCTAAATGAAGCATAATATTTGTGGATGTCAATCTGTGACATTTGCCATATTTCATAGAGAGAGATGCCTGTAGGGCAGCAGGCCCTGATGACTGCTTGGGGGTTTAATTCAGTGCTCTGTGATTTGAGTGTTGGGTGTGTGGGGGACTGTGAGCACATGAGCAAGAGGCAATGCTCTTACAAGGTGCAGGGAGACTCCTCAGTGCTCAAGTGAGCTCCTCAAATGAGTTTTGAAGATGGTGCTGAGGAACTCATCAGCAAGGGGTATTTTACTGTGACTGCATGCTCTAAGAATGTAACTGCTACCTTTGAAAAATAAATTTGGAAAACCATAAGGCACCTCTCAGATGCATCAAGTTGGACACCCACACTTGCAAGTTTTGAATATCATGGCTTTGATATTTACAGTGCCCTAAGCATCATTTCACTGATGCAGCAGCCACACAAAGCAATGAAGTTGCTTCATCCATTTTACTACTTTTAATTTCTGTGTAAGCACTTCTTAGCCTTGTAGACCCTGAAGATGCCAGTCAGCCATGCTCTCTGGTTTCACTGGCTCTTAATTAAGCTGATAGTCTCTCAGACCCTTTCAATCTCTGTAATATTAATTTACTGTTACTGTTAGGCCAGTAATCAAACTGCAGTTCCCTCTTTCTAACTGGGAATGTTTGCTATTCTGTATTTTATTCAGGGTTCTCATCTGTAGCTTACATTTCTCTCTATTTCTTGTTGCTTTATTAAAGAAATTACTATCCTTTCCGTTTCCACTGACTGCCTCTCTCCTTATTATTTCTTTCTGGCTCAGTGCATTTACCTGCCAGCTGCTTCCCTTTGAATTTTTTCAGCTTCCTTTGTATTCTTTCTCCACCCATCTCCCAGTATAATAATATATCCTGTTGCAGCAAATGTGTCTGATCCTGTGCACAGTAGTTAATCCGTGAATTTCCTTAAGGTTTTTCATGTACGATTTGCTCCGTGCACGCCACTGTAAAATTATATTTTAATTTGTTAAAACCTCTGATAGTTATTAATATTTAAATCAAATCAAGTTAAATGACTATGTTTTTCAAATCAAAGCTTGTATATTGAAGGAGACTGCAAAGACTGTTCCTGTGTCTTGTTGAAGGCTCACAGAAAGTTTTCAGCCTTCTCAAAGAAAGCATCAGCATTCATTTTTGACGCTGAGTCTTATGAATCCTTATGTTTATAACACTCCTCAACTGGAATAAATCTTCCAGCTGATTATCACAGCATTTGGCACAGTGCCACAAGCAGTTCTGGGAACAGTATTCAATCAATGTGTAAACTAGTGAAATGCCAGGAACTTTTGAAAGACCATGAAGGATGATTAGTTAGTAAAGAATAAACAATGTTCCAACGTTGAGTGCAGCTACCAGCTAAAACAGGGCTGAGGAGGAGGATTTTCCATGATTTAAAATGAATATATAACTTCTAATTTAGGCAGGTATTTATGTTTTGTTATTTCACACTCCAACGTTTATTTAATCAAAGCCAGGTATACAGGGGTAAGATTTTTAAAGAAATAAACACTTTGATAGTACTGTAACATGTCTGTGTTACCAAGCATTCACTCATTCTTTATTTATAGTTAAATGGGAAGCTAATGGAATATAAAAGGGAGGGATGAACAAAAAGATTTTAGCATCTTCAAGAATGAACATAATAAAAAGAAACCTTTTTTTAGTCTTACTGGAACAGCCACACCTTAGATTGTTGCCCTTTATACCAAGTTTTGGTGCTTGATTTTATTCATGCAATGAGAATGCTTCCTTTCTAATTTAATAGCCCTTGTACTATTGGGGAAAAGGATTTTTCTGTCTATGTATGTTTGAAAGAATTGAGTTTTAAAGCAGTAACCGACTTCTGCATTTCTCTCAGAATTTAGTGCTCTTCTGAAGTGCTCACCTAAATCCTAAAAACCAAAATAATCCCTGGGTCTCAGAGGACACAGTTAGTCCTATATACTTATATGGTGAAGTTCTGGTTTCCACAGCTTCCAGATTATATACAGAGATGCCTTTCATTTAGCTATGTTCATTCCAGTGTCGATGGGATCCGTGGGGGCTAATTAAAGGTAGTTTATAATCTTTAGGAGATCTTAAATTTTCCCTTAAATTTAATAACCAGACTTGCATGCAGAGCTCAACAGCTGAGACATGTAACCTCTATCTCCTAGATCACCCTTTCTATACATAAAGGTATTTCTCAGATGCTGCACCAAACTTTGGCTCCCTGTTTACTAGTCAGGCATAGCAAGAGCGAGGTTGAAACTCAGAGCCCAAAGTATTTTTATATTATTTGAAAGAGCAACGTTAAGTAGGCAAAGTATGTGCTGACAGCCTCTCAGACACACTGTGGTAGCACAGAGTCAGTCTGTTGCTGCATCCTGCCTACTGTTTGGTGCATAAAAATAATATCTGCCTTGTGTGTGACAAGAAGGTGTCGGGATATTCTCTTGGTGAGGCTGGAGACCAGAGATGTCTATATGCTTCATGTTATGTCGTTACATTTATTGACAACTGTAAATATAATACAGCTGAACTCTGCCATGCTACAGGAAAAAAAATATGTAGGCTTTCATTCTTCTCACAATAGCATTTAGTTCTTTAAGTCCAAAAACTGCACGGGGTCATGCACTGGGTTTATTAGATCTCATAGTTTTATTCTTCTATACCCAGAAGTTCAGGTCAGCTGTGTGGTTTTTCCCATGATCTCATTATGTGTGTCAGCAACAGACATGCATACAAAAGCAAAATCTTTGAAAAATATTTAGATAATAGAAGAGTTCAAGTTTTCTATTCTCAGACAGAATTTGTAGTCATCTTTTGAGCAGTGCTTTACAGTAGTTACGCTATATTCCAAGTGGGAATAAATACATGTTTTCTAAGGACAAGAGTAATATTATGACAGAAAACATAATAAAACCCTGAATTGGCAAGATGCAACAAAATAGGGGTAAAAAGAGGACTGTTCAGTCTGGTTTGAAATCTCTAATTTAATATATGGCTGTGCAGAGATGCTACAAAAATAAGAAAGTAATGTAAATTACAAGTTTGTAATGTACACAGAATTTATACCTTCTAACAAATAAGATGTTTTGCTATGTATATCCCTCTTTGAAACATCTGCCTGTATTATTTATATGCAGAAGTGCTATATCTCACTCTTCTCTTCAAACTAAGTCCTTGTGCATGTAGGATTTTCACCATAATACATTATTGAGATGTTACAGTGAGATGAGAGTGGGGAGCAGGAAAGTGATGGGGGTGGTGTGCAGGGTGTTTGTGCATGAGAGGCAAAGAGAAGGTTTGTCAGTAGGCAAAACAGACTTAAAAAGAACATTGGTATTTTAAGATACATCAGTGCATACCTTTAGCACTAGGTTTTCTTTTTCTAATGGATTTGACTTCTTTAATCTATGAAGAAGGTTAAAAGTGGTATCTTTGTTGAATTGCTACTGTATATCTAACGCTTGGAGGTTTTTCCCCCTCATGATGTGGAAATGGTTTCAATTCCTTTTAATATTCATTTAATGTCAGTGCAATATATATTGCCACCTTACTTACTGCATTAGTAAAAAATGTGCTTATGTGCTATGATTCTCTTATGGTAGAAACATAAAATCTTGGAAGGATCAAAGTCCACCAACGTTCACCCTCCTGCAACAGCAGGAAATTGATCATGTGAGAGATGCTCACCTAATGCTAACAGATTATTATTATTTATTATAGCACTAACAGCAGGGAGGTGCATTAGACACCAGGAGGAAGATGAGGTCCTTGTCCTGGAGTGGCTTCAGTCTCTGGGGTGATCTTGCAATCACTTAACTAGATGACCAACTATATACACACGAAATCTTTCTAGCTCGCATATTTAAGTGTTTTGTCTTTCTTATGTACGAGGCATTCCTGTAGGGTCTGCAGCATTAATTAAAGTTAACGTTTCCCCTCAGCATCAGAGAATGTGAATACATAAAGGGGAAAGCATCAAGCTCCTCCAGTGCTTTATGATTGTATGGAAGTTTCATTAAAAAAACACCACCCCTTTTCACTAGGTGCCTCTTATTTCCCTACACTGTATTTCCCACTTAATATTTTACAGCCAGCAAAAGCTATATTTTGTTATGCAGCCTTATTAAAACAAAGATCTTACTGACCACAGGGAAATTCCCGAAAGGCACCACTGTTGGACCAGAGTCTACAGAGGCAGTTATGTAAACCAGCTCAGAAAAAGGACATACATTATACTCTGTCATGTATATGTTAGGGTTACTCAAATGGCAAATTCTGGTCTAAATCCAAACTAAAGTAAGTTGTGCCC
Organism: Thryothorus ludovicianus; assembly: GCA_013397245.1. NCBI lineage: Eukaryota > Metazoa > Chordata > Aves > Passeriformes > Certhiidae > Thryothorus > Thryothorus ludovicianus. The sequence continues at coordinate 1,017,558 of VZTB01012354.1, read as the reverse complement.
AGACCTCCCTAAGACTTCACTGGTTTAACCCTTCTGTGTTGGTGTGTTTGCTTCCAATGTATCAAGGAGGTCTTAGTCACATCCCCAGCATTTCTGGCTGTGCTGCTGAGGTCTATCAGAGCAGGAGCAGGCATCTTGTTCTCTGCAGTAAAATCATCCAGAGATATCAGCAGATAGGTTCACTTCTCAGTAAAATTATTCAGCAGATTTCATTACGAGTGCGGCAGCTCTGTTAATCTGCATTTCCTATAAATACATGGCTTTGTTGCGTGTTCTTGGATGTTGTAAAGGTTTTCATTTGTGAAACATCATTTTTTCAGAAGTCCTGAAAATGCTAGCAAATGTGAATAACTTAAATCTCTCCATTTTGGACACATGAAGCTTAGAGATTGCCAATCCCTTTTCAGACGCCAATGTAAATCCCTTTTTCAGATTATTTTTTGGTTTAGGTTTGGCTATGCCTCTTGCTGGGTTTTTATCCTGCTAGTTATAGTCCCAGCAACAGATCAATGGAGTGGGACTCATGGACCATGCTGGCTTTCTTGACTCCCACAGTCACGTCCCAGCCACTGATCCGTTTCTCACATTTCTGATCCAGGAATTTTATCCTGATGACAGTCATGGACTACTGAGTCACAGCAGTGGACATCAGGGTTCTGAAATGGACTTCTACTTCCCCTGTAATCTGCAATCAAAACCTTTTGTCACCCAAGTTATATTTCCTGGGTTTAAAAACAAAAAATAGGCAAACACAACAAAATAACAACATGCAAAATATATTGATAATGAGAACAAGTTTATGATTACTAAATGCAGAGGGACATATCAAAGCAATGTTCTTCAAACAGGATATTATTTTGTAATTAAATACAACTTCAAAAGAAAAAAGCAAAAGACATCATCATTATAATGAGCGTTAAGTGCAGTTGAAACATCATTTGAGTAAAACAATGCTGGGTAACAAGGAGGAGAATTTATAGAGAAGGAAAAATTAAAATCATTCAGTGTTAAGAGAAGCAGGCCAAATTGTATTTGGAGAATTATGTTTTCTTAACATCTCTGTTATAAAATTATTCCCTGCATTATTTATTCTACAAGCCTTAATTGATAAATATTAGGTGACTGATTCTTGCAAAAGAGCAAGTGCTTGGTGAAACGTATTCCGAGCTGGTCTGGTTCATACTTATCATAAAAATGAAAACTACTGGAGCATAAAGAACTTACAAAAAGGCAGCATTACTGTGGATTTAGTGCAGTTGGTGTTTGATACACTGAGTTGTATTCATCACATACGCTGTGTCAAGGCATTGCTTACAATGTGTCGGATCATCTTACAGGCCATAAGCAAGCACTATATTTAAATTGAATGATACCAATATCACTCTGAGTTAATTCCTATATAATAAAGTATAAAAAAAGCAAGTAGCATCCATTTCCACATAATCTCTCTTCAAACTTATCTGTATTTGACTGCATTTTTCCCGTCAGCTTAAAAAAAGCAAATATAACTGAGAAGCCACCAAATTTAAAAAAGGTATTACAAAGACATTTAGTGAGGACATGCTATTTATTGGCTTTTTGATGGCTACAGTGTTTAAGCACATCACAAACAGAAATGGGCTTATTTCACATCTTCCTGAGACCAGGAGGCATCAGTAACATTCCCATTTGCAGAGTCCAAAGCAATGCAGTGACATGCCTGCAGCCTGTGGGGAGTCTGCACTGCAGCTGAAAACAAAACCACCTTTCCTTTACTGTTTTAACTGCCACTCTTAAATTTTTTAACTAGTTTTGCTCCCCCGCTAAGGGACACTTCTTGCCCTGTGAAATCCATCTATCCACAGAGTCCCTGTAGCTGTGAGTGCCAATAGACAAATCCAGACTCCTCTTCATATTTGAAATTGCTGAGGGAGATGTGACTCTGGGTGGAGCTCTGGGAATAGCAGAGATGTGCTGCTCCTGTTGGAGGGTTCCCCAGTCCCACTGCCCACAATAGGAGCTTTGCTCCTCTCCTCTAGGACTATTTCATTACCCTTCTCCTGCAAGGTGGACCCCACCAGTGTGGGGTCACCTGGCCAGCAGAGGCACGGGTGTCTGGAAACACATCCCATACTTCCCCTGAGCAGGGAAAGTGCATTTTGGTTTATTTTGCAAAATGAATAGTTCCAGAAAACCTTTTAATTAAATGTTCCATAAGTAGAATCAGAATTCATTTACAGTTGAAGCTGTTGGTGGCCAGACTGCTCCAGGTCCATACAACTTCTGCCTGGAAGAATGACCTAAAATATCTTTTTTTCCCCAAAGTTTTATCAGGATATATCACATTAAAAGGTTCTCTTGTCAAGAATTCAGATTTTTTTCCATGCCTTTATGTAGATGATATTCTCTATAAACATCATGGACTTCAGTAACTTCGGTAATAGGGGTCAAAATTTGAAAAGAACAATTGAAGGAGATTTCAACGTACGTTTGAAATTTTGGGTAAAGTTTACTTTACCCTTCCTCCTCCCCTCCATTTCAAAACACTAACAGGCTGTCCTTGCTTTTGGAGCGTCTCATTCTCGAGGCTCTCACCTTGCAAATCTCTACGTATGTGCTTTATTTCTTAAGTGTACACAGACCACAGCCAAAGCTTGGGCATATGTGTGCGTAGGACTAGGATGTCGTCTGGCAGATGGTGCCATGGCACCTAGATTTCTTCAGAAGTCAACTGAAGCTTTCCATCATTTCATGGAGATAAATAGGAAAGCAATTTTTGAATGCATTATAAAGTGCTATTCACTCAGAATTGCTTAGAGGGAATAACTAGCATAGCACATAAAAAACTGTGGGTAACCTACACACTGCCTTGCTGTGTATGTGAGAGTTGAATGCCAGAGTTTGTCTCTTTATTTAACATTTTGCATGCAAAAGGACAAGGTATTATACCATCAAAACAAATATTTTTTTTTATGGAAGGAGAACAGATACATCAAAATCAAGAATAGCCCTGAGTCTTGAATCTTAATATAACTCTTAGCTCATTAACACAAAACTCAGCTGGTTTTCTACATCCCAAAATGTCCTTATCTCTGCAGAGCTCTGTGCTGATTGCTGAAGGTGATTTTGAGACAAAACACTTGCAGAACGGTATGACACAATTTGTCTTTGTGTCAGAGGGAACTGTTTAAATGACTTGAGGTAAATCAGCAGAATAGTATAAGCACATGTTTGCCCACAGTCTTACCTGAAGATATAGTTGAGCTTGTATTACAAAGAATTCAGCTGTATAAATACCTCGTGCCATCTGTGTATGGCAGGGGAATTGAGCCAGTAGAAGCTCAAGACCTGTGTCAGTGTTCTCACAGAAGGACTGTTTATGAACAGATGTTATGTGGTGTTTTTCACAGAAAATGGGCTCTGGAGAGAGAAAATGTCTATCAATTACTGAGGTATTATGTATAACAGCAATTTTTAACCTTGAGAATGATACTTAAAAGTTCTCTGTGAAATATTCAGTGCCGTGACCACTTCCTTTGTGCTCAGTAACACACGCCCTTGCCTATTGCCCAAATTGTTTTTGATATTGCATTTAAAGTTCTTTCAGAGAAAATATATTAGATATTGTAGAATGTGTTATTCCTTGGGGGGGGAGAGAAAGAAAATATCAGTGGCCTGACTAGAAAACTTTTTCTATTTGCTAATCTAAAAATCAAGCTGTGTTTTTAAGATTGGGTTCTTGTATCATGCTTCTCAGACCTCTCTAAGGAATATATGGATTGAAACATTGTCATCTACTAAGCAAATTATGGGTGTCAAATGAATGGAAATATGTATGTATTCTATTAACCAGTGTTCAATCCCTGCTAATTAACACTGATTTTAGTTGAGTTTTGGGGTGTTTGGAAGAATGAGGTCTTAATCTTAGTGAATATTTACTTGCAACTGCTAAATCGGGTAATATTCAGTGAAATTTAGTAATTATGATACATCTGTATTTATCTAATAGATTGCCAGTGCTAGGTGGTTAGAGTAGTCATATCTTACTCTTCATTTTTATCGCTTCTATAAAACTCCTGACTTCACAGGGCCTTTGAATTTGGGCTCTCTGTGACAATAAAAACATAAAAATGGAGCCCCCAGTTGTTGCTAACAATTACAACCATTAGAGTTGGACTGTGCTTTACCAACCTGCTCCTGCTTCAGGAGACAAAGTGTATCTTACAAAAATTCACTGTTATTAAATATTCTCGCATGGGATATCTATGATTCTATAAGACCCTTATATGACCTGTGGACAGACACAGTGTTTTGCATAATATATATACTTTTATTTTCCTCTAGCTTTCTTATTATTTATTCAATAATTCCTTTTTTTTCTTGCTGACAGCAGTTGTATTTATAAAGCTAAATCCAACACAGCAAAATGTTCATCACTTTATAAACTAAACGCTAATGTTTTATTTATGTGCAATGAACAGAGAAAAAAGAACTGAATTGATGTTTACCTAACAAGCTGCAAAAAAGTGCAGTAACATAATAGTGAAGTTCATAAGCATTCTGGCTTGTAATTTTTGGTGTCAACATTTGAATTGCAGAAAGAGCTTATGCAGACATAGCACGTATACAAGTGCAGTTTAGATCTACATCTATAAAAATAACATCTGTTTAAGCATACATTACATTTAAAAATAACTGTACAGTGATCAGCTGGTTAAGTACAGTTAACCAGATGCCGTTTTAAAGTGCCAGATGGAACAATGAAACTAAGATTGAAAATTAAAAAATACTGTGAAAGGTCAAATCAATTAAGCAACCTGTTTTGTTGGCATGTAACAGTTAAAAGTAAGTTTAAACTACTTAAGGAGTGAGCAATGTGAAGATGAAGCAGTTAATTTTTAACTTACTATTTAGAAGAGGGAAAGATAAAATGCCTGCCATAGTTCCAGGGTCCCTCAGCAAGTCTAGGGGGATACTGGGAAAACAGGCACGGTTAAGTAACGTTTGCTTTGTTTGCTTTCAATTTAAAATAAATAATATCTCCTAGGCTTTTAAGTAACGTCTTTTATGGCAGTCTGAGCTCATGCAACACAGATGCAAACATCTCTTTCTTTTCTCCTAAGAGCAGTGGGAGATTCCTTGGCTGAATCATCTCCCTGGGCTTGCCCTTTATCGCTGGGGATGGTGCCCAGAGGGGTTGGGGTGGGCACAGGAACAGGGAACAGGCTGCTGCCAAGGAATGCTTGGGAAGCAGACACCTCTTGTAAATGGGTTCTCCAAACCCTGTTTATTTCTGGGAACTAAACCCACCTGAATCCGCAACGACATCCAATAAGAGGTGTAAGGTGCAGTTTTAGAAACAGAGGTGTCACTGTGAATCTGTGAGTAAATTACAAACATTTGTTAAAATTGCATCTGATAATAAGCTTCTAAAAGACAGAAATGAGGAAAAGAGAGCTTATCCACCTCACCTCTTTGGAGTCCAAGGAGAAAAATAGCATCTTTGAAATATTATTTAGGCAATGCATTTTTTTCCTTCAGTCCTAGCCAGTGTAAAATTCACAATCTAAATTTAAGTTTTGGACAACAGGACGGTGGTATCGTTGCTTTAATCAGGAAGGTGTAATGATACCTGCAAATCTGTCGGCAAGCAAGGGAGAACTCGTGGATAATGAGAGAGGAAGTGCTGATTTTCCGATTTTTCACTGCTGTTAATTTTTGTGGGGTTTTTTTCCCTAAATTCTGAGATGTGATTCAGACACCCTATAACATAGTGCATTACTGGATAGTCCTCCCCTAACTGTGCAGAAACCATGGACATCAGAAACCATTTTGGAAAGAAGGTTTAGGCACTAAATCCGGGAGAGCCGTGGGGTCCAGGTCGGGGGGGAGATGCTCAGCAACCCCCCCAGCAACAGCAGTGCCCTCCATCAGCAACCCCAGTGGGAATTTTTCCTGAATGAGTGTAGGGCTATTTTCAACCTAGGAACTCGCTGTTGTTCCTTTGTTTTAGTAACTTTGTTTATGTGCGGTTGGCGGAGGCGAGGGGAGGAGGGCAGAGCGCCCGGGCGCGTTGCTCCTTTCCTGACACCTCCTCTGCAGCTCCCAGTGTTCCCAGTAAAGGAGCAGCTGTACCTCTCCCGTGCACGGCCAACTGTTTAGACCAGAAACACAATGAAAAGATTCTGCGGCTGTTAAAATAAATAGCTTCCCGGCAGGGGGTGGAATAGGGAGGCCGTTCCTAGGAACTTCATGTACCCTGCTTCCAGAAAGTGCTGGGATAGGACACGCTATGGAGAGAGGGGAAATAAGCCTGGCTTCTGCACTTGGCTCTCTCTTCCTCCTCACACTGAGAATAGTTACTCTACAGATCGCTGGTCCTGTTGGATTCCCTTTCATGGAAATATTTTGCGTTCCTGCTGGTTCAGTGGCTGGTGTTCAATTATTTTTATTATTTTTTTTTTCCCCCCAAACAGTTTCTCTTCGTTGACAGCATAAAACAAACATTTGGGCCAGCTGTAAATAGAGAACATACCAGAGCAGTGGCAGGTAGCTTGTGATGTTTAAGTGGGTTGCCAACTGAAGTTTGTAAATCTGCAAAATCGTATCATTATATTTAACAGACAAATGTGTATAATATAAAATCAGTGAAAAGATAACATAATAAGTACTTTGACTATTATCTGGGGGCCTAATTAGACTGGTGGAATCACTGTAGTCAGTGAAATTAGAGTTATACAACTGAGGGGAAGGGAAATCCAGCCCTTTAGCGGAATGAACCTTAATGGAGCCCCGTTGACATTTGCTGTCCCAGGTATTCTGCAGCTGTTCCTTTCCTTTTTAGAAAACAGGACTTTGCTCTTCCAAGACCATATTTTCTTGAATTTAACCCTCTGGCAGAGGAAACTGTGGAGATACAAGAAAGGCTAATCCCTGCCTGAAGCCCAGAATGTTTCACCAAGCATCTTCCCATCCTTGTCCCTGCTTCTCTCTGGTCTCCAAAGGTGGTACCTTGCAGCAGAATGGGGCTGCTAAACCCCGTGTTCTGCTCATAAGAACAGGTGCTGGGAGGCCAAACATTCAAGAAAGCCAGGGTTGTGCTCTTTGCTCCAGCTCAGGGACTGAGAGGTGCTCTCCTGGCAAGCAGAGGTTCTGGGGCAATATTGCTGCCTGGGATTCCGGGTGCCAACAGCCAAACCATGTGCAAGGGGCAGGGGGATGTGCAGACTGGGAGTAGGGCTGTGAAGGACAGTGATGGAAAGGCTGGAGGGTGTAGAGGGAGCAGAGAAGGGCATGAATTTCATTGGGATATGTTGGACTGGTGGCTTACTTGGGGATATGAATCATTCAGCCTGAGCAAGTGGTTTCCCTGATGAAGGAAATAATTCTCAAGGAAGATTTTTGATTGAATTTTGCAATTGTGCTCAGGTGCAGATGAGATGCCTGTGCTTGCAAGACACAGTGCACTACTGGCGGGGTGAACTTGTGTTGGTGGAAGAATATCCTGGCATGGCAGTAGGATTGGGGTATTTCTTCCTCAGGGAGCAGGAATTCAAGCACGCTGGAGCTCCTGGAGGTTGTGACAGGAGATCTACCTGGCTGCAGGCTGATTGATTGTGTTTCTGTTTTCCCCAACACCCAGTGCTTGGCCAGCCTTCCTCATTACTCCTCTCCTCAGTGCTCTCCTAACCTGTAGCTAAATCACCCTTGGCAAGTTTTCCTTCCCTTGCAAAGACGGCAACTCCCCTGTCAAGTTCTTGAGCATTTGTTTGTGCAATGAAATCTGTGATGCTCTAAATCTCAATGTGCATCAGCTGGCATGCTCTGACATTTGGAGAGCCTCACATTCATTGTGTGCCAGACACACAACGAGAGGCCTCAGCACAGATGTAGCTGGACCCCAGGTTCATCTTGGAAGGTAGGGAGGGATGTGCTGTGGGTCAGCAAGTGACCTGGAGGCTTTTGGTGGGGGAGGGAGGAGTGGAAGGGAGCAGTGGAGAGCCAGCTGGCTGATCGCGTCGAAATCAGGACAAACAGTTGAATATCATTTTCTTCTGAATTCCTAAAGTACCAGGACATCTGGCTACCTGAAATACATCAACAAATAGGTCAGCTAAGATTGCAAATGCACGCCTCACACAACAGCAACGTGAGGAGGGTGAGGGCGACTCTGCCAAGGAAAGTCTTCTTTTTCACAGTAACATTTTCTTCTAAAATCCTCTGCAGTCTTTTTGACTAGGATCACTGGAAAATGTGTTAGTCTGGGAATCTTTAATTAAAAAAAAAAAAATCAGGGAAAGTGTATTTTTGGGGTGGAAGCAGGAGTTCTGCAACCATGGGCAGCATGGACAGGGCTCTCCCACCCGAGGGTTTTCTGCGCCCCTGAATCCTGGTGCTCCCCACTTGCAGAGTACCCTGTCTGACCATCACGTGGGGATCACATTTCCAACGTTTTCCCTTACACCATTTCAGCTGTGCAGATTTGGGAGCACTTTGCAACCTCTGCACAGTCCAGACAGGGGCTGGAAGGCGGGAAGGGATTGGTTTCCGAGACCATTCCATTGTTTCTAATTTCCACAGCATGGTTGGTACCTTACAGAAACCCCCAGAACTGCCCCAAAATTGCATATGTTTCATCTCTCCTTAGGCATTTGCAGGATAGGTTTTTTCCTCATGGCAATGAGCACTCAAAATGACTCCAAATTTCTCTATGTAAAAATGCAACACTCCAATTATTTTTGTCACTGGTGACCTTTCCAAGCCTCTTTTACCCCAAATTATATTTATAGATGTATCACAGCTCCTATGCCTGATTAGGGTAATGTGTGGGAGCTGAAGTAAATGATGCCACTGTTTGTCCCCTGTTTTAGAGGCTTTAAAACAAAAATATTTTTAAAGCCTGTAAGGTCCTCATAACTTTTTTCCCCACCCTCTCAAGCCACAGAGGAACTAGTTGGTCCCACTAAATAAAATTCTTACAATAAAAGCCAAATATGGAGTATTAAAACAAATAAAATAAAGTCATACTGTTGTTGTTTACACTTTATGGATTCTGGGGCACTGGGTAATGCCTTTTTTCAGTCTTTCTTTTACTAAATCAACATTAGCTAGCAACACACCTAATCTTGACTGAACTATGTTATTTCCTGCCTTCCTGCCTTTCCTGTCTAAATCTCACTCTCTGCTGAAGCAGCTAAATTTGCTGCAAATGAGGAATATTTTGGGACATGAATTTTCTTACAAAACATGGGGAGAGATCTAATGCTGTAAGCAAACAGCGCTCTAATTAATGCAGATCCAGGCTATTGAAAGCATTTGTAGGTTATGGTTATCAAAAATAGAGATCAAGAAATTGCTGCTGAACCCACGACTGGCACACAGGATAAATACTGACCACAAACATTTTTGGGAATGGTACCGGAGCAGATGTGAGCTCAGAAATTCTGGACCTGGAACATATGGGTTTTAATAAACAGACTTCTGTTCCAGCTCCTCAGTTGCTTTTTTCCTTTTTCCTTTTTTTTTCTTTTTAACTGTTCTTGCTTAATTTTATGTGCCTGTGTATGCTTCCATTATTAATTAATCTACAAGTATTTGGCATTGCTTCATCTTCGAGGTTTTCTTTAATTTGCAAATGTGCTGTTTTAGTTTCAGCAGGACTTGTGTAGCTAATGTTAGAATGGAAACATTTTTAACCCTCTGTTCCATCGGTTTGCTATCATCTTTTCTCCTTCGAAGAGGAGTAGCTGCCTTTATGTGTGTGCACGTGCACACGTGCGTGTGTGTATTATTAGCTGCGCTGTCATTTTTAATCCTTTTCTTTCAATCATCATTTTTTCCTCAGACATGAAATATTTCAGTCTACCACGCTGCACAGGCTGCTCACGGTGAAACACTCGCAGCATTTTCAAAATCTCAAACAGAGGAATACCATGAGGATAGAACAAAAGAAATTAAAACACTAGATATGCCACAGTTGTCTTATGCAGCTGTTAGAAATTTAATTATTTTATCTCATAGAATAATGTGCCCTTCAGAAATCATTTTGGACTAGATGTTTCAAACCAATGATCTGTAGTTAATTATCTTTAATAACTGTTGCACATTATGGTTAGATCTATGTTTTTGCTAAACCAATTAATAATATCTTCATTAGTATAAAGACAAGGTAGCTGGATCCTTTCATTTTTCACATTGAAAGAGTAGATATTTTAAACAGTGTAATTTACTTTAGCCATACATTCCTGATGATATGACTAATTAATGAAACTTCAAAGACATATAACTTCCAAAAGCTACTTATTTAAAGTCATTGTTGAGCACTTAATGACATTATGTTGGGGCATTGCAGAAACCATCATTGCCTGAGTGTTGAATTTGCTAAACCTTTTTATGCTACCAAACTGAAGGAAGCTTGAGTTATATTGAAAAGTAAATTGAGCCAATATTTCTTCATGTTCAAAAAAAAAAAAACCCCGCCACAAAACCTGTTGATTACAAGAGGATCTATCAAAAGTTGATGACTTCCCTTCTGCCTACACATTTCAGCTGCCTGTTTGACTTATTCATGCAAGTCTGTGTGGAAAACTCTGGAAAAAGAGCAAAGAAAATATTCTATATTTTAAGAGTTGGGTGGAATTAATTTTGTTCAGAACCACTAGTTGTCTAAATATTCCTTTTGTATCTGGTTTTTCCTTTTTTTTTTTTTTTTTTTTTTCCCTTTTTATTTTTTTTTATTGGCTGATAACTACCAAATAATTTNGATAACTACCACATAATTTTAGTCTGCTACCTGATAAAAAATTAACCCTGAGTACAGTATTAAACACACCAATGATTGCTTTGGTATTGCCAGTGCTCCTGATGGCACAGAGAATAAAGTTATGGAAGTTATGGGGCCAAATGGTTTAGGTCTCTTATTTAGGCATGTGAGCTGATAAAAAGATTCTCCTGCAAAATTTCCCTGACCTTGAGGTAAACTGAATGCACAAAAAGATGTATTCTGTTTTTCATCTTGTATGTATTTTCATACAATCTTCAAATATCATGCAGCCATCAGGGAAGGCTTTCTGAATCTTAAAAGAGCATCGTATATACAGCCCTCCAAGAGCTGGTGTTTCCCACCATGGAGAACTGTACGCCAGGAATCAGCTGAAAGTAAAAAAAAAAAGAAAAAAAAAAAGGGAGAAAAAAAAATAACATCTAAGAGAATAAAACAACGCAGCACACTGTGCACAGGGCGGGAGNCATTCCTGATGATATGACTAATTAATGAAACTTCAAAGACATATAACTTCCAAAAGCTACTTATTTAAAGTCATTGTTGAGCACTTAATGACATTATGTTGGGGCATTGCAGAAACCATCATTGCCTGAGTGTTGAATTTGCTAAACCTTTTTATGCTACCAAACTGAAGGAAGCTTGAGTTATATTGAAAAGTAAATTGAGCCAATATTTCTTCATGTTCAAAAAAAAAAAAACCCCGCCACAAAACCTGTTGATTACAAGAGGATCTATCAAAAGTTGATGACTTCCCTTCTGCCTACACATTTCAGCTGCCTGTTTGACTTATTCATGCAAGTCTGTGTGGAAAACTCTGGAAAAAGAGCAAAGAAAATATTCTATATTTTAAGAGTTGGGTGGAATTAATTTTGTTCAGAACCACTAGTTGTCTAAATATTCCTTTTGTATTTGTTTTTTTCCTTTTTTTTTTTTTTATGTCCATTTCTAATTTTTTTGACTGGCTGATAACTACCACATAATTTTAGTCTGCTACCTGATAAAAAATTAACCCTGAGTACAGTATTAAACACACCAATGATTGCTTTGGTATTGCCAGTGCTCCTGATGGCACAGAGAATAAAGTTATGGAAGTTATGGGGCCAAATGGTTTAGGTCTCTTATTTAGGCATGTGAGCTGATAAAAAGATTCTCCTTCAAAATTTCCCTGACCTTGAGGTAAACTGAATGCACAAAAAGATGTATTCTGTTTTTCATCTTGTATGTATTTTCATACAATCTTCAAATATCATGCAGCCATCAGGGAAGGCTTTCTGAATCTTAAAAGAGCATCGTATATACAGCCCTCCAAGAGCTGGTGTTTCCCACCATGGAGAACTGTACGCCAGGAATCAGCTGAAAGTAAAAAAAAAAAGAAAAAAAAAAAGGGAGAAAAAAAAATTACATCTAAGAGAATAAAACAGTGCAGTCAACTGTGCACAGGGCTGGAAGGCCAGGAGAGAAGTGTTAACAGCCAGTTGTGACAGCTACAAAATAATTATCCTAGCAGTGAGCACCTGGTCCTTCAGCTGCCGGGCTTCCCACAGGAGTCATCTTCAGTCCTGGTGCAGATAGGGAAGAGGGTGAATACATTTAGTGAGGATTGGAGTTAACTGGAGGCAGAGATGGGGTTCATGGTCCTTGTCTGTGCCGGGCGTGTGCTGGCAGAGCTTGGGGCTGCTCATCCTAATTCACACCTAAAGGCTGATCCTGTTGGGAAGGTAAAAGGTGTGGATTCCTTTAATACAGATCTGGGGGGGGTTGGGAGTTGTAGAAATGCATCACTTAAGAGCAGAGAAAGGAAAGGGCTTTACAGTGAGTTATTGGTAATGTTTTAGGGGCTCTGTCTGAGTGATTTGTTGACTGGCATTTCAAATACAGATTGACCTGCAATGTGCAGGGTACCCCAAGTGATTGATATTAATATACAATAAAAGTAAAAAATGCAAAGTTTCTAAAAGAAATCTTTTCACACTGTATTTCTTTTTTTCCTCAGTGTGTCTACTGAATTAAAGCATGTTTTTGAGTCTCCACTTGGGCAAATCTATAGTGGCTTTCTGGAAATAACCAGTTAAAACTTGAGGGAACCTGGCAGGCAAAGCATCCAAAAGATCATTTACTAATAGCAACTTTATTTTGACAACTTGTAAACTCAGATGTCTCTGGAAAACAATGGCATTTTTCTCAGGTGCCAGCACTTCTGCTAAGTTGTTTTTCCCCATTAAGCCATGACATCTTAAAAATGCTGTGTGTTAGTGCCAGCCTGTTTGGAGCTGCTGCTGTTAATGCCCCAGTGAGCTGTAGGATCACCCCTGTGTGATCTTCAACTCGATGCTCTGCTGGGCTGAACTTTCTCTATCTAAGGGAGAGAAAAATAAATTCTGCCTAAATGTTTTTTTTTTTTTTAATCCTGCATGAATATTTTTCTTTCGTTACCTTGAAAACATTGAAATAAGATAACATTAGGCTATCTGTAAACTATAGGTCTATTTGACTAAAAACTTGAGTAAAATTATTTATCTGGAATTGAGTTGAATGGAATATTTTAGACTTAATTTTTTTTATTATTTTCATCTAAACTTTTCTATAGGCTCTATAATTTTTTAAATTAAGTACTGGACATGAAATACTGTGTCTATTCTTCATTGTGTTTATCCTTCCTAGAAATCAAAAAGATTTTGTTTCCTATGTTCTTATTAAAGGAATTAGTCATTCTGAAATTCTTCAATATTGATCTATTAATATTTCTGGGATATTTTGAGGTGTAAGCAAAATAGGTGGGTTTAAAGTAGTCATAAATATTATCTAGCTACAACTTATTCTTAATGCCCTTGTAAGAAAATAATGCCATTGTTCATTTTCGTTCCCTGGGGTTTACTCTTTGATGTCCTACATACCTAATCAATCTTTAAACTAATGCCAAGTCTGATTAAAGATTGTCAGATGAGGCTGGTACTTGCTACTTCATATTTTTGCTGCAAGGAAGGAGTGTCCAGATGAGGAAGTTCAGTGTTTGGATAAGTGAAGCTGTCTTATTAACTAAAATTTTGAGCTGAATACCTCAGAAATGTCACTGCGGAAATGGGTGATGTTTCTGGAATAAGGATCACATCCTTTTCCTTTTTCACCTGTGCAGGACATCCATGTTGGAATATTACTGGGGGTATTTTGAAATTACCTCTGCTGTAAGTGTAGCTTGAGCTGTTGTTCAAGTTGTTTTAGCGTACAGCTGTATTTTATTTTATTTCATTTCAGTGATTTGTTATATATCTTTTGAGAACTTTAACCTCTCCTATTTTGGGCTGACACGAACTCTCAAGCTCTTTTCTCTTCCTTTTCAAGTCCGGGCAGCCAAAAAATCCAAACATTCGCAGTGTTTCTATGCCTTGAAAGTAAGTTACCAGGAACTGGGAGAGGCACTGGACGAGTTAGGTTACAGATGGAAATCATTATTCTGTTTGATGAAAGTTTCAGTAATATTCTCCAACCTTGAGGTGAAGGAGGCTGACTTGTAGGGCTGTGTCACAGCATCTTGTTCCAGTGGGAAAGTAAATGAAACTCTTCAGTTTCCACAGACTTGGACTTTGCACTGGGGGTTAGTTTGCATGAGATATCGGTATCGTGTGCAAGCCAGAAATGAATTTGAGCAAATCTCAGCTGTATAAGCTGATGTTAGTGAAATTATTGAAAATTTACCACTTGAGAACTTCTGGTAATTAAAGATTGCTTCTGGAGGTTCCCCTGCTCTTCAGAAATAACCTTGTGTAGTGCTCGTCTGAGGGCTATTCACAACCTGCCTTTCTCAGAGTCACTCCTCCCTGCTGTGAAAGCAGGGGCTGGATATGGAAAACAAGCTTTTTTTGAACACCTCCTTCTTTGCAGAGCCTGTGTTTGGTTGGTAAGCCCTCAAGGAAGAAACACATAATATAGGGAATTTGATCTCTAATTTGGATATCGCATTCGTAACACCTTAAAATTATGATAATGTGATTCTGTTACTGGAGGACTAATTGGGAAACCACAAAATGTTGGAATGCATAAGCCAGTCCCACATTAATGTTACTTAATGCAAATGCATTGGTTTTGGGGTTGGGAGTATTTTATAATTTAAGTAAGCAGTTTAAATTATGTGGTTATAACTTAAACAAAATGTATTGTGCATGGGAGTGATAATTCAGAAGCCTTGTGGCCACTTATCCAACTCCTTATCCCATGAGAATTATGCACATTGTAAAAAATCTTGAATGAACCAGCAGTGGTTAAGAATATATATCTGAACACTTCCCTAGCTCCCAAGAAAATGAGTGATTGAAAATGTTAAATGTTGCTGCTGCCATATTTATGAACAGGAGTCAAAGCTCTCGGGGCCATAAAGCTTCATTTTCTGGTTGTAGCCCAACTCTTTTAGCCCAAGTCCGTCCCTCAGGAGTGAGCTAGATGAGAGAGACTTGAGTCCCATCTGAGGCAAATGTCTTGCAAGGTATTTTCTTTTTAGAAATCAGTATGAAACAGTTGTATAACTTGTGTCTGTTGAATTGAGAAAAAGGATTTCAGATACTAAAGATCAAATAGAATATTGGTAAACAACCTCATCTAAACCCGAATCTTGTCAGAGAATGAAAAAAAATTCCCAAACATGGATATTTGCTTTTTTCCTTAGGATAGAGACGATTTCTTAGAGCAAGTTCATATTCATCTGCCCATTCTCATCGTGACTGGGTCAGAAAACCTAACTATACTGAGAGAGACAATTGCTAAGCTAACCCAGAGCAGAGAAGATTGGAGAGTTGACATAAAAACCTGCTCAGGTTAAGCATGTACAATGCCCTAGGACAGAGGATGAGCAGGGAGCACTGATGGGGAACAAAGCTACTGCATTTTCCCTACTGTTTTTCTTGTTGATGATTTGATGTTTTTTTGGTGATAGCAACCGGAAACACTATTTCCTGAGAAAAAATAATAATTAAAAGAAAAAAAGTCCACTGAAAACTACATGGCTGGAAAAAAATCTGGTTCTTGTAGCTGTGAGAATTAGTGTACCACCCTGCCCTAAGTAAGGATTACATCCGGAATTAAACCCAGCTTTCCTCTGCCTTTGTTTTATTTATTATCTGCAGAACTGCTTTGTACGACTGTTATGAAAGAGCCCTGCATTGGGGAGTTTTTTTTGTAAATGAGCCATTAGCTCGAGTAAACAGGATCCGGACGGAGTTTGAAGGCTCCACAAGGCGGCACTGGCGCATCTCGCATCCCAGATCCTTTCCCGGCTGGATGCTCCCTCGCCAAACGTTCAGAAATTTTATGTGCACGTTTTTTATCAAAAAACTCTTCCGCTTCTAAATTTTCGCGTTACCTCACAAAGTGTTGGGTTAACAAAATAGGAGTTAACCTTGATAAAAGCCGTCAGTAATTTCTTACACAATGGATATTTTGTGTTCTGGGAGCTCTAAAGCAATGATAATGTAAATTGCCTATTTGCAGTGACAAACAATATTCTTTGAGTACTTCAATATATCAGTGACTTGCGAATTTGCTGCTTTCTTTTTCGTGGTCTTTGTAGCATGTTGAAAAAGTTTCAGAAACTGGTTTTATTTGATTTCTTTGGATTAACAAATGGATGCACCACTTGCTTGCGTGATTCTTTTCTCCCCCCACTGATCACAGCTGGTGGCTGAGATGAAGCTACTTCTTGTCTTTACAAACTTGACTCCAGCCAGCTGAGATCCAGGCCCTGCTGCCTTTTCTCTACTAAATACATTCTGAACTCTGTCAATAAACAGTAACATGGGAGAGGAGAGCCGTGGGCCCAGCAAAACCAAGTGTTTTTTCTGATGGCAGTCCTGTTAGCAAGTGCAGAGTTGCTGCTATCAGTAAGGGGGCAAAGTTGCCCATTTCACGTACTTATGCAGTAAAAATGCAACTGGAGAAATGCAGTAATGGCAGCAAATGCTTCCCCTGACCCTCTGTCACCCAAGGCAAGCTGAGTGGGGTTCACTCTGCAAGTCCTGCAAGTCTTGTGTCCCTATTCCAAATAAAGCAGGGCTGTTTTAGTGAGAGATTTGAGTACATCAGGGTTTAAAAGAGATCTTAACAAACTTTAGAATAAGATTTATACAATGTCTTTTTTTTTTTTTTTTTTGTGCTGATACTACTCTATAAAATCATTGAACAGTTTAGGTTGGAAGGGATATTAAAGATCATCTCGTTCCACCCCTCTTCCATGG
Source organism: Thryothorus ludovicianus (assembly GCA_013397245.1). NCBI lineage: Eukaryota > Metazoa > Chordata > Aves > Passeriformes > Certhiidae > Thryothorus > Thryothorus ludovicianus. The sequence continues at coordinate 1,000,575 of VZTB01012354.1, read as the reverse complement.
GCAGGGACACCTTCCACTGTCCCAGAATGCTCCAAGCCCCTCCAGTGTGGCCTTGGACACTTCCAAGGATGGGGCAGCCACAGCTTCTCTGGGCACCCTGTGCCAGTGTCTCACCATCCTCACAGTAAAAAGTGTCTACTTGTCACAATTGTTTTGAAAAATGTGAAATACAGTTACCGTTCTTTGGATAGCTGAATAACTTCAAATGTTTTGATTATTGTATATTAAGCAAAATTTCCTTTTTATTACTTAGCAGTGTGAAAACAGATCAGAGGAAAGAAACATATAAAATCTCTCCCTCCTAAAACCTTGCTGGCTCTTCTCCCTTGCTCTGTGGTCAAAAGTTAAATAGGATGTACTGGTTATCACCACTCCCAAAACAGATCAGTGAGATTTTTTTGTTCAAAATAATTCCTTCTCCTCTTGCGGCTAGTCTGTGCCAACAAATTCAAAATACGGGAAGCTTGACCTTAGCTGCAGTCCTTGCTGATGTGCCACACATCCTGCACTGCCCAAGGAGCACAGAGAGCTGAGACAATCTGGTGGAGACTTCCGAGCTCTGCCCTTTCCACCAGAGCACGGACACACCAGGGGAAGAAAATCCCATGGGGAATCTGATGTAAATTTACTTGAAGCTAACAGGTTCCACAGATTTCATTGCAATATTGGAGCGGGACCCAAATATGTAATAAATTGGCAAGGAAATAGTTCCCACTGTATATGTGGCAGAAAGGAGTCCTCACCTCCCAAGTGCTAAAGGGGAAAGTCGAAATCTCTTTCGAACTCTGCCACATTCACCAGTGTATAGTGAAAGAAAACATTCCTCCCTGATCCCGATGCTGGCGATCATCCAGAGCCTGGAGCACTCTGGGAAATTCCACTTTCTGAATCCCGCTGTGCTACCTAATCACACAATGGGCTACATATGCCATCCAAGAAAATAAACACAGGTCTGGGAAGCTGTTTGTCCTGCAGGGCTAGGAATGCTCTTCCTAACTTGGCAGGGCAGCATAATCCTCTCTGAAAGGGGAGAGAGAGCTGCCTGAACTCAAACTGACTAATGAGATTGAAGAAAAGCCCATCAGAAGCTGGCACAGCCCTTTGCTCGCCCTGCCAACACACGCCAGGTGACACTGCTGGGCACTCTCACTGTGGCTTGTGTCTGTGTCATGACAGAAGCTAGACCATGGATCTAGACCCCAGCAAGGGTCCAAAATATTGCTAAGTGTCAGGTTGTACCTCTGAGCTTGTGGCTCATAGGGGAGGCTGCTGCCTTGGCCAGTCCCCCGGGCAAAAATCCAAGTTTCGACCTTTGCCATAGACCATGGGCAGTTCAGTAGTGACTAAAATTTCCTGTGACTGCAGGTGCCTGGGCAGAGTCTTGTGGTCCATTTGGACTCTGGGCTGAGATCCTGGGATCTCAGTGAAGAGAGGGGTTGGAGGATGGAAGTGGTGGCCAATTGAAGGCTTCCAGCTGGTCATCAGCGACCACAAACTGCATCAGCTTTCCTGAGACCCATCTAGTGCTCTTCTCCACTTGGCTCTTGAGATCATCACCAAATTCCTCTGAGAACAGGACTTGCATTGATTATAGTAGAAATTGGATCTGGATTTTAAATCACATTATTAGCTCTTCTAGCAAGATGAACTGAGCGATACAATTTGATTAAAAATTGCAAAGACCTCCCCTTCCACCTCCCTCGCTCAGTTTTGGAGCAAATGTGTGTTTCATGGTAACAGGGAATGAAAGCGTTCCACAAGGGCTCTTTTAATTACAGCATTAATAAAATGCACTATATATTATTCTCGAAATCTACAGATTTGTTGCTTTAAACACATCATATTGCTCTCTGAAACACTTGAAACTCTCAGAAGTTTTTAAAAGTGTGTGTTTAGGTTAAGGTTAAGTTGCCCTTGACAGCATTTTTTAAAAAGATTTGAATTGTTGAATAACCACCTTTCACCCATCCCTAATTGTAATTTAAATGACAATATGCTCCCAATCAATAGCTCTTTGTCACACTTTGAAGATCAAGGATGAGATTTCACCCCATGAGTTTACATGGCAAAAGCTTCTTTTTCATAATGCTAAAAATGTTGCATCCTGCTGTTAAAGAAGTATAAGAATACCTGCTCTCAAATAATTAGTTTTGAATAAAAGCATTTAAGTCATACTTTATAGCCATTAATTTGAAACAATTCAAAGCCCTTCATTTCTGCACTTTGTTCACAGCTAAGTATTACAATAGGTATTTTAGCCAATTGGAAAAAAAAATCAGTTACAGCAAGACAATTTGAACAACTTAAGTTGGGTTATATTGTAAGAGGTGGGTTTTGAATAACTATAGCTTTATTTTGCATCAACTCCATTTCTGTAAAGAACCATCTCTGCAAGTGGAAAATTGAAAAGCTTTTAATGGTGATCACCGTGTGTATGCAACTTTGCAACATTGTGTGCTTGTTTAGCAGGTACACATGGGGGCATGTGGTTGTTTCTCCAGTTGTCCATATAAAGATAGGCATTTATTATACAGGCTCCACTCAAAAAGCTGGCTTATTTTATTTTATTTTATTTTATTTTATTTTATTTTATTTTATTTTATTTTATTTATTTCTCTAAATGAACTCCTTCTCAGATCCCTCTGTAAGGGCCAGGCCTCTACTGTGCTTGGTGTTATGAAATGCCAAACAGAATGATGGTCTTTGTCTGAGAGTGCTTACAATCCTTGTTTTTAGTTAGAGCAGCGAAATGTTTTAAGAAGGATAAAGTCTGGTCTGTTTCTGTGTTGTCCTTGGTAAACCCAATCGAGTCTGGTCTCAAAAACGGAGCAATTCTGCTCGTTGCCAGGGAGAATACATAGGTATCCAATGAGTCATGGTCAAACATACGGCCATTATTAGACCACAAACACAGGAGGAGAAAAAAGATTTCATTTGGACCTGTTGTCCCTGCCGAGCTGGTGAGGAGGAATAACAAATAAGCGAGTGGAGGAGGTTGCTCTTTAGGTATTTATGAGGAGCTTCTCTCCCTGTGGGGATAGACTGGGGAAAAGCAGAAATGTGCATGTTGGAAAATTTAACTGGAGCAAAGGAGGCTGCGTCATGGTGTAACTAAGAGCACTTAGTACATTTTAATGGCAAGCTAGAGACAATGGGAAAGAGAAGCTGGAGCTGCAATGGGCTTTAGTGAACACAAAGAACTTATTTTCAGTTTGGGAGAGACGGGGCAATCAGAAGAGAGACACAAGGAGAGGTGTGATTAAGTTTTGTGTTAGAGCAATGTTCTCTGTGGCAGTATCATAAATGAGCATGTTTACCCAGACCAAGAAAAAGGATGCTGAAGAAAGAGGACACAGGGTGCTGAGCACCACAATGCACGGCTGTGTTGCTGTGGCATAGCAGAAAAGGTCATGTCTGAGCATTGTTACGTGGAAATGTTTTGCAAGAGTGGGCCCATATGTATAAATTTAGAGGAAAATCTCAACTAAAATTGCAGCACAAGTTCTTACTTTTGGCTGTGAGCTTGCACAAATACAGAGGTAAAATCAACTGATGGAGAAAAGGAAAAAAATATATTTTGAAGCCTTCCTGAAACAGAAAATCTATAGAATCATAGAATTATTTTAAAAACCAAACAAAAAGACTTTCAGCATGTTTACTATGAAATTAAGATTTTGCCCTTGGGCAAGTCTTCTTCTCCTTAGTTATCCTTTAGTGAAGGCTTAAGAAACTGATTAATTTTACCTCTGCACTGATTTTTGGCTGGATGAGAGTAGGAGAAAATTATGATGTTGAACTCTTCCTATCTGGGCTGCTCAGTGGAAAATTTGGAGACCATCAGGTTGTGCTCAGGTTCCCACTGAATTAAGCCATGCCAAAATACAAAGCACCAAAATATTGCCTGGCATTGCACTTTATGCACAGTGATCTCAAAGTAAGGGTATGGTATGGCTGTGAAAGGCTCTGGGTATTCACACAGCCTTTCTGTGCTCCAAGTTTTCCTACGTATAAAACAGAGGCAATAATATTTCCAGCTCTGACACTAGTGGTTAGGGAATTTATATGTTTGAACATTAATTTGTGAGAAACTATATTGGTACAAAGTATTGGTTCTGTTCTCATTGTTCCTGGTTATTAACCCCATTATTGGTCATTGCATCTGTATACTCAAAACACAGGGTTTATTGATGGCTTTTATTTCCTATATGTGTCATATAAATGCCTTAACAGATGAACAGGGTAGTGAAAATGATAGGGTACTTCAGAACAGCTCAAAGTCACTGCTTCTTTAATAAAGCTTTGGTTTTGTGTGTCGGGAGAGATGGAATTCACACCCCAACCTATGCACAGCTGCAAGCCCTATTAAGTGAAACCCCTCCTAAATTTAGATGCAATGGCCTCAGCCCTGGCCAGCTTCCAAAGACCATAGAGGCCTGTTCCACTCCTTCCACGTCCCCCTCCCAAAGTACCACGAGCACCGAGCCATCAAACACTTTGCTCAGTAGTGGGAAGAACCAGTGCAGGGTTTGGGGGCTTGGAAGATGCAGCAAAGTCTTCCTGCAAGGAGGGTAATTTTCACATGTGCAGTCAGTCAGTAAAAGAACATGACAATCACTAGCTATTTGGCAGCTGTATATTCATTTTCCTGTGTATTGTCTCTTTAAATGAAAAGGGCCTTTTGTTTTTTTTTTTTTCAAGTAACCCTAAAGACAGCACTCATGAGGTGAGCAAGTCTGAGCCATGTTCAGACAGAGCATTTTAACAATCAGGAGAGTTCTGATGCCTGGGAGTTGCCAGGGATTGCATTTTAACAATAAGCCAAATCATCAAAATGCAGCTTGAGTAGGTCCAGTGAGGGTGCATTATATTGCAACAATTGTGGCTGTTGGAGCTAAGGTTGAGTGGGCATTCCTATTACCAACCCCAACTGGTAGAGTTGAGTATTTTGACCACATCAGATAATGTCAAGTGAAACTTCTCATATGAATTGACACCCAAACACTTGTAACCTCCCTTACAAACAGGATCAAGCTCTTCCCCTTCCACCTACTCCTCTTCCCAGCCTACACTCAATTTTGTAACTGGGTCATTCTCTTCAAACATGAATGGATAAAAATCTGCAGCTATTTAATTTAAAGACCTCAAGACTACCACTGCCTGATTGTTGGTGTGGGTTTCACACCCCTGTGCTTGCTGTGACAGCCATGCAATGGTCATGCAGACCAAACCTTGGCCATTGTGTCACTGGGAGATATTCTGTGATCCACCAGGCTCTTTGTGACAGCCAAAGTGTGGCTGCAGCATGGCAGGGAAATGCAGGAGCATGTCATCAGACAGCCCTTTCTAAACTGGTAGAATCTCAGCACTGGAGCACCTTTCCTGTCTGCAGCAGAAAGTTTCCAGGAAAGTTTTGCCAAAGTGCTCTGAGTGTGCATGTGTGAAAAATGTGTCACAGGCCTGTGTAGAGCTGAATGCCATTAACAGGGACTAAGGGGCCCCAAAACTTAACAGAATTAAAGAAAAAAACGTAAACTTGGATAGAGCTTAATAAAATTATCCTATGTTGCTGAAAATTTCAACACCGTTTTCTGGATAGGACAGAAGAACATAAACTAGTAAAGGATTAGAAATGGATTTTCTTCATAGGAGAGTGACTCAACTTGGTTTAGGAGAGAAAGGTTACTCCAGCTGAGAAATCAAACCCCAGAATTCTGTGCCATTTCCCTGTGGTCTTGAGGAGGCTGGGCAGGCCTAGATCTTTGTAGGTATTAAGGACTTTACCCCTCAGCAGTCTCTGGGGACTTTGAGTGAACATTTCCAAGGACAAGATCTTAGTGTGTGGTGCCCCTCTCACCCTGTGGAAATGAGGAGCCCAACACTTCCCTGCAGTGCTGGAGTGGACAAGCCTGTTCAATCAGTAAAGAGCTGAATGAGTCAAGGGTTGAGTAGGAAGAGAGGGAGAGGAAAATCCTCCCACTGATAAATTGCTAACACTCTTCTGCAAAAGATTTAAGATACTTGATAGCATCATGTTAATTTTTGCGTGTCAGAATTGCTAAATATTCAGACGTCTGGTTTTTGCCAAACCCAATGTGTAAAAGCAGATGAGAGAGATTTTGCAAACTTTTAAAATCACCTACAGCGCTTAAGATGTTGAAGGTAGATTAGATAAGACTAGCAAAGTTATTTGAACATAAACATTTATTTAAAAAATATTCCCTGCTTTGCTGGGCCCACAAACATTGTATAAATAATACACAGTTCATGAATAGGAATGAACAGGCTTGTATCCCTCACTGGTATGGATTTATATTCTACACCTGCCAGGACTTTATTAACTCTCCTGAAAACAGTGGTATCTTTGCAGAGAGATCTAAAGGAAGTTGTTCTTGAGAATATGCCCCCGAAGCTTAAACTTCAGGTATTAATGGATAGATTTACAAATGTATTTAGGCAGTTAGAAATGAGAACACGTGACTAGTCATATTCATAAAAATTAAATAAGTTAGAGGCCTGTCCACTGGCCTGGGCTCTGTCAATGTCCTTTGATACATTCATGCATTTTAGGAATAAGGAATTACATTCTTTTTCGGCAAACAACGCTACCTGTACTTAACTTAATGCATTCAAATAGTCCTTGGTGGGACTGCTTGTACAAGTAAAGTATTTACATATCTGTAGGAGGTGGCCTGAAATGGTAAACATTACAGAATGGGTCTAAACTACCATCTTCCATCTTTTTGACCACATTTTAAGTGTGGTCAAACTTCAGACATGGCTGATTTCATGCTGGTGGGGAAAAAAGTTCACAGAAAAGTCCTGCTTTGGATTTGGTCTGGCCTTGTTTGTCACATTGTTTTAAATCTGCATTCTTTGCAGCCTTCCTTGTGTGCTCCCGGGGGTCTGTCTGAGACCTGATTGCTACAAAGCCTCCTGCTAAAATAAAAATCCCAAAATAATGCATCGACTTTCCTGTGCAGTTTTGGAGTTAAAAGAAAAGAAACCTAGGTAGGAACAGCTGTTCAAGATCTTGTTCAGTGTGCTTTCCTCTATCTCTGTCATCTACTTGGTGAAAAAACAAATAGCAAAATCCCCCAAACCCTCATGTTGTAAGTCCTCAGGTGCATCAAGGATTTGAGTCTCAAAGAGGGGAAGGGAGGAATCATTCATCTGCTGAAATGCAGCCCACATTCCACAAAACATGGAATACTCCAAGCTTCTTGCTAATGACTCTGTGTCTGTTGTTTGGGCAAATACCTAATGAGTCAATTATGAGCACACACATCATCATTTGTACGTTATTTACTGTATTATAAGTTTTAAAATGGAAATAAGTTATTGGCTTTCAAGTATCTTTTAATCTTGATATTAATAAGGAAGAGAGATACATTTGTCTCTATACATTAATAATCTGAGGATTAATACTCTACTTGATCAAAAGGAACATCAAAATGATCTTGTAACATCTCAAAATAAAGCCTGTGTGTTCAAGGTGATGGGGAAGAGAGAAGTTCCCCATCAACTTTGTTGCAGAATCAGGATGGAAATCCCAGTGACACAGTTATGGTTATTGGATGACTTGGGAATGCCTGCAGATCAGAGAACAGAAGGAAATGTGCCAAACAAAAAATAACACCAAAGCATTTTTATTGCTGTTAGTGCATTTCAATATGTTTTTCTTTTGTTAAATGTAAGAAGTCTAGAAAGATTACACATTTGGAGAGCTGTGACTGATATGGCAGATATGGAAAAGGAAACAGGTTAATTGATGGGTTTGATTGTAGTTTATTATGGCCAAAATGCATACATGTGGATTGTGGCTATTGAGTTGGAAATGTGCATGAGAACCCTGGGAGAAGTAGCAGTAGGAGTAAGGGGTAACAAGGAGGAGATTATTAATACACTAAATTCATGTTAAGGAAAATATTTTTGGCTTTGTTAACATGGGTAAGTGTGAAAATATCTGTGACACCTTTGGGGTAGAAATGGCTTGACAGGTGATTGTAAGAGAAGTTTGTAGAGATCCTTTCTACCAAAAAGATCAATGGTATCTTTGTAGAGCTACCTCCCCTGGAAAATATCAAGTATGGCGTACTTTGATTGAAACATTTCATCCTGTTACAGTAAGAGCACCAGAATCACTGTTTCTTGCCGTGTAAGTTTGTGTGCCTTAGCCAGAGTGTTGGACATAGCAAGGCTCTAAGGGACAGGAAAATCCCTGTAAACAAGCCCAAATCCAGGGTTGCTGTACTGTTAACAAAATCTGTGAAGCCTAGAGATCCCACTAACTCCCTGAAGTAGGGTGGATACTCTGGGGTGGGAAAGAGGAGAGCTTTGGGAAGCCATCCCAGATGCCAAAGCAAAGCATTGGTGGGGCTGCAGGCACAGCAGCTGCTCCACTTCCCTCCTGCCAGGCAGGTTGGGTTTCCTTTGCCCCCCTGGGAAAGGCACTCAGACCATGTGGAAACTCTGTATGAATGAAATCCTCTCTCTTTATGCATAGCCCTCCAAATTAGCCTTGTATGAAATCAGATGCACAGCTCAGCCTTGGTGTATTTAATGCTGCGTCTCCTTTTCTGCCTTTCTCTCTGTGCCTTATTTCTCGTGCCAGACTTATTCTCCCTTTGTTTTTACGGGTTTTGCAGCAGTAAATCTGGCTGCTGTTTAGCAAGGAGAGCTGTAGCTTGATTCAAACCTTAGTTACAGACTGTTTCTTTTTGTTGTTAGACACTACCCGCCTCATACTCTACCTGGCCAAAGCTGCCAAGTTTTGGATTTCCTAGAGGAGGCTTTTTATTCTGTCGTCTTGTCTGCACATGTACACACAACCTCCAGTTATATAATAGGTGAACTCACTGTTGTGCTATTGTGCATTTTCCTCTTTTTACAAGCGAACTGCACTGACACTTTTTTGTGTTTTGAGTCTATTGTTGTCTCGTGCTGGGGCTGCAGCCCTGAGATTTCCTTGAATCTTCACTTTTCCCACACCTAATCAAGAGCTTATTTTCAGCATGTTTTTTTTTTCCCTTCCACTTTTTCAGTTTAAAACCTCTAAGACACTAAAAATGACCAGGCCAACATAACCTCTCTAAACATTGAGCATTGCATAATCTTCGGGCACCTGCCTGGGATGGCAGAAGAGCCTCATCAGTCCTGAAAGACCTCAGTGTGTTAAAAAAAAAAAAATCCAAAAAAAAGTTAGAGGTGATTCCCTTGGTGCTGCTTTCAGGCTCAGCTTTCTGAGGAAGCTCCTGGAGGGAGCACCATGTTGTCATCAAAGCCTCCAGCGTGCAATTTATACCTGACAGCGAGGAGGAGGAGGAGGAGGAGGAGGAGGAGGATGGGCTTCCCCTTCCAGCCACACATGATGCGTGGGCACGAGGCTCTCAGCTGGCACACATCTGCCTCGGCACAGCTCCCCTCCTTCCCAGCACATCCAGAGAGATGAGCTTGTTGCAAACCAGCTCTTTGTGGAGAGCGGGTTCTTGGAAAAGCGACCGCACTTTTCTGCCCGGAGGAGCGGGGAGATGCAGCCTCTGCCCCTCAGCACCCCGGGATCATCCCTCTCTGCAGACCACATCGGAGGAGGAAGGGGAAAAACAACTGCAAACAAACAAAAATGGAGTGAGGTGGCTGAGACCAAATTAGATTAATTAGCCCCAGGCTGTTTTGTGTGTTTATATTTAATTTAGGTTTAGCTACTTCAAAGTTCACATAGTTTTAGTTAATAACTTTACTATAACTTATTATTTTCAGATGTTGGCAGGTAGACAAGTTGTGAGTCACCTGGAATATGAGGCTAAATAAGTAATACTCACTGGCAGGGTTTTGACCATGACTGATTACACTTCTCTGTCTTCTGTGTTAGAAAAATATAGCTTCAGAAGGAAAAAAGTCTACTTTTCTCACTTCTACTACCATTTTATGTTGAAATGTCCATGGGGTGGGTTAGATTTCATACATGGCTGTCTAGCTTTCAAAAACTTTCAATCTTTAATCTGCTGCTTAATGGTTAGTACATCCTGTAGCATACCAGGTCTTTATTATTTCATTTGACCTCTTTTGTGAACCTAAGAGGGTCCACAAGACCTGTTTGTTTATGAGCAGGGCAGTCTAGAGGTTAGTGGTCTTAAATCATAGAGGAGAAAATGAATGGGCAGCTCTTTACTTGGGATAATAAAATTGTTGTCACTCCAACTATAGATTTTTGTAGGTTATTACATTAGTTAAATAAAATACTGCCTCATCAATGCAAATTCCAGTTCCGGCTAGTCCTGATGTTGGCTGTAGAAGCAGGAATTCATTCATATTGCTGGCAGTAAAAAGGAATAAAATTGTGTTTGACAGGAGTGGAGAGTTAAGATCATAACTTTTCAGAACCAATAAGGGTTCATGGAAAAATATATACTTGGGAAGAACAAAACCCTAATCACAGGCATTGCTTACTGGAGGTCTACAGCTGTGACAAATGGTGTGATACTCATGAATATGCAAAGTTCTTTTCAGCCTGTAATTATAAGAATCATTGAGCCTATGTATGCATTTCATAGGAAGCCTCAGTTGCATAAAGCAGCAGATGTATTTTGGTGACAACAATCAACAGCAAGAGAGAAACTCTTCATAATCCCAGGAGCTCAGCCTGGACCTGACAGGCTATTTTTCCTCCACATTTCCAAACCCTCCCATGAATTTTCACCACTGGATTAGCGTGTGTTTCTCTCTGCCCTCAAAATCAGTCTGCTGTTTTTGACACCCAGTCAGATGCACCAGCTCCCCTGCTTTGCCTTCTCTCCTGTTATCCCATGTCCACCTTGGAGAGAGAGAAACAAAATGCTACTGTCTCCAAGCCCTTCCTCCTCCAAACATAAATGATCTGTTATCCCAAGGCACCAAATATTTGCAGGGCAGCAAACCACTGGGTTATTTTCCTTGACTTTTCTGCTGGCATTTTATTTGAAGAGCTACTTGCATCTGGAGATGAAATAGCCACAGAATCTATCATCTAACACCTCCTTCCCACTGATGAGTTTTGCAGTTGAGGCCCTGGCTGGACCAAATTCAGCAGCAGTGGCTGGAGACACAACCCCACATGTGCAGGTTGGTGCTGAGAGCAGGTAGGGTTAAATTTGAATTGTAGCTGGCAGAGACTGGACTTGGCCTCTGCCTCCAGGCACTGCTTCTTGGATATGTCAGGGAGTCACTGATGGATGGAGGAGATGGCAAGAGGTGTGTCTGCTAAAGATTTGCCTTTCACTATTCAAAGAACCTAGAAAAGTCTGAATTCAAGAGACACGCAACAGATGCTAGAACTTAACCTTCTTAACCCCAATGAAATCATCTCTAAAACCAAAAAGCTGAAAGAGGAAAAAAAACAAATCCTGATAAATTCCGAATCGAGTGAGACATAGGAGAGAGGTAACTAAGACACCTATAGCAGCTTATCATGGAGGAAGATTATTATGACTTTGTTATGTGCATCTGGGGACAGAGGCAGCTGTTTGTATTTTCTGAGTATCACCCTGGGACTAACATCTCCCCATACCAATGTAAGCATATATTTTACAAATTGAAATACCTGTTTATCAGCAATATCAAAGTATCTGTGTTTATGGCAGGTTTATTTTGGCAGTAAATTATGTTGCTCATGTTGGTCCTGATACAGAGCATTGAGTTGTATTGTGTCTTAGGAAGGACTCTCTCTTGTTTTCACTGTTCCCTTGTCTGCTTTCACAAGATTTCTCAAGGTTTCTTTATACCAGGAGCAAAAAAAGGTTTTTGTTTTTATTTTTTTTGGAAAACTATGAGCCTGTGGTCAGTTACAGGCACAGTTAACCCCTTATTCAGATGTTATGAAGGCAGCCATCAAAATTTCTGCAGGTTATTTGGAGTTAACAGCAAATGTTTGAAAGAAGCATATATTTTCTGCCCTTCAGAAAATCACCTGGAAGGCATAAACAGGCTATCATAACAATTGTTATTGAATAGTTTAAGACTCTTTAGGAAATGGCTCTTTTTAGGAAAAAGGCAATAAAATTTATGCGTTTAAGAACAATAGGATATTTAAATATTGAGTAAAATGTACCATACAAAGAGAAATTGTATTCCAAGGGGCTTCACTGTGTGTTTTCGGGGCCTCTTGGCTCTTTGCTCTTCTTAGCCTAAATGAGACAAAATATTTGTTCTTAGACAGCAATATACTGGTTTTGTAAAGAAAAATCTGCGGGTTCTGGCATAGCCAGCCTGTGTCAGAAGGTAGCATGTGAGATGTAGGGAGTCACAGTGTTTCCAGCTATAAGCCATCAAATTTTTTTCTTGAAAAGTTGATATCTAGCCCTCAGAACACACTTGCCCAGGGAAGAAAGGAGGGCAACTTACACCCCTCTATGTGGTACAGGGCAAACCAACCAGACTCTGTGCCAGAACCATTATTATTATTATTTTTACCTAGGCAAGGGGAAATATTGGCCCCCACTGTCTGCACAAATTGAGCCAGGAGAGGGGAGGGAGCAATGAGAAGGGACTTTGTGATGCCTTGAGTTTGGGCAGAAATGAGGTGACAAACACCTCTAAAGCCACCAGCATGGTTTAGGCTCTGTGGCGTCACAGCTGTGTCTCACACCTTGCTCAGGGCTGGTGGCATTTTAGCACCTTTAAACTGTTGACTTTTTGCATGCCAGAGTCAGATGGAGAGGTGTACATCCTCATGGCTGGATGGATGTGCTAAGCATGGAAAAATGGCCCTAAAATACAAATGAGTGACCTGTGGTGTAGCAGAAGGGGATCCTGTCATGCTGAGTGCTGTGCAATCTGTTGAAAGCAAGCCTTCATATTGATTAACTAGCTTCTTTCTGCTGCCATAACATAACTGAAATCCAATATGTTACATAAATAAAAACCCTTCTGGTTATTAAGCGGTCGTTTATTTGGGGAAAATGTCCACATGAGTGAACAGCCCTCACTCATTCTGAATGGAAATGATAAATAATTGGGGTTTATGCAGAAAACCCAGTGGGGGTAAAAGACTGCAGAGGTGGAAGGCTCCTTCCACGAGCAGGGCTGGGTGTCACTGATTGTCACCCTGGCAGCACCTTCCACCTCCAGGATTTCTGCTCCCTGCTGGGACCCCCAGGCCAGGAGAGAGCTGGGCAGCTGCAGTGATGGTTTCTGGACACAGATAGGGTAGGCAGAGGCAAAACTCTGGATAATGACACCAAGGCCTGATATTTTGGGCAGGAACTGCCCATAGATTTCAAAAACTCGACAAACAAAAGGCAGAATTTAGCCTCAACCACAGATTTGCTGCCTGGCACATTTGTACATTTCAATTTCCAATAAGCTGCGTTCTCTAATCACAAGACTTCTAATCTTCCACCACCGAGTCGCCGATTTTGAATTCAAATTTCCTTCTTTTTGTCTGTATTTAAAAAATAATAATAATCATTTTCCATCTATTGCAAATAACAATACAGATCCACAGACTGAATGCTGAAGTTGTAATTCAATCTCGGGCTTTGGCTGCCATTCATTGATACCTCGAGCTGTGCTCTTATTATTTATGACATCAGCAGAAACTCTCGATTGAATTGCAGCCTTATATTTAATTAGGGACTATGTATTATTTTGTATGCAATATCCAGAATTAAAAATAGCCCCTTTCCAGAGTATAATGGGGAAAAGGCAGCAAAGTTTGAATATATATTCTAATTGATATTTCTTGTACTTATTCTAAAAGTAATCAAAACGTATGTTAAATATTAATTATAATATTTTTACTGCATTGTGCACCCTGATTTATTGCTGCCTCTTTTGGTTCACTTTTTAATTACTGTACATTATAAGAAAACTAAGGGGGTTTTAAATAGAAAAGTTATTTAGCATTAAAATTAATGTATAATTCAATATCAATCTTCATATTGAATGTTATATTAAACGTAATGAACAAAAGGTGTATTTAACACAGTTTGCAAGTTTTTTTTTTTTTACTTTTTTTATTTTCTCTCCTCTCACAACATGCCTCTCAACTCTCTCCACATTTAAAAGTCGGGGACAAAGCTCATAAAGGAACAAAAGACTAAAATCAGGGATGGTCTTTTTTTAAAAGAGGTACAGTTTCAAAGCCTGGAGGGAAAAAAAAAGATAGAAATCAAAGTGCTCTTGAATACAGAGAACATTTTAAAGGAAATATTGAACTGTTTGCTTAAAAATCTTACATTATTGCCTTCTTTTTAAACTCAATTCCTTTTTGAAGGAGAACACCAGATAGGGACAAAGAGAATATTTTCATGCAAAAATCAGGCACAGGTACAGAGGCACAGCCAGACATCATTTCAAGTGGGCACAGGAATTTAATTCAAGTTATTCTCTCCTTTATTCCACATTTAACAAAGTTGAAGGATTTATCCACCTCTCTGACACTAGTGCAGACTTCACTAGGTAACATTTGTATCCAGTGGCAAGTAAATATTGGGCTGGATTTTTATGTCCACCTGAAATGGATTCTGGTTGTGAACCCCAGCAGTTGTGAAAAATCAAGTTTAGCACCACTGCAGAGCTCTGCACACAGCTTTGTTAAGCTGTTATCAGCAAGAACAAAGAAATGCTCCTTGTTTACCTGGCCAGGTCTAACTCGAAGGCAGCACAACCCATTTTTTTTTCCAGGGGTAAATTCACCTGGTGTTTGGAGGCAGCTCCAGAGAGCTGAGGGTACCGGGAATGTGATGCACTGGGTGGAAGTGTTCCATGAGGGTGCTTTGGAAATCAAATCTCCAGGGAAGGAGGAGATGCACTGGGGCCTCAACTGAGCCTTCTCCTCAAGGAGAAGTGGAGGAGAACTCAGGTGATGCCTTCTGCCCCCAGGCAGGTGGAAGTCAGGGGTGTTTGGAAAGATGGATAAGCTTTTTGAGAAAATATTTACAGATGTGTTATCATTAGCCTGAGAACCTTCTTGTCTAATCTACATGACCTGGTTTCCTGAAAGGAGAAATGAAAAAAACATGTTTGTTTTTAAATAAATAAGAGATCCCTCACTAAATCATCTAACATACTGTCTATTTATATTTCATAAGGACAAATGTTTCTGACAACTCTCATAATGGGTCTGTACAAGTATGCCATGTTCTTCCCAAGGAGGCTTCTTTGAGTGACATAAATTGCCATTAATGAAAATTTTAACAATTCAGGATAAATAATTTTTTAACTTTTAATGTGCAGAGATGCAACATAACATGGCAGGCCTTGGGAGAGAAGACATTTGTTTTGGAAGGAAGTTGCAGAGTATATTTATTCATAGACCCAAATAAAAGCAGCATGAACATTATTTTTTAATAGCTCTGCATGTTGGGTGGCTGTACAGAAACACTGATATATTCCTTCAGTAAATACTGGAACATGCAGTGCTGCTGTGCCTTGAGGAAATCTCAAGTATCCAAATGTTAAAAGTACTGATCTTGCAGAATTAAGCAGTGATGTCGACCAAGAGGTCACCTGGGACAGTGGGACTCTGTGTGAAGTCCCACCACAGCTCAGCTCTTTGGTCTTTAATGACAAAAACAGCCACTGAACAACCAGCATTGAGAAAGAAATCTTAATAATAATCCTCCAGAAAGCCACCCCCTGCCAGCAAAATCATCATACTGCAACCCTAAAACACAGGTGCCAGAAATATCACCCAAGGGAGCAGGGAGACCTTCCTTGTCACTCTTATCACTCCTTCCCTCATCAAGCTGTGTCTGGGTCCACTAATCCATTTGAAATTCCTATATCGCTGTCATTTACCCTCCTTCCTGCCCAGTGCCATTGATGTTGGCATTGACAGGCACCTGTCACTTCCCATGAATTCTGGATCTGGTCCACTGGACTCGTGTGAGGCAGGCGAGGATCATTAGGATTTTGCAGTGTTAGTTCCAGCTTTCCCCTTATATAACAGCAGCGCCACTTGAAAGGCACAAAATATAGTTCCAATAAATGGCTTTCAGATCAGATAAGTGTTTCAGCTCTGCTCTGGAGTTTACAAGAGCTGACAGTCATCTATTTTAAGTGTGCAATGGACACTCGAACATCGGTGTTTAAATATCTAATAACTCTTACATAAGAATTTGGCACTAACGATGCCATCACGCATTCATCTGAAAGAGCAGTAAACTAATCCCATGGAAAAGAAAATGTGGATATTGCTATTTAGTAGTGTATTGGGTAGGGATCCTTATCGATTCAATCAGAGTAGATTTATTTTTTAATGTTTGCCAGGCAAAACAAAAGAAGTTTTCATTCAAAATAAGCATAAATTTTCTGTAGCCAAGTTGGTGGAGAGTGAAAATGCTGTCTGTTGCTATAATGTAGGATCCTTTCTGTGTTACAAGTTGCTCTAATAACCTGTATACATCAAAATCATGCTGAATTTGTTACATAAAAGTATGCAATTGTTGTCTGTATACCCTTCTGAAAGACTTCAGCTCAGCAAAGCACTTTTATTGGTATTTACTACTCCCACTGAAGTTAATATACCTAATTGCAGACAATAAAACAACTGAGATTCTTCAAATTAAACACATCTTTAATTGCTTTGCGAAAATTGAACAGTAATGTCATTATGTTAACAAACACACTTATCTAAAAGAGGATGATGTAATCAAACATGAGAAGGACTCGGAGTGGAAAACTGGAATCTTTATCATTAATTGTGAAGAGCCTTTCCAGAAGCCTTAGGAAGGAGGCATGATGCAACTGAAATGTAATCCAGCAGGGGGAAAAAATGGGGTGAAGAAACTAGACACATTGCAGAGTTAATTCCTAATTAAAATTAAAACTGACAAAACAAACCCTGCAGGCAAGCATCCATTAGTGCCACAAGGCATAAGAACATGGAAATTTATTTTAGTGCAATAGTTTTAGCTTTGTGTGTTTCCTCTACCAATAGCTGCTGAATTATTTGTAGTCTTCAGCATGAGGAGCAATTAGGGGAGGCAAAGGGAGAGAGTGGCTGTGCTGGTTCTAAGTAGGCAGAAGCTTTATTAATTGTAATGAAGTTGGACTAAGGTCTTGCTAAATTCCCCTGAAGGGGAGTGGCATGTGGGGAATTTTGTTTAGAAAGGAAGCTGAAGCTTGCATGCTTCATTTTTGGTAAAACACCTCACTCATATTCTCCTGCAAATACCAGGTTACTGTTACCAAACAGGATCAATTATTCTGATCTAATTCATGACTTGGATAGACAGAGAACCATTGAATCCCCTGTGAGCTGCAAGGACCACTGAAGTCCAGCTCCAGGCATATTTCTAACAAGTGAGCAGGGGGATCTGAGGAGCAGACCTGCCCTTTTATATTTTAGTCTTGAATAACTCATTTAACTTCTCTGTACCAGTTTGTGTGTGAAATTGGAATGATATGTATTTGTCTGATTTTTAAAAGCCTCATAATGTGAGGAGGAAAGTGGCATGACTAATGTTGTTTATCATAGTTATCATATCTGATTTTCTTTATAAAGCACACAGTAGTCCTGCTCTATCTTGTGCATCACAGAAGCAGCTGCAAGCATCTAGATACCCTGTTTTGGTATAAGGGAATCACACACCGAATTACTGATTTATTTTTGCAGGTTTTTTTCCTAAAGCTATTAATAATTTCCTCTTAAGTGGCACAATGGAGAAATAAGGACATTGATGTCCTGGCAAAAAGGCCTCACTGTCCACCTCCTGGCCATGCTGCCTGAGGTCATTCAAGTGAGCAGTGATAGGAAAGTTCCCCCTTAGAGCAGGGATGGGAAGACAGCCTGACCATTCACTGTCTCCTTGTTCTGCTTTTGTAGCTGAAATGAGATGCAAGGATGTCTTGCCTGGGACACTGCCCAGATCTGCTCTTGAAAAGGGGCAAGGTTTCACTCTGCCTGCATTAACATCCCCACACTTTGCTCTGCCTCATGCCCAGTCCCACCAGCAGTGCAGGATTTGGCTTTGGACACACCGGGACCTGGACAGGGAGGACTCGTGCACAGGCCTCACAAATTTGGTTGCTGTGGGGGTGAAATGGACTGGATTGGGCTCAGCTCTAACCACCTGGAGATTTCAGCAGCTCCAGCAACCAAACCTCTCTTCCCTTTCTACTTAAATGTACCATCAGCATCCACAAATAAAATTTTTTTTTTGTTCACTGGAATGATCTAGGGACATCTCCCAGACCATGTTCCTGCCCAAGCCAAGGTCAGTTCACTCTGCTCCTGCCATCTGAGCCCAAAAATGTCAAATGCTTCTTGCCTTGGTGTCACCCTCCCCAGAGCAGCTGCTTTCCAGCAATATATGGGTTGTGCAAAGGAAATCTCAGGGAGCTGCAGCAGCAGAGGGTCTCAGAGCTCCCCCTGTCACTGCTGTGAACGTGAGTCAATGTCTTACTGATCTTTGTCCCCTGACTCCCTCAAGCCCTTTTTTTAACACTGTTTTATGAGTATATGTATTCCATTCTGCATTTTCCTCCCCTACAACAACCCTTTTGCTTTCCTCATGACCTTCCCAGTGGCCTCAAAGAACAGATCAAGTGGGAAATAGTTTTGTAAACAAGTCAGTTCACTTCTCTAGGTAGGAAAAATGTCATTGTAGTGGTGATCAGAGCCTTATTCCTCTGCAGTTGCACGGTTCAGCTTGTTGAGCCCTTGAGAGATTTTCCCTTCACACAGGGGAAAAGATGCTCATGGATATCTTCATAGAATTGGGAACTTGGGAAGGCAATTTGTTTGCTCTCTTTTCAAAACATTTTATTCTCTTTCTCTTTGGCTTTCCCCCCAAATGTGACATCTCTCTTAGCATGTTCTTCAAATTGTCTACTGCAACTCTAAGGAGCTCTGTGCACCTGTGAGTTCATTAAACCAAAATGTTCAGGATAGCTTCCTCGGCTCACTTTAGACTAATTAAATGGTTGTTTTCATCAGTTCTTGCAATTTATTTTACTACAGATAACAGGAGAATATATCAGCCTTGGAATTGCATTAAATATTTCCCTCATAACATATTGTCAACAAAAGTCCTGCTGAATTAATGACTTGTGTGCCTGTTTGAAAGTGGGATTGTACTTGTCTAATTGTGGCATCAGTTGTCATAGTGACTATCAGGCAATCCGGCAGCAAACACCCTTCCTTGGCAGGGTTTAGGTAAAGCAGCCTTTGTGCAGTTGTCAGCCAGAGATTTATGATGGTAAAAACTATATTTGGCAGCCAAATCAATGCGCTGACCACTCTTTGTGCTCCTGCCCTTATTTTAAGTTAAACACTTGATACTCTACCTGAATATTAAGAGGCCGTGTGTCTCCAGAGCTGTTTTGTTATTAATAGATCACTTTTTATAAACTGTGTGTGGGATGGCTGGTTATTTGTATATATGTCCAACAAATGCAGTTGCTGGTATTTTCTGAACACGTAACTCCAAATGCCAGATCTTGCAAGCAAGTGGATATCAGAGGGTACCTTTTTATGCCTGCTATTAAAACATGTCGAGTGATCTATAAATTACCCCATTGAGATAAACAGTGGATTAAAATAAGGCACTCCCATTCTGTCATCACTGTAATATTAATCATTGGAGTTTTGGTCTTTAATGTTAAAATGTACCTTTTAGCAGTATATGTCACTCCATATTAAATTACATGTGAACTGACAGATTTTTTAATCAAAACTTGCATTCTGAGTTTTGTTTTCTTCATAATGTCACAACAAGGTAGGAAAATAACTTTGCTGATGTCGATGAATTTTTTTTAACATTTGGTGTTTTATTTTTGCTGTAGAATTTGTTTTTCTTGGTGGCTTTCTTAAGTTTGACTGTGACTTGTTTCTTTCATTTAGCCTACAGAAATGCTTATTTTGGTATTATTGTATCAGCTGGTGAAGGAATTATAAATTTCATTCAAAACATTTGAATTATAGAGTGTTTGAACATAAGAAAGTATAAAAATTTAATTATGTCAGGTAGTAGAGGAAAACATTTGTATGGCCACAGGAGCGCCACAGACTGGGTCTGTATTAAACACAAATATTTTCTTGCCTGGATCTATTTTTTGTCATCATTCCAAATGAAGTTTTGTTTGTGGGTTTAACAGCAGACATTTACATTTTTAATAGCAATGGACAATAACAGGGACATGTATGTAAATGTTTTTCTAATCCAAATATGCAGCTTTAAGGCTGCTTATTTTCTTTCATAGGGGACAGGGGTTGCAACTCATCTTGTAAAACTACAAGCCTAATTATTCAGGACAAGGAATCATAACTTTTTTGGGTTTAGTTCTGTGTTAGGTCTCTGAAACTTTGAAGGCCAAGTTCTTCTCTGTTGTCTTATGTGGGTCCTGCTGCCCCAGGATAAACATCAGAGTTCACCCTTTAAAGTGCTATAACACTATATAACAATATATGTTTATAAATACAACACTATATAACTACATAAAAGCAGTGGATGCAATTCCCATTTCACAGGTAAACAGCCTGAAACACCCACTGCCATTGGCAATTCCACATTTGCACGTGGTCAGAAAAGTAACTTATTATTGGAAGACATATCTTGTGTCTTTGTCCTCCAAAGCAATTTAAATACAAATCTAGTTTAACAGTGTTCTGACTTCCAGTGTGTCAATGGACTGGAAATATTTTTCCTTCTTTTAAGGTGATTTTACTTTGTGGCTTGTCATATACAGGCTGTTTGTGTGCATTTTTCTCTGTGTATGTTGGCTCTGGAGGGATTTTTGCAATTATGAGTTTCCCATTTCTCCTTCCCCTCCTTTGTCATTCTGTAGAAGGGGACACAAATGTCCTGGCAGGGACCACCAGCCAGAGGTGGCCCTTGTGCCACAGGTACACCAAGAGGGCTGTTCACCTGTGGCAGCCCCACGTGAGGTCAGGAGCCAGGAGGGAAAACCTGAGGGAGGAAAGAAAGAGCTTGAGCTCATCAAAAATGCTCCCAGCAAAAAGATCACAGAATCATAGAATTGTTTGTGTTGGGAGAGCCCTTAATGATTACCTGGCTCTAACCCCCCTGCCACAGGCAAGGAACCTTCCACTGAGATGAACTTGGCAACAAAGAGTAAAATTTCCAAGCCAAGAGAGAGATTTTTGTCTCTGAACCCAATGTCCTCCCTCACAGAAGTGAGGAAGACTTGAAGGAGATGGCAAAGTTATGGGTATAAAGTAAAGAGGAAGACAGTGAAAAACCAGTAGCAGGTACAGAGGATTCAGAGATAGTGATGGTTGGGTAAATCTGTGGGACATCCATATAGACAACAGATGGATGAATTAGGAGAGAAACGTGGAAGGAAGATCCTAGAACTGGAGAGACTGGAAAAATTGTCATCCTAGTCACAAAGAGGGATCCTGGCAAGGAAGTGTGTAGATGTAACCAGTTAAAGGTTATCTTGCACCGCTCCTGCTGGGTGTGTGCTGAAGGCTGGTGTGGGGCTGCAAAAGGGAAACATTTGCCTCAAACATTTTTGCAACGCTTTATCAGTTTGTTAACATTTGGTCTAAGTGTTCCCACGTGCCTTTTTCCCATCCCCCCACCTCAAATCCCAGGCGTCAGAGCTCCTTTCACAACATATTGATAATAACCAACACAGTTGTCCGTCTTGGAAATAATAAAAGCTATAGACCGTAATAGATTTTTAAAGTTACATTTCGAGTTTAATGCTTATAACTATATCACTGGGAGCAGGTACTTGGCACAAATGTCTCCATTGGAGCATAAACACCTTGGCCTATAGCCTCTGAGAGTTTATCAGTGCCATGGGAGATATTTCCTGCTATGTACATGCTCCTCTACAATGAATGAACAGCTTGCAACTACATATTAATCTACTTGATGACCTAGATCAAGAACAAGGAAAATAATATTGATAAGTCAGTCACTTTTCCTTTTTGGTGTATTCCTGACTATTAGCACTGGTTGGGAGGCAAACAGATGAACTGAGACTTTGCTTTCTGACACAGGTCAATATCATTAAGAAAACTTTTAATTATTTCTGGGCCAGACGGAGCAAGTGGCTGAATGGTGAGTGAGTTGTGGAAGGTGAGCTGAGTTCTGCTGGATTGATCTGAGAGCTGCAGTGTTACAGCCCTGACTGGGTGGTTGCAACACAGTTCCTGTGAATATACTGCTGTTGCAGTGATCTGCCTCAGCCAGGATCTGGACTGTCATGCCTGATTCCATGAGAAACTTTTCTGTGCAGGTTATTTTGTGCTGTGTGGCATCGCCCTGTTAACCTCTGAGCATTGTGTCCTGGCTCTAAGCAGAGAGTTCAAATCAAGGCAAATAAACTCAAGTGTTATCTGATAAAGGATTATGCAGCCCTGCAGTCATTCAGCTGCAACCTCTACAGTCACCTTCGTATACTCCCTGTATCCTTCCTGGTTATACTCATCTTTCTCCTAGCACCTCTTTAAATTACACACCTGCAGAGGCACTGATCACTGCAGTGTAGCCATAAAGGAGAGACATTGCTTCTTTGCCCTCCTAAATACCTTGAAACACCGCTGATTAATTTTTCGCCAAAAATACTCCACCCTGAATGGGCTGAGAGGAATTTACCACTGATATTCTGTAGGCCAGTGTGTGTGGATGGAATTCCACCCCCTTTGCTCTGACCATTGTGTATTTCAGCCCCAAATCCCTCTTTTCTGCCACAGAAACTAATATGACTTTTAGTCTTTGTTCTTGCCAAGCTTAGAGAAAAACAAGGACTTTTTCCATTTAATGTAAGTATCACAATAAGAAAAAAGTTTCAAGTGAGAAAAATATGACTGTTGCTGTTTTCAACAGAAAGTGCTCCCCAATGATCCATATATTCAAGATGTATGGGAAATTAATACCTTAACACATATATTAGTATGTCAAAATGGCATGCCTACTTACCCATTTATCAGGTTAAAGGAGGAGACTGGTGTGACTTTAGATAGTCATTTCATTTCTATGTGCCTACGTTCTGTCATTTAAAAACAGGAATATGGATAATAAACAATAGCAGAATGTTATTGAGTCATTCACATTTATAAAGCCCTTTGATATTGTCTATGCCTCAGTTTTCTCATTTGTAAAACAAGTGTAATAATTCACGTATTTATAGCTTTAAAGGGTGGATAATCTAATTTGACATCCTGTGGAGCAAAATCCATAGTGTTTCATTTAGCTGTTCCTTCACTGTTCTCAGTAACTCATGGCCTAAAGAAAGAACATTTTAGAAAGGCAGGAGATTTTGATTTTAAGTATGTCATGTGACTGATAACCTTCCTCAACTCTTGGCAAGCTCTGCCCTTCATCAAGCATCCAAACTGTTAAAACTATGATCCTTACTCCCCATGTGATACTGTTCATGATTCCTAAATTTCCAGCATGATTTGAGACACCTCATAAGTAATTTATTTTATTGGACAATTTGTACAATAGATCCTGTTCCATCTATTGTTTCAGTTCTTCTGGGCTAGGCCTGCACTTTATGACATCCAGCTCCAATATCCTTTTTTAACAAGTCTGAGTCAGACTGGCTGAGAGATATCCAATGGTTGTTTGTAGTACTGCCCTGGATAGGATAGAGAGAGGTGTCATTAGTGATGACCTGCCAGGGATTCTTCTCAAGTGGGCAGAGGAGCATTGACTAAACCATTGCTAAGAGGCTGCTAAGTGGAGCTCAGCACTGTCTGACTTTCCACTCATCTTTCCTCCCCGATCTGTAGAGCTCTGTTATTTCAGGAGTCACTGGAGTGCACAGAAAGGAGCATTCCAAGTGGTGGGAACCATCTGCTTCAGAGGGTGTTGCTGGCAGCTCGTTTCCAAGCTGCATCTTAGTCAGGATTGAGAATTTTCTAATTTGATGCCGTGACTAAAATCTCCTTGTCGATTGTGTGTCATCCTCAACAAATTTCTGATGTTTTGGTGATTGTGAGGAAGACAGCTGGATACAAATACAGACAAAGGCAAGTCCAGCAGAAGAGATGAGGCTGTGCTTGCATGGGTGCACAGGCACACACAGACCAAATTGCCATTGTTATAATTGCAAACTTGTATTTTCCAAATATTTCAAAGTATAATTCTGTATTTTCTTCGCATTATGTCTTTTGGATTGGTCCCTGTGAAGGAAAGAAAAAGAAATCATTCTGCTACGAAATCCAATGTGTCTGTCAGAGAAATATAATTTACCACTTCAAATTCTAGTGAGTAACTTGGTGATTGACAATTTGTTTGATTTTAAAGGTGACAAATACAAATAGTTGCCTCTGAGTGGACTCTTGGCTACTCCATACAAAATAATTTACTTTTGTCCTTTTTAAAGCTGACTTTTGGGCCTATCATGAATGAACCAGCTGCCTTGAAAGTTGGATAAAATATTATTCTTTTACATACATAACAAACCAGTGAAACAGTAAAAATAACATTGGCATAAGCTTGCCAAGGGGATTTGGTTGAACCATTAGGTAAGGTCTGCCAGAT
Source organism: Thryothorus ludovicianus (assembly GCA_013397245.1). NCBI lineage: Eukaryota > Metazoa > Chordata > Aves > Passeriformes > Certhiidae > Thryothorus > Thryothorus ludovicianus. Next base: position 976,129 of record VZTB01012354.1, on the reverse strand, counting down.
ATATATAGTTTCAGCTGTTAAAATTGCATATTCATATGTTTTCCATATACCTATTGGCCTCTGTCTCAGAGAACTTTGGAACATTTTTTTACTAGACTATAATTAAACAACAGCAATCGAGACAGGGTATTCCCCAGAAATTGCAAAATGAGGAATATGTGGTCGCCACTTGCAGAGTTGCTCATTAATCTTGAGAAAAATCAGAAAGAACAGACTCGGTGTGAAGAAATTATTGGGGGGGGAGAGGGTGGGCACAGGACTAAAACACAATCTTATTTTACACATGTTTTGCAGATTTAACTTTTGTGCAAGGAATGCAATTGAAATAAGTCCCTACAGTCCAGCCAGTCTACATTATTTATCCATATTATTTCCCCCTGCCCCTAGAAATTGACTTGAGTTGGTGCCACATGTCCCAGTGCCATCAGTCTGTATGTCTGGGAATAATTCACTCCTAGGCTAGCCTAGATTTTTGATGATTTCCCTGCTATACAACTCTAGCTTGCTGTATTTATGAAGCAGTGAGTCAGGTTCTCTGTTTCTTTTTTTTTCAATGAAACACAACATTGAGTAGCTTCTGGGCTGTTCGTGTTGGTGAGGTTTTCTTTCTTGAGAGTACTGCCTTACCTTCTCAGTAGGGCTTACAAAGTGGTCTTGATGCAGCAAGATGTTATTAATTAAAAGAACATTCCTGCCCTATCTGTGGGCAATTAGAATTTTCAGATCCCTTCCCCAAATCAGCTTGGCTCAGGAGTGTGAGGCCTATTTCTGGATTATTATTCGGGAGCTGTGCTGCCTAAATCGGGAGGTCACGTTTCTGCTGCAGATGAGTCTGAGCGTGCTAAATTGGGCAGGACGGCAGGGAAGCCATCCAAAGCTCTCACTGTGGCTTACACATTGTCACCCACCCACCTCCAAAGTATTTATGTGACCTCTCAAAGCTTCTGCTTCCTCGCTCGCTTGGGTTAAGCGCTGAGGCTGCTGTCGTCAGAGACCTGTGCTTCAGACTCAGGCTGTTCAGGCTGATGGTCAGAGCAGAAAATGGGCTGAGCAGGGGCTCTGAAATGCTCCAGCATGGAAATCCACACGGGTGTAGGTTCTGGGTATGAGATGGTGGTTGTCCATGGCGTGTTCTCCACCACTCCAAACCGCCGTCCCACCACGCTCCCATCACCTTGCCGTGTCTGATTTTGCACTCACCACTTGCTACTTTGTAGTTTTTCACACATCAGAGCCACGAAAGTGGTCCAAGGATAAGTTTTTAAAAGGATTTTAGAAGAATATGGTAGTGGACCCAAATATAATCCTAAAGTTGCCCCAAGATTAAAGAAAGCAAACATGATTTTTACATAGTGTCTAATTTTGTGATGGACTGGGATCTCATGTGTATGCCACTGTCTTTCTCCTCTTCTGTAAGAGCCATATGAATATTAATTTATAGCCTTCCAGACAAAATTACCTGCTCTTCTAATCTATCATCTATCTTCCTTTCTTTCTTTCTTTCTATCTTTCTTTCTTTCTATTTATTTACCTATCTGCCTATGTTTATATTTTTAATATGTTTTGCTCTGCTTTGAGGAGAGAGTTTTCTATCTTGGACAGCTGGGATGGTTGCTTTTGGGTTTGGGAAAAATGGTGTTTTGATTTCCAAGTGTGTAGAAACTATGCTGATGTTGCTCAGTTTAAGGAAGACGTGTGGTCTTGGACAGGAGAGTTCTGATCTTTCAAGTATACAGGCATTGATGAGAAAATACTGAAAAAAATTTCATGCTATAATAAGAAAATCAGATTCTGGGCCTTCTTTTTTCCTGTCTTTTTTATTTTTGTATGTCAGCAGTCTACAAACATTTATTTGGAGAAGTTTATTGGCTGTGCAGAGGTTTGTACTGATATAACACAAGTGCCTCTTGTCTTGATATCTTATGAGAAGTCAGTCGTAAACTCCTGTCATGTCTATTTTCTTTGTGTCTTATTTCTTGGGCCCCGGTATAATGTAGGGTAGACATCACTGACATGCTCAGAGTATCAGTCTCCCGAAGCTGATTAGCCACCAAATTCTAAACTTCAAAGCAACTTGAATTTCCTAGATTAAGCATCCAAATAATGAAAGAGGAAAGGGGACGGAGGTGGGGGAAGACGAAAAGAAAAAAAAAGATCAACTAATTCTTTCCTAAATTTAATAAATAAAATTTAAAAACCAAAATAATGCAAAGTACTTATTTTACAAAGACTTTGCACATCTGAGGCCCAGTGTGCTGCAGGCAGTGCACCCAGAGCAGCTTTTTTCTGCGTATTCTGCTTTTTGAATATCAGAACCCCCCCTCACAGCAGGGAAAACTAGTGAACAGAAAAGCTAAATGCTAAATGTCCCACTGGAGGTTCTTGGCGAAACTAGGAGCAGCACTCAGAGATTCTGGCTCCTGTTTCAATATCTTAATTACATAATTAGCCTTGCTTAAATCAGGTCATGTGGCACTCAATCTGACTTCCTTTGCTGTCGTGCTATCTGTGCTATGTAATTCTCATGCCAAGATAGTGTGTGGAGCCTTAAATAATCCAAGACATTCTAGTAAGGCATGGTAAAAAGTTAATTTAAAAAAAAAATCACATAAACATATATATAAGGAAATTAACACTGTTAGAGATTAACATAATCAAACAAAATATGGTTCATTACAACTGTATATATTACCATGCATTTAAATGAATGCTGATTGAAGGGAAAATGTATTTTCTCTGCACTGAAATGAAATATAAGAGCAAAACAAGTGAACTTCTTTTAAGAATCTGTAGCAAAGAAATTTATTTCATAGGTAACAAATGGTAAATGGACGGGAATAGTTATTTCTGTTAAAGGAATAAATCTGCTGAAATACTGTGAAACATTTTCTGTGCAGCAAGCCACAATATATACAATAATGCAGTAAAATCCTCCACCAAATATCTGTTAAAGGAATAAACCTGTCAAAAGAATTAATTTTCTGTGCAACAAGGTTATTCATTCAACAGGCTTCCACCATATGTAATTTATGAAGCAAATTATACTATTCCAAAAAGGAAAGGGAAACTCATACAATGCAGTTTAAACTACAGCAAGACTGGCTGGAGGAATGCAGCCTTAAAAGTCAGGAAATCTCTGAGCAGAGCCAACAGTCGGTGAGCAAGGAGCTCTCAGTGTGCACCAAATGCTTTACCATGACTGCAGGGACAAAAAAAGAACACCCTCCCCATCATATATGAAGCAAACCTGGCGATGTAATAGGCAGGGGAACAGTTCCCATTTCTGATTTCTGTTCAGAAATGTACTTTGCTGGTGTCTCCCACATTTCTGGGTGAGCAGGAGATGCAGTCCAGTCCTAGCAGAGTTACCTGCCCAGTGAATCAAAGGGTACTGAAAGTATTACTGCTTGAATTAGGGGATGCTGCAGTATGTAATAATACCTGGGGCTGTTTTCTTTACTGCTGCCTTCAGCCTCATGCTGTTTTTTACTTTGGTGCCATTGAGTTTGAATGTAGGAAGCAAAGGGACTCACCAGCACTTGGAAAATGCAGTTATCCTTTCCACTAACTGCAATCATTTTGTACCAAAAAGCATTGAAAAGTGCTACATGAAGGTGTTGTCTCTTTTACCTGCAGCTATACCTTTGCTGTCTGAGCCAAATTAATCAAAATAATCAAACTTTGCCCTGTGCCAGATCTATAATTTGAAAATCTCTTTGTAATTTTTTTCCTTGGCTATCTGTCTGGGGGTCATGGCAACTTTTGGGTGAAGTCTTGTAATTCAGCCTGAGGTGTCACCCTCATTGTCAAGTTAAAAGCATCTGAAATACTTTATTTACAAGTCTTTAATTTCATGCAAAAGTCTTCCAGTCCTGGGCAGATTAATTTGCACTGTGTCTCAATCTTATTATTTTAATAACTTTTCACTACCCTCTAAGCAAGTAGAATGCTGATTCCTAGAATAATGATAAAGTTTCCTCAAAAAAAAAAAAAAAAAAACAAACCTGGGGCAGGGTGAAAGTTGCTTTGTTTGAACTTTTGTTACAAATCCAGAGACTAAGCCAGGTTCAGTGGGATTCATGAAGCTTTTGGCAAAGTGGGTTGAGCATCACCATAGAACCACAGAATGGTTTGGGTTGGAATTGACTTTAAAACCCATCCAGTTCACCTCTCTACCCTGGAAGGAGCCCCTTCCACTATTCCAGGTTACTCCAAGTCCCATCCAGCCTGGCCTCAGACAATTCCAGGACTGGGACAAGTGATGTCCCAAGCCAAGTATGAACAAAAATGGAGTGATGGATAATTTTGGGTGGAAATCAAGTGAAATGTGGCAGTATAGCTAAGCCACCATTGCTTTTTTCTGGGTATTGTTAACCCAGATCTAATGGAAGAATTCAAGGTATTGGATTCCCATTACATGGGTGATCCCTTTCAAGCATAATTCGGTGGGTAAGGAGTGGAGAAAATGCAGAAATCATACCAGATAATTGACAAAATTGCAAAAAATGCTACAGCCACCTTTGCATTTTGAGATAGACAAAAACTGGTGCTTCCTTTAAACAGCAGCTGTAGTCACCTGGAGAACTGCTCAGGAGGGAAACAAGCAGGAGCAATAATTCACAGCCAGTTTACAGATAGCCTCCAGTGGGGAAGCTCAGGCAAAGATTACATAAAAGAGATTTAGACTTCCAGGGATTGTCCGTTCCAAGTCTATTTATTTACATAAATTTGTCAAAGCAGAATTAAAAGCTGCAGTTAAGATCCAGAAATCCATATTTGTGATTGAGCTAGGTGTAATATTTGAAAGTATGTACTTATCAAATTGCAATATCACTTTGTTTTCTTCCTGCAGGCAAACTAAGGAATAAATTGCCTCCCATGCAAATCCACTCATCTGGTTTTTGTTGAGTTTTTCCTTTTTTTTTTCCCCTGTTTTGTTTCATTTTTTTTTTATCATTCAGTCACTGAAATCTGATCTCAAAAAAATGTAGGCAGATGTACTGAAGACTTATTTTTCCCTTGGCATGCTGTTTAAAAACTTATAAATTAACTCCCACTCTTTGAAATCATTCTTCTCGAGGTGTTCCAGCCAGGCATCTTCACTGGCTGCCGCATCCTAAATTCCTTGGGATTTGCTGTTGGCCTGAAATTATTGTGCTGTGTGAGCTCATCAAGTGGGATATTAAAAATATCCGTTACTTCAGATGTGATTCGTATACCCTGTGGCATTTGAGTAAACAGCAACATCACTGGCTCAGGGATCCAGCTTGGCTCTGTGACATGTTCTAAGTGCAAAAGCAACACCATTTTAGGGAAGAACAGAACTCCAAGATTATTTTGTTTATATATTATTGACTGGAAGGGAGATCTGGCCTCCTAAGCAAGTGTATAAAAAGATTTAGGAAACAGAGGCCAGAAAAATAAATCATTGTTGAAATAAAATTTTAAGTTTCCTGCTCCTGACCTCCTCAAGAAAGGTCTCATTTTTCCTTTCGCTCATATTTTGAGTGTTGCACAGAACTGTAAACCACAAAGTGCTTTCTCAGTGATGGATTTTACTCCTGCTCTAGGCCGAGTTCTGCTGCTGAGGAGATTTTGTTCCCTGAGAGTGCTCAACATTTGAGTTGTGGTTGTTGTTTAAACAACTATTTGAATTGCTGATAAAGATTACCCAAGTTAGAGAACATCCTGAGTGGTCTAAAATATTGAAAAGCAAGCCATTAGTCGAGATTGACAATAAAGTCTGATTAATAGTTTGATTTTTAAAACAATTACATAAAAATATTGTTTGAAATCACTCATTTTAAACAGCTGACATTTTAATGCATAAATATAATTACAGACTCTTTAAGAAGAGCCTAATTTTGGCCTTGATATATATGCTGGCAATTGTGTATTTGAAATAGAATCATAAAATGTAAAAATTTTATATTTAATCACTAGTGTCAAAAATTATTAGGTAATAACCACAGCAGGAGAGAATGTGATAAAAGATACAAAGGCCCATATTTAAAACATAATTTTTCTAATACTCACTCTGATTTTAAGATGTCATGTCGTCATATGAGGGTGAGCGGGTCAGACGCAAAATTGGCTTTTTCTCTTTTTTTTTGATGTGATCAATTTACACTCGTGGAGGGGTTAAGCTTACTGGAAGCTCAAGTCCCCTTTGTCCACCCTCCAGATACATCCCAGGAACATCAGCCCTGCACCTGTGTGCCCTCCATGGGTTAAGATAAAACATCCACCCACCCAAACCCTGCACAGCACAGACACGGAGCAGGAGCTGGAGGGACTTCTGACAAGAAATCTGTCTTCTCACAAAATGCTGTTTCATTATCTCACACCTGGTGGTTTTCCACCAGGAATGGGGATTTTCCTTTCAGGTGCTCTCTGCAGCACCAACCTGAGTGCTTCAGTGACAGAGAGGAAAGGACTCTCACAGCTCTATTGGAGGCTGTAATAGTGCACAAAGCAGGAGATTCTCACCCAGTGTGTGCTCTCGCTGCATTTAAGGCCCTTTTTAGTCAGCAGAGATGACTCTGATCCTTGCAGTTTGCTGTTTGTCTCAGCAATCTTTTTTCCAGACATGCAATAACTACTATGAAAAAGCATCTGCTATTTCCAGTCCATTTGTGACCGTCAAAAGATCTGAGGTTTTTAAGTCACAGCCCCACACAAATGACACCATACAACTTGCAGAGCAGAAGGCTGATGCATGAGCATTATTCCTTACTGCAGTGACTTATTTACCTCTGGGACACAGCTCAAGAATTTATAAGCCTTGCAGAAAGGAGTCCCTGCCCCGGCCACCTCACGAAAGTGCTCTGCAACCACATCTCTGCTTTCCTAAAGGAGCTAATAGGATCAGTCCCAACAGAGACAGAACAGGAAAGAGCAGCAATGTGGCAGGATAATGGCCAGGCATTTCTGCTATTACCCCTGTAGTGCCTTTGAGTGACCACTTTTAAGTGGAGAATTGGGGTTTGTGGAGTACTTTAGTGTCATTTTTACTCTCCAGTTTTTTTTACTCTGGCTTTGCTTAAATGAAAACTGCTTTTGAACTGCTCTCCACTGTGGCTTCCTGCACAGGAGGGAGGAATGGGACAGGCATAGCAGGAGTCCTGCATTTCAAAACTCTTCAGCACCTACTGGAGTCACCCAGGGACCATCTGTCCACCCATGGGTGATCAGTCCTTTATGGCAAGAAAAGTAGATGGGGACAAGGTGTGGAGGAGGAAATCCTTTTCTTAAGGTACTTCTGGACTACTGCCAGACTGGAAATAAGATTTTTGCTATGTGTAATAAGGGCAATCCAGGAGTGCTGAGGAAATTAAAATAAATTCAGAGACAAAATTAAATTTTAGATTGAAACACCAAGGATTATTGGTTTTTATCTAGAAGGCAGATGATGGTATTTAGCAAACCAGGTGATTTTAAAATCATATGTGTAATCATTCAATGAAAGTTACTGAGAGTAATTTGAAAAGAAAGTAGACAAAGTGAAAGACGTAGTTCAAGACAGTGTTTAGCTCAGCCAGGAGGTCAAACACGAAAATGCCTGAAAGAATGAAAAAATGTTTATTTCTTAGTCTCAAAATCATAGAATGACCTGAGTGAATACAGACCTTTAAAGCTCATTCCTTTCCACTCCCTGCCATGGCAGGGACACCTTCCACTGTCCAGGCTGATCCCAGCCAGGGATCCAGGGGCAGCCACAGCTGCTCTGGCCACCCTGTGCCAGGGCATCCCCACCCTCACAGGGAAACATTTCTTCCTAATATCAGATTTAAACTTTGTGCCACAGAAAATCTGTTCCTTACAACACTTCCACAATTTGCTACAGTTCACCTCAGGAGCATCCCCAGTAGGTACCATGTGGTTTTCCTCTTCAAGCACACTTCCCCAGAGCCTCTCCTCTCAGCCCTGGCAATTTAATACCAGGTTAAAAAGATCTTTTCTACCACTTCTCATGGCCTTTCTTACGTTCTTACTTAAGAAGTGCCTGGCTTTGCCAGTTTTAAATTCTTTAATTTAAATGAAAATTAAATTTTTATGTTATTGTTAAACTATTTTTATTAAAATTATTTCATTATTAAATTTTTAAATTATTAAATTTAATTTTAAATTTAATATTATTCTGAATGCCCTTTAATGTCAGCTGATGAAATATCACTCACCAGGAGCCATGGATAGAAGCAATCACCAAAATTTTGGTCATGAGATTATAGATGTAGGTCAGGAGTGTTTTGACCAGGAGTGGTTTGTTTCGATAAAGCATCTGAGAATCACTGGATTTTTGTAGAAGCCAAACTGCAAATCCATGGGTTTGCCTTGTTCCCTGTCAAGAAATACATGAGCACACTCCAGCTCTGTCATACAGGGGAAATTATTCCAAATTAGAACTCATTGGTGTCAATGTTTACTGGTGGTTTAGCTGATGAGCTGTAGATGTACTGCTGGCAGATACTTTGGAGCCCTCAAAGGAGACAGCTCTGCTTCCAACAAAACTGTCTCAGCCAAAGTGGAAAAGCATCTCCACCCTCACCTTGATAATCTGGGTGAGTCAGCTGAATTTGGTTGAACTGATCTACTCAAAATCGAAGAAAACATGTTAGTACTCTTCTTTTTCATCACCAGACTTATCTTCTCCACTGAAGAGTAGGTTAATAGTTCAGGAAGATCTGTGGAGTTTGGAAAGTAGCCAAAGCCGTGCCAATTCTGAAAGCAGCACCTAGGAACAGCAGGAAACTCTTTTTGTGTCCAGTGTCTGATCTGCACTGCCCATCTGAAAATAATTATATGCAAGCATATGTAAAAATATATGTATATTCATGTATATGTGTACATAAATGCATTTATATATAGGGAAAAGAGCTCTGCTTTAAATATATCCAGTCTGAACTCCTCACTCGCACATCCTGATGAGCCAGGGGTTGTTTGTTTGTTTGGGGTTTGCCTTGTTTTTCCTTGTGCATTGTTTCTGGAGCAGATGGGCTTATCTCTGCAGAAGGGCTCTCAGCAAAGAGCTTTATCAGATCACCCTTCTGATTGCAGCACACAAACAGCCTTTCTGCCCTCCTAGCAGGGATGTATGGGAAAACCTCTCTCCCAGTTTCACATGTGTCCTTGCTGCATTTTTGTTTGATGCTGTTGGCTTCCTTGGGGATGGTGCGACAAAAGTTTACAGCAGAGAGGAGCCACCAAAGCATTCTGATGATAAAATCTTCGGGTTTGTTGATGCCATGGCCAGTTCTTTGTAATTCATGGGTTTGTTCACAGTGGGTGATTTTAGCCCGTATAGTGACAGGGATTTTTAATCTCTGTAGTATCTCTGGGATGATGCAAGCAGGAGAAGGCTGTTTATGTCTTTCACAAGCATCCTTCACCCCTACCTTGTTGGCTTTAGATGTGTGTTTAATATAGGGATGGCTATTTATTGCTGATCTCTACTTGGCAATGGCCACTGAAAATAAATCTATGTTGATTTTATTAGATCTGTCAACAGTCCTTGATGTTATTGACAATGAGATTTTGTTGACTTGTGGAAATGGAAGGAAACCTTCCACAAGTTTGACATTTTCTTAGCATCCCATGAAGTGTATCCAAACCAATATTCTCAGCAATACTTTGGTTTATTGTGAAGTGTCCAGACCTGATTATTTGATGAAAAATAATAGAGTTTGATGGGTCATGATATGGCAGAATTAAAACAGGGAAGGGGGATACCCAGAAAGGAGGAGGAGGTAACTTCAGCATGACTGAAAACACCCAATTTCATGGTATTCTCTGAGCTGTTATTGCAAATACTGCACAGCACCTTGATGTAGAGAGTTCCGTGAAACCTCCAGGTTGTTCTACAGCAGCATTGTGCCAGATAAAGAGGAAACAGTTCTATGCTTTGACAATAATCTTTCCTAATACATTTTCCAGCGGGAAAAAAAATAATCCTAATTAAGAAGTTAGTTTATGCCTTACAAAATGGAAGGGCAAAAGGTTACTTGTTCCAGGGGAAGAACAGGAGAGTAGATCTGAGAGCTGACAGTGGGATTGGCTTGGATCCACTTCTCTTTAAGCTTCGTTTTTGCAAGCTCTCTGCCAGCTTGGAGCATGATGGACCTCTTTCCATACCTAATGGCATGCTGGATGTCAGCCCTGGCCTCAAGAAAGCTCAACTGCACAAGCAAAATTAGGTGTGTTTCTGTGCAACAAAAACAAGCCCTTTCCCAACAGCAACAATTTTTGTGCTGTTCTGAAGGCAGCTGATTTGTAATCCATTCAAGTCCGTATGTAAAACACTTGCACTGAAAACACAAAGATAAAGCAAGCTGTAATACCACATAAACACGTGCAATAGGGGTGGATTTCAGAGTTATAGCTGTATTTATGCCTGGAATATTCACGTCTTGATCTAATCCTCTTTTTCTTAAAGGGGAATATTTCAAAAGTTCTTAAGGACCCATCATTGGAGCTACATCTTGAAAAGGGCACGTCTTTCTCTCACACACCTCAAACAAGGTGGCCTGATGTTTCAAAAGCTGCTCAGAATTCAAACGCTTCCTTCGGGTGCCTAAGTGGAAGAGCATCTCTTTTGAAACTTTGGCCACTTGTGGAGGTGTTTAAATGGGAAGACTTGGTGCTAAGTAGGGCATGTAAAAAAGTTTTCCCTTGAAATATTTCCTTAGGGAAAATTGGGGTTTTGACTACTGAAATGTTATTTCACAAAGAGCAATACTTTCTGTGATAATAACAGGTTTTAATAAAAAGAAAAATGACCACTTGAAGAACAAAGAAGGTTCCTGTTATAAACTAAAATTTAAAGCGTTTTCAATTTAAAAGTTAGCATTTGCCCTTTGGAAGCTTCACTGAATTTTTGTTTTTTAACAGCATTTTCCTCAAAGAGGAGGCTGGGCAAGAACAATTCTTTCCAGATCTAACATAAAATTTTAAGGTGAAACAAGTGGCAAGATTCAAGCAAACAGAAGAAAAATGAACCCATCTTTAAAAACATCCCTGAGAACAGCTGAAGATCCACATTCATTCCATTCTGTCACTAAAAACTGGAAAGTTTTCAGACAGCTATCAGGAAGCAATGGGGTACGTGTGCAGAAGTCTGTAACTGAAGGTAGATTAAGAATTGGAGCATAAACTTCACTTACCTCTTGAGTAGACTTTGAGCTCCAAGGCCCTTAAAGGTTAACAATAAAATCTCAAATTGAATCCTCATTTTCAATATGAGACAATTTAAGTTATAAAACAATGAAGTGACATGAGCCTAGCGAGGCCAACGAGGACACTTAAACCAGGGTTGTCAGAATGCCCAGGCTTTATCACCCATGAAAGGATGTAACTCTCCATGACATTAAGGATGCAGGGTTTGATGGAGTGTCACAGTTAGTTGACACCAGAATCATCCGAAATCGTAGCCTCCCTGTCACATCCTGCCACTGCAGAATGGAAACTAATGATTGTGCTACTACACCATCACAGGCATGCTGGGGTGCTGGTAGCTGGTAAATTATTACACAGCAGTAAGGGTTGCCAACAGGAGTAGACTTCTAGGCTAATAGCTAAGGAGAAAAAAGGGAAACTATAAATGTGGGCTGTTTTACTCCAACAGAGTCAGCTGCTGCTCTGAGTGTCTGAGGGGACAAACGGTTTGGGGACAATATAAAGTCATGCTGGGCCACTGCATGAGTTGGAAATCTATACTTTCCTGTAGATGTTTTGTGAAGGAGACATTTAGATAAGAAAACATGAATATGCACTTTTGGTAATGGAAAATATTTTTGCAGAGACTGATAGATTCAAAACACCAAGGCTCATATTTTTAAACAAATATAAACACATAGAATAGAGGAGTGTCTTATTTCCAGAAAGAAATTTACAGGGAAAAAAAAAATGGGAAATGTTATTTACAGAATGTCATTCTGAATATTCACAGACTCCAGGAGTCTGTAAATAACAGAAATTTAAAACATCTTTTGGGCTCAGACGCAATAGGCATTAAAGTCTGATGGAAAATAATTTGATTCTAGATTGGTAGCTTTTTATCATTTTCTCCCAAGGAATGATATCAAAAATCGATGTATAGGAAATGCAGAGGACAGATGCACTCTATCCTCAGCTAAATGATCTTTCTGAACAGACTCGTGCCCAGGTTGCAGCTGAGCACAGAAATTGAAGCCTTATGGGTGCAAATCAATGGCATTTAAGCATAACAAGCTACCCAATTACACACACAAAGAAACTGGCTGATTTGGTATCACTGATCACAGCCTGGCTGAGGGTCCAGGTGACATCTTGCTGTGTTATGCAGTGTTCAAACAGACCTGTCCCTGGGAGGAGTGGGAAGTTATCCCTTCTCTGTACATGCCCTTTTTCCTGGGTTGTATTCCCTGTTTCAAGAAAAGTTGTCTTTTGTTTGGAGAGGAGCCTGTACACAACCCCGAGCTAGCAGGAAAGATTGGCTGAACGAGGTTGTTTAGCTTAAATAATAAGTGCTTGAGAGGGGACATGTAAGTAATTACAGAAGAAACAGCGGCAGGGAAGACAGAAACAATCTGTGCATAATGGAAAGGACATGACATAATGGGCTTAAATTACAGCGAAGGATTCCGGTTAGACATCAGGAAACTTTCATAACAATCAGGATAATAAAGCACTAAGGTAGACTGCCTGCTGAGGCTGTGGGATCTCCACTGTTGGAGGCCATCCAGAACAAGGCAGACAGACTTCTGAAAGGAAAGACAGGAGGATAATTGATCTTGCTGTAGGGCAGAGGGGTGCACCAGCAATAACCTTCCTAGAACCTGTGACTATCTTAAACTGTTGATATCCTTCATCCCCACCCTTCTTAAAATTTGTTTCTTTGACACACATCTCTGTTTTCTGCTTTCAAATCTATTTCTGATTTTATTTTAGAGGCTTGGCCTTATCCATCTTCATCTTAAAACACGTATTTAACTACTACCTCTATGCTGATGATTCACAGGTCTGTGCATCTTCCTACCTCAGACCCAGCTAATACTTTTCAAAATAAAAGCTCAGTCTTTTTTCCTGGCATATCATTGCAGATGTTTTGCTCACCACTAATCTCAGCACAGCTAAAAAAATTTCATTGTAATAAATTCCCTTTGCTCCCTCCTTTTCCTTTGATCACATTGAATAACACTGTCAGCCTGCTGGTAACTCAGGTCTAGAACCTGGAAATCATTTTACCTGAGACCTCACCTGGCTCCCTAATCTCAACTATATATGTGTTTTATGGAGGAGAGGTAATATTTGCCCTGCAAAATGACACAAAAATAGGGACTCTCATCATCTCCATTCCTTGAGAAATGCAACACTTTCTCATCTACCTGTTCTCAACAGCACCAGAAGCTTCATTGCTCTCTTGGCTGCTGCTTTGACCCCGTCAGAGCAGGGAACTGCAGCTCAACAGAGCAAGTGCCAGGCTTTGCAGGTAGCATACCGTACCCAAACACGTGTTCCTGTCTTGTTATACCACTAACAATTTGTTGTTCAGTGGTGAAAACATGCTGAATAATGAAAGATGCCTGGAGAAAGGAACACGGCGCGTCCGTGTACCTGCAGCGCGTTCTTTCTGTTTGTGTGCTCAGCCCTGAGCAGAGACGAGGGAGTGTCGGCCTTGCCTGGTGGATAAGCACCTGTTTCTCTGCCAAATGAAACTCTGTGGCTGCAGAAACAGTGCCTGCATTTGCTTTCCAGCAGGTAAATACACCCACTGAATTCCTGCCATGTGGCCCCACGGTGTGGCAAACACCTCTGGGAAGAGCCCATGGAAAGGGAGGGGGCAGGACCTCAGGGCTCAGGAGCCAAATCTCTGCTATATCAAACTGACCTTGATTTGAAATCAAAGGAGTGCTAAGGGAGTGTCCAGGCACATCCATGTAACTGATCAGAGATGCACTTTGACCACAGGATTTTAGGACAAAGATTGGGTTTGCTTTTTGTCTGTGTTTGTGCAGGTGCCCTGTGCAGCTCCATGACTAAGCTCCCTGGCAATCCAACAGAAAAATAAGTAAAAGCCGCTTTTCAGTGGAAAATAAACAGACAAAACCTTCCTACCTCCCTCCTGGAAATGTGCTGTGGTGTGGTGTATTCTGGGGAGATGCTGCTGTTCCTTTGGGCTTAGCTGTGATTGTGAGCTCTGGTCACACTCTGGGAAGAGCTGCTCTTGATGAAGAACCTTAAGACAGTTGTGTTTGGACCATGGATTGTTCCAACCAGCTGCTGATGGAGTGAGCTAAAGGAGGTGAAACCCCCACATAATCAGATCAGGGGAGTAATGAGGTTTGGGACTGGAAAACCAAGAGGGACAACAGGCAAACAAAGTGGGGCTGTGCCACAAGCCTCTGAAGTCTGTAAGTAACTTTGTTATGTCAGCAGCAAACGAGGGAATAGCTTTGCAAAAATTCAGATCCCAAATACCATTGTAATTAGCATTATTTCAAGATTAAAGAAACCACCACTTCCGTGTAACAAATTATATCCAATTTAAAAGCAAAAATAATGTATTTTTTGTTCATAAAAAATGCTCAAGCGGAAGCATTCTCACATTAATTATTTCAGTCTATTCAGAAAGCATATCCCTGCTTGCTTTTTATTATGCCTTCCAGCTCCTTCTTTGAAAAATATGTTAAGAAGCTGCAAGCTATTTTCCAAAAAAAATGAAAAATAAATAATCTTTGAAGCAATTAGAGCTGAACGACAGAATGTATAAATATTTTTTTTACTTATTCTCCCCCTAGATTCAAGTCCTCCATTTTCTGCCACCTCCCATCTTGGCAGCTGCAATTCAAGCATCTTTTCTTGAACTTTGAAGGCAGGCAAGTGTTTCTCTTTCTTCCCCCAGAGTTGAATCAAATCGTATTCTGTAGATTTGACTGGCAAGAGCTTTTATAAGTGAGCTGAGGGCTACTCCTGGAGGCTAAATGCATTATTTCTATAATGCATTTGTCTTCACACTCCTAGGAGCCTAAATACTTCTGAACCTTCCCCTACAAAAGTAATAATTAGTGCACACGTTACAAAAAACTTTGCTTACATGAGAAAAATCGCGAAATTGAATAATGGGAACTACAGTTGGTAGTGTGGAATTATCTGGAATGTATTTTATGGTAAGAACAAAGAGCACTTTGAATGTCATGTAAATATCATTACAGAGCTGCTTTTTATTTTAATGAAGGCTTTGCCATGGTTCAGTGTTGGGCACAACCACTCAGCATCAGCCCAACTTTGCCAGCCTGTGCTGCACTGAGGCTGCGGCTCCTTGTCGCTCTCAAAAGCACCTTCAGCCCCAGAAAGCTGAATTTAAAATGTAATTAAGGAGCATTTGTCTAGTTGCATTGCCACAATTGAATCAATATGTAGCCCAATTAAACAAGAACAGTGAACTGTACAGCACTATCAGCTACATTAATAAAAGGTACCTGTTTTCAATTCCCTGTAATATACTTTCGCCTTTCCTTTCTTTGATTTTTGCCATAGGAACAGGAGAATGCGTCTAAACAGTTTCCTATTTCTCTGGCACTAGCTGGAAGTAGTCATGAGTTGCAGGGAGATAATATATTAATATGAAACTAGCCAGGAGATAAAAAGAGCTTACACGGCACTTTTCATAGGTAAGATGATTAAAAGTGTTATATATGATAGTAGGGCGTGGGGCCACATCCTCATTTGTTTGGTTTCCCAAGAGGTGGATGGGAGGGTGTGCTCCAGGGATCTTTCCTGGAGATGGTATGGAGAATATCCTCTGTGGGGCAAGAGAGTTCGGGATCAGTGGAGGATTTTTCTTATCTAGGAAAAATATGAGCTTGTTCTTAGTGCAAAGACATCCCAGGCACTGAAAGCAATGCCTGCCCACGGGCAGTGGGAGCAGAATAGGGTGACCACGTGCAGAAGGGTGAGACTGATCCTAAGATAATCCTACTGTGCAGCATTTGCTGATGCTGGGAGCAGTTGCCCACCATGGGCGACGAGTGTGAGCTGGTGCTGTAGCACACAATCTTTTAATGGGCTTCTTGCAAACCAAAAACGTTCAGGGATCATCAGTGAGAACTGGAAATGCCAGGCAGTAAAAAACAGGTAAGGACAAAGGGGAGCACAATATGCAGCTACTGAGACCTCCTGTGTAACCCAGGTCTGAAAATCCCAGAAACAGACAACATTTTTAGGTTAGTCTCAGTTTTAAAATCACAGTTTAAAAATTTCCAGCAACTGAGGATCCTCTGAAACCTGATCTGAGGCTGGCAAGTGGTCAGGGAACCTTCTTTAAGTGCATTATCCAATTTCTACAGACTGTGATAAAGTTGCTCCGTGATCCCGTCAGAGTTAGGCTAAACGAGCTTTTCCATGAGACAGCATCTTTTTCAATTTCTTTAATGTTTCCTATGACTTTCTACAATAATTGCCTAATTTTTCAATGTACTTTTCAAAGTGAGGGTCCAGAACTCCTCAGTATCCTCACAGAGGCAACAGCAGGCTGAAATACAGAAGTGCACCTGCTAAATGTACTCCTGTCTGAGCATCTTAGAGTGGATTTGTTCTTCAGTTCACAGCTTAATATTTGAATATAATGTTGAAGGGATCATACCCATGCCTTCTGCAAAACTAGAGATCCCCATTTAGAGACTGTGGCCTTCACGTTTTAATAGCTAGGTGTGTAAATTCATAAAAGACACACCTCTAACTCACAGCTTTACCTTCAGATGTTTTACGGTCAGTCTTGTCCATTTTCAGTAACCTCTTTCTCAATTTTGTCTACCATCCTTCCAAACATTGTTTCACTTCTGAGCTTTGCAGAAATAATTGCTTTCCTCCCAGTGTGTACTAATGACACATGGTACAAGGCCAAGAACTATACCCTGAAAGATTGCACAAATTGTTGCTGTGTTTCTTGTAGTTTAATAATTAAAATGTCTTGGAGTAATAAAAGGAAAGCTAATGACATTAAAAGTCTACTGCAATGTCCCATTTATGCTGCAGTATGAGGTGTAGTCTGAAAACTGCTAGATGAGGTGCCATGTGCTCCAGGATGAGCTTAGGACAGTTCATTCCCTTTGTTTTCCTAAGTTTGTTTGTATCCTGTGATTCTGTGTCTAGCCCCAGGGTTTTCATGCTGTACCTTTGACTAGTGTTTACTTGACTGAGAGCTGAATGTCCTCCCTTTCTTCTCTGGTGTCTTTCTTAATAATGCATTAAGGTTGCTAAATTTTTTTCTGACCTTATCCAAGGCCAGTTGGCATTGTGTCTCCTTTCAGCAAAAAGGACATTTTTTTGTTTGATTGTTTATTTTTTTAATCTTTTGTGTCTAAGAAATAGCAGCGGTGTACTCTTCTTAGCCTTTTTTTGACAGCTCTTTGGAAATCATAACTGCTGAGAGCATTTCTTACTTGACAGGGAGAGGTATCATCAAGATTTTTATCTGCAAGTACTCTGTTATGTATTGAAATGTAAAGAAACTTGCTCAAGCATGGTCTGTGACAAGCAGGGAGGGACAAGGAATCTCAAAATCAACTGCCAATCCCTTCCTGTCATGGAAGTTCCTGGGCGAAGAAACAGGTGTTTTAGCTGTAAGGAAAGATATTTTCTTTGGGGATCAACAATGTAAGAACAACACATATTTGCTCTTCTGGCTGTAGAGCCTAACTAGCTGTTTGTTATATTATTTACTAGGTTTTTGTAATCCAACCTCTTTGTTCACATGGGTTTTCTACAGAGTGCAGAGACAAATCCGCTCCCCAAAGATGCATTAAAGAGCGTCGGCTGAAATGTTGAGTAACGATAAATTCCCTTGAATTCCTTGTGCGCATTCTAATCCACCATGATGAAACTTTCATGTTTTGTCAGCTATTGTAATTTTGCTTTCAGAAATGCAATACAAATTCTTCCTGGCTAAGTGACTTGCACATATAGCAATGTCTTTCAGAAGAGGATCGCTATTGTCGTGTTATAAATGGCGTCTGTTTCAGTAGCACTCAAACATACAGGCTCTTGCTGATGTAAATTTGAAACCCAATTGGTTTTACTCAGCTGAAGCCAAGCTTACTTCTTTTCATTTCTTTCAGGAATTACCTTGTGTTTTATTGCCTGCAGGGAGAGACCCTAAAATGAAGCAAAGTTAAGGATGTAAAGTTGAAAACAAAGATAAAGGTCCTGGTTCTATGAACTTGGATTATGGCAAACTCCTGATTTGGTGCCTCTTGTCAGTAAAGATCTTTCCATATCATGTTTCAGTTTTATTTGTTTTGGAGCTATAGGATTTGTGTAAAAAAATCATCAATATGAAACATTTTGAGGAGAAGAAAAGCCATAGAAGGAAACAACCAGATAGAACATACCAAATTTTCTTTTCTCTCTGCCTTGCTCTCTTCAAATCTTTAGCAAGATACTGCTAAAGATGCTGGAGAATTTCCAGCAAAAGGTCAAATGGTTTCATAATAACACAAAAACAATCTCCATCTCAGCTACAGGAGTCGCTCTGCTATAACAAAATCCAGTAGGATGTGTAAATGCAATATATTGCATATCATATGTTCAATAACAACAGAAAAGCCAGCCTGGCTAAAAATAATTATGAAGCTCAGCAGCTGTAATTAAAATAATTTGATGGGAGATAGGAAACGTTTATGCATCTTGGCAGAAAAAGACATTTTGAGGATTTTGATTGATGTCTTTTATGTTTGTTCGATGTATTGTACAATAGCAGATACGGGCACTGCACCAGGATGTTAACTAGGCAGAATGCTGCGTGTCTTACTAGGGCAGATAAGGGGTCAAACCGAGAAAAAAAGAATTTCTTGGTGACTTCCATTTTCCTTCAAGTAGCCTTCAATTTTCCAAAAGTCTCGAGGTAAGATGATACAAGTTTTTCATGGGTGAGCCCTTATAGGCTCAAAAAATTATCTGAATTAATTTGTGTGAGGTTTATTTATATGAGTTGCTGTTCACCACAGTGATTAAATGTAAGGGTAGTTCATTGAGAAGAACAAAAAATAGTATCTGAAGTCATATTATAGAGAAATATTAATTCCTGCAATGAGTTTTCCAGCACTTCACCTAAGGCTTGGAAAACATTGCAGCAAACTGATCTCACAAAGCCAGGCTGCTCCCAACAATTTCCTGTTGATAGTATAATTTTTTCTTCTGTTCAGATAAAGAATGGGCCAGGTTTTTATCAGGGAGCTGACTCCAGTGTTTCCAGTGAAGCTGAGTGGATGTTGTCTGCACTAGTGTAATCATACCTTAGAAAAACAAGGAGCTATCTTCACATCTCAATTTACATTATTGATGCAGTATGAAATAAGTCCCATAGTAGATGAGCACTCTGGGGATTCTCTTGTTTGTCTCAGCATGTTAAATGACTGCAAGGCATTGCACATCTGAGATAGAACTGCTTAAGTGCATAATTCTTCCTCGTGGCTTTGCTAGGAGCTAAACGAACCTTCTTAAACTAATAATAAAATAATCTAAGATATAAAAATATGTTTCTTTTGGACAAATCTGACATGTTACAATGACAGAGTGTTTATGACTCACAATCACCACCTCCGCCACCAGCACTGCTGTATTTAGAAGCAGCAGGCAGCAGAGTGAAACAGGCAGCCCTGAAGTTTCACATCAGGATAAAAGTAGCTAAATTCTTACTAAATGGGGATTAGATATTAA
Organism: Thryothorus ludovicianus; assembly: GCA_013397245.1. Classification (NCBI taxonomy): domain Eukaryota; kingdom Metazoa; phylum Chordata; class Aves; order Passeriformes; family Certhiidae; genus Thryothorus; species Thryothorus ludovicianus. Next base: position 956,437 of record VZTB01012354.1, on the reverse strand, counting down.
TGAAGAAAAAAAGATGGTGGATTTCCAGGACTATGGCTCAAGGGAACACTCTCCTATTTCACTGAGCCTTGTAGTTGTGTCTAAGTTCAGATTGCAGCTTAGATATAAACAGATGAAGACTTTGGGGATGAAATATAAACATTCCCAAGTTCTTACAGTTCTAAATTAGGTGCGGTTCCAAGAACATGGGTTTTGGTCCTAGTGCTGTTTACATTTGATTTTTATGTGTCAAGGAGTACTTATTCAAAGGTGGAAAAAGCTAAACCAGGAAGGCTTGTCTCGTTAAATCTGTACATTAGAGGTGCCTCACAGTGTGCAATGATTAATTGGGTCTTACAGGAGACATTTCTACTCCCCCAAAAGGAAAACTTTTAAAGAACACACTCTTCTGCATGCAGAAAGGATGAATAGGTTGTAGTCAGCTCTCAGTGTCCTGCAAGATTTCTAGAAAAATGTAGCATAGCAAATCTGTGTTGTTATTGCAGTAAGGTGAAGTAGAGGAAATGTCACTTATAAGCCTCAGAAAAGACCATCAAAACCACTATTTACAAGTTCTTTTTTATTCATAGCCATGTAAAGCCTTTAGCATCACTTTGGACTAGCCCTTGTAACCTTTTCCCTGTGCTCTCTCTTATTATAACTCCTAATTCTCTTGCCAAAATTCCTGAAGTCATGTGTTACCTATTGAGCTAAATTAATTTCCAGCCACAGAACCTTCTGGTAGCAACAATTGCTCAGCACCCCAGGCAAGCCACGAACCAGGGATCTGTCAGGAGGACCAGAGCCCTTCCAGCAGCCCTTGAGCACACTGACAGGGAGATGTGGATCTCCAAGGAGTCACTCCCTGAAGGTGAAGCTCGGGGGTTTTCAGGGGTCTGTCACACACACAGCCCCATCACAATCTGGCCAAACTCAGGAGAAGCAGGGAGGGTGAATTGACCCCTGTGGGATGCACAGATCCTGCTCCACCTGAGAACAACAAACGGTTCTGTGGCTTGGTGGATGCAGTCCTCAGGTCACCTCAGTTAAAAATCACATGTGATGAACAGAATAAATGTGCAAAATCACACGTCTGTCCAACGAATGTGGAGGCCTTTGTAAAGGAAGGAGAAGTTTTACAGTGGTGTGATGCCAGTTCAGGACTTAACCAGTGTGATGACCCAGTTTGACCCAAACTACTTTCCCAGGTTACCTGTAGCTTTGCTGGTTTGCCATAGTCAATCCTAAATACAAGGATTTTTCCCCCCTCGCTTTTTGCACATATTAAGCTTCTGTTTGTGTAAATAACCATCTTATATAATAGACTGTGAAATATTGTAGTATAAAGATGCATTTGACACTTTTTCTTGATTTTGTTCCTCACCCAAAATATAACCACTCAGACATGTTTTTGGAATGACGCACATTTTAGAGGAAAAAATATTTTAGAAATATGCTGAGCATGTTGGCATTATTTCTTTTTGGATCCCTCTGGTTATAAGCAAACTATCATTGTGAGCTCCATTGGGCAAAAGAAATATAACTACCACTGTGTAAAATATGTGTGTTTGAACTCTTGGTTAAATATTTTAATATTAGCTTAAGTCTTTTCCAGTTGCCATAATTTTAGATAAAGAAATTTGTGAACACTGGGATGAACGGTAAAACAGTCCAAATGTTTTCTTCCTATTTATCAGCTATGCACATTCTTACCACAGTTACTCAAATTTTTAAATCTTTCATGGCTATTGGTAAGATTCCAGGAGGTTTGCTAGCCTTGAAATGGAAAAAAATCCACAATGCCAAGAAAATGTAGCCCAATCTGCATTTGAAACAACTATAGTTAAATATTTAAAGGTTTTTCTGTACCTCTGCAGAGCATTTTGAAGCTTACCCTTAAATTTAGAAGTCCTAGATTGCCTTGCCTTGATCATTTCCTCTCTGTTGTCCTGCCCTTTGATCACCTTACCAGTAGACGAAAAATTTCCGTTTTATACCACCCTGCCCTTTTTAATCCAATTTTTTTTTAATTGGTAGTTCAGCACAATTCTATTTAAACAGTAATTTCTAGAGATTTTGGAAGAGGAGTGGGAAAATTTAACCTCAGCCAACCCTGTTACAGATTGTGCCCCATTTGCAGTCTTTAAGTTAGCCAGATGCATCTTGGAGCTGCTATTATGTCTTTACCTACAAACCTTCTTTAGAATTGAAACATGAAAATTCCTAGCTCAGAACATGGAATTTGAAAGCACATCTTCCATTGAAATCTTAATCTACATATCTGTAAGTGTATCAAGTACATTTATATCTTGATCTAGTACCTTCTAATCAGCTTTCAGACTGAAGACTTGTCTCACCTTTTTCAGGACATACCCAGGTTATTTGCTAAGCAGCACAACAAAGAAAGCAGTGACCCAGCTGATCCCAAAGAGCTCCAAGTACTTTTTTCTTCTCTTAAGCAGAAGGCAATGCTGCACAGCCACAGGAAACTGTACCTATTTGGGGGCTGGTTTTGCTCTGTGAGGGGCTGTCAATTAGTTCTTTACTGACAGTTTCTTGCTAAGATTGAGAACCCACATTTCAGTGGTGAATGCTGTGAACAGCTCCAGGTGAAGATGTCAGGAAGGATTTTCAGGGTACAAGAAGCTGTGCCCAGCTGGATCAGGCTGAGTTCTCTGCTCATGTGCTAGCATATCTAACAAGACCTCTTTGGAAACAAGTTTGCTCCAAGGGATGCTAATCTAGGGGTTGTCCCTTTCATCTAACCAGCCAGGCTTGTGTGAAGCTAGTGCAAATTTTCCAGTGGTGTATTTGTTTTTCTGACCGTCACACCCAGTGCTGTACCCCTTTTCCATGGTGCAGTGAGCCTCGTGCCAGGGCAGGATTAATGTCCAAACCAGATGTGTTAGCTCATTGAGAGTGGGGTAATTTGGTAGGGATGAGCCTCTCCTGCACCCCTCCACCTCTCCGAGCTCGCCTGCCTCTCTGCACATCATGATGTTTGGCACCTGGTACATGCTCACAGTTCTGATTGAAAGGAAACAGCCTACAACTTTAATTAGCTAATCAGACAGTGAAAAAAAAAATCTGTAAAAGGGGAATATTAACAAAGCCTCAATGGTTGGTAAATTATACACTTTCAGTGGATCTAGTGCGACTCTTCACTGTTTTGTAATAAACTCAGGTCTACATGGAGTGTATGGCCTCCATTCATTGAAATGCAAGGCTCTTCTCATCTCATTATAGGTGTGGGTTTTGTTTCAGTTTATCTTTTTAGTCTCGTGATGTTCGAGCAAACCAGATATCCTTCCAGAGCTATAACACTAAAATCCTGGAAGGGAGCACGCATGCAGAAGTAACAAGATAACAGCACTATCAGCAGCAGGGCAGGTAACGACAGGTTTAGAGACTGAAATTATTGAGCTCATTTAGTGTTCCCACTTTTGCAGCAGGAACAAGCTGTCCTGTTCTGAAAACCTCCTGAGTGTTAGTGATGCTTTTTTTCTGGCAGTTTGTAGTTCTGCTGACTGCGGAGTTTGTCACATGAGGAATGAGACTGTCATGGCTGAAGTCCACACATTCTCAAAAACAACCTAATCTGCTTAACATTTTGTCCTTCCTGGCCTAGAGATAGCCTCTGTTTCAGGCATTACTCACTACATTGTCCACTACAGGCTTCCTTGTTCTCTTTGATGAACACACAAGCATTGCCCACAGTCTGAGCTGGTGTCCAGAGGGTCAGTAAACTCTCACTTGACCCCCTTCCTTCCCAACCAGGGTTCAAAGGACAGAGTGACAGAGAGAACTCAATGAGACTCTATTTCATCAGGGAATTTCAAACCTTTGATTGTTAGTTAGCCCTGTACATTTAATATAGCACTTCCCTGCTCTCTCATTGTGGGTTTCAATGCAAAAGATGTTCTACCTGTTTCTGTGATCTGACTGATTCAGAGTTTGGCAAATTTCTTCCTCTTTGAAGCCACTGTTTTAAAGCAGAAATTAGATGTGCCATCCTGCAGACATCACTGCTAATTCTGTGCAACCTAAAAAATCTTTTAGGTGAGCAACATAGCTTTTGTAAAAAAGAAATTTGTAGCCTCAGAGGTTGGGATTACTTTCAAGCTCCAATACCAGACACAATTATGGCCCATTACATAACAAACATACTGGGAGAAAAGTTGAATATTTTAGCAAAATTAAAGTCCTCCCAATACCATGAATGTGATTTTCCTTTGTATGCATCCATTTTACACGAAAGAACTTCCAAATTCTCATTGTACCAGACCTTCTTTCTGCAAGGCATTAAGGAAGGAACCTTGGGAATGAAGGAGTTCTAGAAATTGTCTTCTCTGTGATAGTGGAGGTATCTGACCTGATCTTTTTCTTTCTGTCTTCCAATGAAGTGACAGGAGATGGCTGTGAGGGAAGGATGTAAGACAGAAAATTGTAGTTCAAGTGAAAGTTTTTCTCCAGGTGATTTTTTCAGCATGTCCCCACCCTCAGCTTCCGCAGGAGCAAAATGTTTGATTTTTTAAATTACTTTTAGCTTTGCACTTGGAATCGCTATGATGCTCATTGATGCTGCGAAAGACAGACCTAGATATATCTATTCTTTTATTAGAAGAACAAAATCAACATCATTCCCCATTTTGTAAGGTTTAGCAAAGTGTCTTCCCTAGGTAGTATACAAACACTTGATTTGGTGCTCTGAGATCAACTTCAGGGATTTATCTCAAATGCTGAATCCAACTCTTTACCCTCCAGTTTTCAGGATTTCCTAAACTCTTCACGAGCAACTGAACAGCAGGAGACTCCTGACAGAGTTTCAGCATGTTCTCTCAAAGTTGTCAGTGGTACCAGTACCTATTTGCTATGGCCTTAATCCAGTTTTAATTAAAATATTGATAGGTTGATCATGTAATGTGTGCTGGATTGTCTCTTAGTTCCTGAAGCAGTTTTGAAGAGTTAATGACAGGCACTTCAGAAAAACTGAGTCAAATCAATCAGAAGACAAATTTCAATCCAAAGTTAGTTTTGATAGGCGGAGTATTTATTTATAGGAGAGGAGCCTTAATCTCCTCAGCAATATTTGGATGGTGAAATAGCTGTGCCAAAATCCTCTCAACTGTCCCCCACCAAAAAGTCTGTAATGCAGCTCTGACACAAGGGCACTTTTCATTGCAACCACCATGATGAAGTATGGATGAAATCTTGACCATTCTGCCTAGCTCTCTGTTAATGGCAAATCCCTTGAACAGATCTTGCAGTGGGAGTGTTTCCTCAGCTTCAGCATCAAAATTACATGCAGGCCCTTGTGGGGGTCTGAAGAACCTTTACCTCATCACTATCTTTCTAGGAGCTGGGAGGAGAGAGGGAAGGAGGAAGACTCAGAAGCTTCCTGAAAAATTCTTCAAGTGCCTGTTGTCTTTGTTTCATGGCTGAACAAATGCAGGGCTGCCCTGAACAGGGAGGTGACAGAGTTTAATTTCACACCTGTTTTCAGTGGCTGTGTGATTCCCCAAGGGAGCACAGGGACTGCAGAAACCTGCAACCCCTGATGGAGATGCTCTGCTGCTGGGATGATGGACATCATGTAAGACAGGCTCCAGAGCACTGTAGCCTTGCCTTGCCCTAAAGCTTTTATGTGAGTTGTCACTGATAAAACCCCAATTAAAAACCCAAAAGAGCAATCCTGCTGCAAGAATGGGAAAGGGAGGACTCAGAGACCAGCTCTTGGACTCATAGCATGGCCAACAGTGCCTTCTTGCAGCTCTTTCCAATGGAGCCAAGGATGTGGCCCTGGGCAAAGGAGGTGGCAGCAGTCATGGTGCACCATGCCACGGTTTCTGCCATCTCTTGGAGACCAGCTCTGCTCCTGCCTGCAAAGCTGAGCCTTACACCCTGCCAGAGAAGAATTAGGCAGACGGTGTATGAAACCCCATGGAGATGAGGTCAAAAGTTTAACTTTCTACCCTCACTCCTTACCTAGTCACACAAAACTTCAGTTATTTCAGGAGTGAGAACTGAAGGTAGCTTTAAAGCTGTCTTCTGCTGATTTTGCTGCAGGGGTCCCCTTTGCTGTCAAGTTCAGTTAGCATTTGTTTAAACAAGAGATGTAGATACCTGATAAGTGGCAGCACCTGGCTTAAAGATGCATTATGGACAGCAGAGAGTAAACAGAATAGCTATAAGATTCCAGTGTGCAGAGGTCAAGACAACATCTGTTTTGCCTCGTGTACATATTCATACATAGTTTTCTGTTCTAGAAGTCATTCAAGCATCTAATAACTTCCTGCTCCAGGTGATGTTTCAGCAAATTGTTTTCCTGCTCCAGTTCAGTCAGGATTTTTCTAGCTTTGGCAAAATGGGTAAAATACCTACAGATTCCACATGCCACCCCAGCTTAATTGCAGTGTCACAAGTCTTGGGCTGGGAGCCAGCAACAAACAAGTTCAATCAGGCAAGGAGGGGATGGATGGGGATCCAGCAGTTCAAACAGGGGATACTGAACTGGTGCTGCTGTCAGATACTCAGAGCTGAGGGTCAGCTGGACACTCTTTCCACTGCTATGTTATATAGTAATTACGTAGCCTGATAGTTTTTAGCCTTAATGCCATGATTAGTCTGTGGTTATGGCTGCAGGCTGGAAAGCCGTCTTTTGCTTTCAAGACTACCAAACCAAGTGGTACATCAGACATGTAGCAGTGCCTCATCTATCCATTTTCACTCATTTAAACTGGGAGTTTTGGGTAAGGTCATGAGTTAGGCACAGAGACCTTGGATTCAGCCTCCTTTCAGGCCAAAGTGTTGCCATTTCATTCTAACAAGTGTCTAAGTCATTAGTGCTATTTAAACCAAGACCGTTTCATATTCTACAGATAATGACTTTACATTCTGTTCCTAAACGTTAATAATTGAACAAGTGTCTCTAATATCATATTTTAGTATTTGTGTTGCAGTAGAAGCTAAAAATCCACCAAGATCAGGGCTCCCTGTGCTGAATAAAGATGCGAAAAACAGATTGTAGATAAGAAACATACATTGTAAATAATTAACACCAGAGGAAAAAAAAAATTGCAATAATTTGATCCATCCTTCTGTCACACATTTTTTCTTATTCGTCTTCTGTATCATCTCAGACTCACACTCATCTTGTTCTGTTCTGCAATAGGGCTTTTCCATCTTACCCAGTTTTTAATTTATTTGTTTCAATGCTAAAAGGAAAATAAGTGCAGTGGAAAATACTGTGAGCAGGGCGCATTTTTGAGCATGTAGACTTCAGTAAACTCTTGAACAACGTTGCAGATACCAACTGACTTATATGAGACATAACTTTGTGTGAGCGGTGTTATCTTTCTTTTGGTTGCAGTATTTCCTTCTGCAGTACTGAAATACTTTAATCTTCCTCCAGTTTGGCAGTTGGTTTATGAAATGTTTATTCATTTTCTTTGCATTTGGGATGGAGCTGAAATTAGCACGTCCATTTTCTTGTTTAAACAAGAGAAACTTCAGTGTAAATAATATCTCGTCACACAAATGCGTTTTTGTCCTTTCACTGATGTCAGAACAAAATGAAGGATGATATTTGTGAGGAAAACAAAACCAACCCAAATCTCTTTTCTAAAGCCAACAGAGGGAGCACAAACCTTTGCATTTTTGTGAGACTTTTAAAAAATAGGAGGTTGGGTCTACCACATCTTACCTTTCCAGTGAGAACATGGCACATTTAAAAGCTGTGAAAATATTTTCAGTCTTAGAAACTTTTTCCATTGACTGGTAAAATTTACACAGATTTGGGATTTATCTAGCTGTCTTCAGTGTGTTCCTGCTGTACTTTATTATTCTTGTCGTTCAACCTCTTGACTTTCGATAGATTTTTTTCATCTACAGACGTAAAATGAACCTTCCTCTCTCCCTTCTCACCACCCTTTGGCCAACCCTACTACTGCTGTGGTGCTGCCCTGCAGCCCAAAAACCTCTACTCCCTCCTTCTGTGGAGTGGTTCACACCACTGTTGGGACTGTTTCTTCCACAGCTTGTTGTGCAATGTCTCTTGAAAATTCAGGTAAAAATATAATCTGATAAAAATGAAAAGCTTGAATACTCTGCAAAGAAAACATGAAGAGGGTCCATTTCCTCCTCTCTCTGCAGCAGTGTTTATCATTTCATCTTGTTTTTACTGATGAAAAAGCATCACCTATGTTCATAAAGGGATATCAGGGGTGTTTTGGGGTGGTTTCTTAGAGCTGCTGAAGGACAATAGGCCAGGTTCTCCAGTGATGTATTTTAGCATAACTCTAATTCAGTGGAGCTCACAAAAATGAGATGGTAAAATTGTTGTCACTTACATTTGAGCTTGGATGCCCTTCCTGAAGACATGCTCCAGTTGCAGCACAGCCTGTTCAGAAGGATGTAGGTGTGTGGATGTCTGTGATACCCTGACTGCAGGACAGACATGCAGCTGACAGTCATTCTCTGTGGTGCAGGAGGCCTCCCACCCCTTCTCACCTGGGATTTGAGTCAGGCAAACCTCCTCTTGCACCAGGGGATTGTGCAATGCATGGCTGTGTGGTTTACCATGAGACATTGCCTCTTTTTCCACAGTTGTGCAAGGTTCAGGCCTCTATCTATTCAGACATTTAAAACAAGTGACCAGATGCTGTAGGCTTACAAAAGCACTACACATAGCCAGCTGTGCCATATAAATCTTAGACTTCTTTTTTTTATCATCAAGCTGTGGTTTGTTTGTGGTGTCTCATTTTTCCATCAGCTAGACATTCCTGTCCGTGCTTCCCATTTATTTGTTGGGATCACATAAAAACGTAGCTTTATTTATGCGTATGCTCTAATCCAGAACATAAACTGCTGCAGCCGACTCATCATGTATTGTCTGAGGGAATGCACATCGTAAAGCGCATACGTCACACCAAGAGCTTTCTTATAACTCTGTGCAGTCCTTTTAACTGGATCTCTGCTTTGGCCATCTGTTCTTTAATATTATAATGAATATTTCACACTTATCGCTGCTTTTGTTTGAGGATCTCTCACTTTTTTTTTTTCCAAGGTGACTATTGTTATTGTCTCAGTGTTTCAGACAGTGTAACTGAGGCACAGACCAGTTGGGTGACTTGACAAGGTGATGTGTTTGGCAAGTGTGAGAATGAGACTCACCCCTCCAGCTTTCTGTTTCCTATTCCTCGTTGTTCCATGCAGTTGCAAGTATGGGTTGGGGTCAGCCTGCAGTAATAAGTCATATTGTTCAACTGGTTCTTTGACCTTGACCCAAATGTTATCGTTTGAGTTAAACAAATATTCTCTAGTTTGGCTACCAGCATGTCACGGTGTCTGGATACGCTACAGAAACCTTGGCAGATTTCAGCTCCTGAAAATGCTCTCCAAAAATTTTTGTTAAAATTCTCCAAGTTGTTTTAATCCAGTGCTGACATTTTCAAAGGGCTCAGGTTTAGCACTAAGCACAATTAGGTGATGTTTGGGGGTATTTTGGGGTAATTGCCTGCATGCCTGGACTGAAGCAGCTGTAGAACTGGGGTTATTCTGAGAGGAAATATTTTTGACTTCAAATCAAATGCTCCAGTTGTAGTCTTCTGATAGTTTGGTTGGTGTTTCCAGAGTAACCAAGGTGGCAGCATAGCTGGATGGTGTTTAGGTTTTTTGTTTAAATGCAACACTCTGTGCAGGTAGAGACATCTGTACAAAAGCAACCATGTATGTGGCAGTCACGAGCACTGAACTGGAAGAACATGGAATTTAATCAAAGTATATATAGGTTAGGCAAATTGCAAAACATTCCTGTACAATGGTTAGAAATGGGTTTTCAGAACATCAGTTCTGGCTTTGAAAGCCTCTTCTAAGATAGCTGATAAAATCAGGCAAGCTTCTGTAATCATCCCCTCAACAGATAGAAGTAATAATAATGGAATATCCCTGGTTACTCCTGCTTTCTCCTTTAGCTTCAAAGCTTTAAATAAAGACCAGATATAATGCAAATTCATCTCAAGTAAACAAAAGACTTGTGCCCCCATTCAACACCACTCTTAACTTGAGTGTCTAAAGACCATCCAAGCTTAATTAGCTCTAAATGGACTTGTGACAGTCCCCTGCTCTTCTCCCACCTTGGGTTGCCCATGACTGTGTGAACCTTGAGGTCAGGTTTGATGGGCCTTTGACCAGCCTAGTCTCAGGAAAGGTTTCCCTGCTCTGGAAGGTGGATATAATGAGATGACTTTCCAACCCAAAGCATTCTATCAACATTCTATCTTTCTATGATTTGCCTTTGGATACAGCCAGTGACCCGCTGATAAAACTGAAGTGATTTGGAGATAGGGATCAATAGCCCAAGGCTGCCCACCATGAATTCTGTGAATTAAGAGTGGTAGATGTTGGAAGTGGACATACCACAAACAGCTGAAATTTTTTCACACATTTATGAGCATTTGCAAGGCAGTTTTGTGGAATAAACAAATAAATAGCAGCATGGACACTTGAGCATGTCCAGAGGAAGGCAACAAGGCTTGTGAGGGACTTGGAACACAAGCCCTGTGAGGAACAACTGAGGGAGCTGGGGTTGTTTAGACTGGAGAAAAAGGGACACAAGAGTGACTTTATCACTGCAAGCAGCTCTCTGAAAAGTGGCTGTGGTCAGATGGGGGTTGGTCTCTTTCTCCAGGAAGCAATGACAGAACCAGAGGACACAGCCTTAAGCTGCAGCAGGGGAAATATATGCTGGATATTAGGAAAAGGTTTTTTATGGAAAGAGTGATAAAGTGCTGGAATGGTCTGCCCAGGGAAGTGGTGGAATCACCATCCCTAGAGTGTTTAAAAAAAGACTGGATGTGGCACTTGGTGCCAGGGTTTAGTTGAGGTGTGAGGGCTCGGCTGGACTCAATGATCTTGAAGGTCTCTTCCAGCTCAGTGGTTCTGTGTGTGTGTGATTCTATGGAGTGCTGTTTCTAGAGAAATTACCAATTGGAGAAGGACCAAAAGCTGCAGAGAGGTTGCTTTGTGATAAGATAACCACTTCAAGGCTGGTGAGTCCTCCCCTGCCAGAGTGCTGCCATTCAATTAATAAAGGTGCTCTGCTAGAGATTAACTGTCTTATCTGTACATCCATCCAGCAAAGAGATGGTCTTGGTAGTGCTCACCTGATGGGTGGCCCGAGATAAATGTGCTCTCTGTGTTATTTTAACAGTCCCTCTTCATGAGTCAGTGCCCTGGCATCTGCTCCCAAACTGTTCCCATCCTGTTCAGAAAACTGACCTGCATATAGATTGGTCTTAATGATCAAATGTTTAAAAATTCATTGCACAAGAACAGCTGAAAGCAGTTGATTGGTTTGAACTTTATTGTATGCACCTCGATTCCCAGATCTGCAGTAAAGGGGAAGGTCAGCTGGTAAACATTTGAGCATTTAAAAATAAAAAGGGATGGATTTCCCGCTACTCAGGCCTTTTATGTTCAACCTCAGTACAGACCTGGATGTACTGAGGTATTTCTCATGTGTATGATTTAAATCCACCTGGACACTGTGGGCCACATCTTCCCTCAGCTGGTGTAAATCAGCATAGTCCCTTTGAAGTTAATGAAGAAAAGCCAACTTTGCACCAGCTGAGGATCTGGCCCAGTGTTACTGTAACTTATTATTTCAAGAATCCACAGATATTCCTGAGAAATAGCAGAGTATTTAGAAAGACAAAGTTCCTGACCTGATTATTCTAAAAGCACAGTCTTTCAAGACATTAATTGCCCCAAATTCCCTCTGACAAGCAGAGCTAGAAATCTCAGTATGGGGTCAAACTTAAAGTTATATATAAGGGCTCAGAGGGAATAATATACCAAGAGAAATCAAAATGAATGCTAATATGTTCCCCTCTTCTTGATGGTCCTTCTATATTTTATTTTAGACATAATCTTCAAATATATTTTAATTTTTATTCTGATTATAATATTGAAAAATCAAAACCATTTTTATTCAGTGTCATCAAATGGTGGCAGAGTGCAAAAAGTAACAAGTGCTATCTTCTTTTCATCAAAGTACTTGCCATGTTTGAGAACTTAAGTAAGAGCAAACCAGCCATAAATCAGATTTCTAGGTAGATTGCATATAAAAATTTTGTATGGATACACGATCAAGGAGCCAATCCCAGGAACATTAGGAGGGCAAAAACAGTGATGGAAAGAGAATTTGCCTTTTGGGAACCCTTTTGTTTTTCCTTGATTTGCCTTCACCGTAGGTGGGAGATACCCAGCATTACCTGACCAGAGGAGGTGGCTGTGTGATAGCAAATTGCTCAGTGCTGCTGTGAATCAGTAAATAAATACAATGTGTTCTCTGAAGACATCTGCAGTTTGTCAGGATAATTGGTCCAGGAGCATTAGGTGATGCCCATTACTCCGTCTTTGATCCCGCTGCCCTGGTGTGCATTTTTCTCTTAAGTCATGGGAACAAGCCTTAATCACAGGCACGTCTTAGGACACTCCAGTCAAGGCACCACGTCCGTGGGGACAGAGGGATCTGCCCCAAAAGGGGTAATTCCCACAGTGCTCTCCTGCTTTGGCCGTGGGGAGCATGCACAGGTAGGGGAGTATATGAGAGGCTCCTGAGCATAAAACCTCCTCAGCCCCACATCAGCTCTTCCAGCAGGATTTCACCAACAGCAGGCACGGGACTTTCACTAACCCCACTCCCAAGCAGTGCTCAGGACCAAATTTTAAACTTTTTGTCTGCCAAGTCCAGGTCAGTTCTTGCCAGCTTGAGCTCCAGTATTTATTATTCCTGTCTTCCAACAAATACGTGAAATTCACTTTAGTTTAAATCATTCAAGCATGGCAACTCTAATAATGATGTTTTAATAGCGTCTACAGTGCTAAAGTTTGTTGAAATCTGATATCTGAGGCCAGCTAATATAAGCAGTATCATCCCCTTTTTAATAAAATTGTTACTCTAATAGGGAACTCAGTTGTACTTTACTGATAAAGACTAATGATTTTAAACATGACTTTTTCCTCCTGTATTTGTGATTTTCATTTCAACCAAGATTACTCTGTTGTTTCAGCACACCAGCAGTAATGTTCTGCCATCTAAGTACATTTTGTTCACCTCAGAGAATTTAGGTAACTAATTATCCAGAACTACTGAGGCGGTTACTGTTTGCTTCCTGTTCTATTGCATAGCAATATAAGTTTTCTGTAATGGAACAAAAATAATCCAAATTCTTTGCTCTGTATACCAAGAGCTCCCTTTTAAAATACTTGGTTCTGTTGCCTGCAAATTTTTTTATAATGAGGACTCTGGATCAGCTTAACAAGGTTAACATTGTTTTGGGGGTTGCAGATGTGGACTTTACATAGTTTTTAATGAAATCAAGCCCAAAAGAGGCTCAATAAACAAATGACAATGTTTGGAAAAGAGAGGAACTCATTTCCTTTGATAGGGTGCAGGGAATTTAACCAATCTGTGTTTATAATTACTGTCTGGTTTAGTTAGTGCGAAAGAATCTACTTGTTACCAATTTATAAATAAACAAACTAGACCTGCTTTTCCCCATTCTGCAGCAGTCTTCTTAGGATTTATTTTCTTTTTATTTGACTACAGAGCACTTACTGTACATTTAATACTCAAATTGTTTGGGGTTTTTTTTGTGGGGGTGTTTTTTTGGTCTCCTTTACATATTTACCACCACTTCTGAAATTCTGGACTGTTTGGCAAAATTTGCGCCTTGTCATTATATTTTCTATGAAATACTTTTACTCTATCAAAACTATCATTGTTAGTTAAAAATAGTCAGGGGGGTGGAGGGGTGGGAGGGGAGAAATCTGTTGTCCACATTTTGATCCTTGGTAATTTACCAAAGATATCATTTTTCTTGGCAGTCTTCTGTATAGGCTAAGTTGCTACTGCTTAGTTAATTGTAAACCAAAATCAAATTAACAGTCTTTGAAGGTTTTGGCTGCTACAAATGTGGAATTTTAAGCAAATTAAAAATCCAACATTTGGACTGCCTAAAATGACACAATTTGCTGTTGTGGAAATTAGAGTCTAAATTTTCAGTTATACAGAGTTGCAGACATTTTAATAGATCTAATTTTTGTATAGCTCTTTGAATCTGTATTCATGACTCATTATTCCTTTTTCTTTTTAATTCTTTCCATGAAATATGCAGATTTCATTTTAAAATCTTTCTATTTATTTAGAAACGAAGGTTCAGTTCAACTTTGCATCAGCCATAATTAGCATAAAGTTTTTTTTTCATTTATATGGAAGTAAGTAATTAATTGAAATTGCAATTCCTTGCTTTCTAACAGTAGTCACAAAGGTACAGCATTATTTAGCAAGTGATTGGTTTTGTTCCCTTGCATAACTCTATGTTTTTATGATTTTGTGAATTCTTTGGAGTCACCACCAGGTTTTTTTAACTAGGATGTGAGTTTACCTTTGTTTTGGAAATTGCATAAATCTATCAGGAAATTCTGAAAAATCAATAAACTAATTTTATCGCTGGAGATATGTAAAGCAGTAAGCACTTTCCAGATGTGGCTGGGGATAGAAGCAAAGAAAACTGCTCTGTTCTAGGAGAGGAAAAACTGTTGACATTTCTTTGAAGTATAATCTCTTTTGTTTATTTGGGTTTTAATAGCTTCCAGCAGTTAGCTGCATATTTTTAAACTGATGTTGCTTGCATACTTATTTTCTAAGGTTTGTGAGTGGCATTCATTGACTGCCATATGTTTAAAGGCTAACCTGGATGTTGATGAATGAATGAGATTGATGAGGAGAAGGGAGTTTTAACTAAAGATGGACTCAAGCTAAAATTCTCAATCCACACATTACCTGAAGTCTGAAGGTATTTGAAATTCAAGCAGCCAAGGCTGGATTTCACAAGGGTTTATTTCATTTCTGACTTCATTGCTGCTTATTCAGGATTCTGGCTGCTTAGCAAGAATTAAAATACCTAGGTAGAAAGTCTAACACTTTCAGTCCAATGTTATAAATTGTCATTTTCCTCCAAGCAGAAATTCTCCCTGTCAAAAAATTACCTGGAAAGTGGCCAATTGTGCAGTGCCATGGGACATTTATGCCACTGTACTTTCCTAAAGGTGTCTTATCAAACACATGTCCTTGGCCTTCCCTCCACCCTGGGCTAGGGAACATTTCCAATTGGAATCTGGATGCTGCTCATTGATTCATTCATGCCTTTAACTAGGATCTTAAAATAATGTTCTCACTTCCCTGTGCCCAAATTGCTAGAATATTATAGGAGAAGTACTCTGTTGATAGATCATTGGAGAGTAGGATTTGTGAATTAAACCTTTCTCTGACATCTTGTGCTTTGGTGGAGCATGAGACTTTTTTGGCTAATACATAAAATATTTTAGATATTTAACTCCACAGGTTTTGGTGTGAAATAGGTGTCTATGCATTTTCTGGAAAGCTGGACCTTACAGTCCAGCACCTACCTGGGTGAATGGGAAACTTTCTACTCTGGATGAGGCCCATTGTGTCCATCTGTAAAATGGGAGTAGAAATACTTATCTAAATCCATAATGAGATTTCAAACTATTGGTCTGGAAAATGCTACAGAAGTGTGAAACCCTAATGAAGAGGAGAGCAATTATTCCAAATGTATCAATTTGCAGTGTAAGAGTTTTTAAAGAAGTCATTATGATTTCTTAGTATAAATGTACCTATTCAGAAGAATGGCTTTACAAATCATTTATTACTGTAATAACAGCTATTTTGAGCTGAGATATCAGGGTGCAATCCAAAGCCCATTAAAGTCAGTGGAAAGATTCCTACAGATGCTAGTGCATTTTATGTCTGTCTTTAAGCACATGCTTAATATTAAAGTCAAGGAGACTTAAGCGTCTACCAGAAGTTAAGTATTGAAACAGTCTCTAGTCCTTTGTCTCATCCTGGGCAAAAATGCTTCTTGAATGAGGCTTGTGAAGGAAAACAAATCCACCACCCCAAAATTTTCACTTCTTGAGCGTGAAGCTCTGGTGCACAAGGTAAATACCCTGGGAGTACAAGCGTGGAGCTGGCATTGTACCTTGTAACTTATTGGTCCAGCAAATATGTGCAGCATATTAAATATTAAATGGGTTATTAAAAAATATTCACGTGATGAGCAAATTTAACACACAAATCATTAGAGCTGGTCTAAGTGGCTGAAAAGGGGTTGACATTGAAAAATGAAAACTATTTTGGAAAGTAAGTGGAAAGTTAAAAAAACCTCAAAACACAACTATATATGAGCTCTTGACATTTCCTAATGATTTATGTAACATACTGTATGAGAATACAATTTAATTTGACTTCAGATGCACTGTTGGCTGTTGCCAAACTCCAGCTAACAGTAAGCATTTGAGATTGAGAGCAGCTTTTTTTTCTATAAAAATAAATAAGATTAAAACAAACTTTTTACTCAACCTAATCAATATTTTTTTATTATTTAGAAGGATGTGATTGGCTATGAAATGTTTTGTGTGGAAAGATACTCTTTATATAATTTCCCTGCTGCATTTCAAGAAAGTTTGTAATTGTCCTATGTACTTCAAAAGTGCAAACACTAATTATGTCTGGTTTGATACATTTGAATGGTCTTGGAGTTCTACAAATTAATGGTCAGGAAACTTAGCAAATTAACTTTCATTTGATTTCTGTGTTGAAACTCGTCACTAAACAATGCTCCTTACATATTAGTAATAAAATTATTCCAAATGATGCTACTTGAACAGTTGCTCTAGCTACATATTAAGATTTGCTCTGTTTTTCATGTGTTTTCCATCAAGGAAGTCTGTGGTTACCTTCCTGATTCTGCTGGACTGGAAAAACATAGCTAATATGGTGTGATCTGGAGAAAGCTTTGATGCAGGGGCTTTACAAATAAACCTCCAGATGCCATATGGTTTACATTCATCTCTCAATTTATTTCCTATAAATGTCTA
Source organism: Thryothorus ludovicianus (assembly GCA_013397245.1). Taxonomy (NCBI): domain Eukaryota; kingdom Metazoa; phylum Chordata; class Aves; order Passeriformes; family Certhiidae; genus Thryothorus; species Thryothorus ludovicianus. The sequence continues at coordinate 939,493 of VZTB01012354.1, read as the reverse complement.
TTGAATATTCCATTGAACCAACACATGTGAAACTAGAGCTGGAAAAGAGAGAGAGGTATAGAATGCTTTGTGGCAGCATGTGATTATCATATTTCTTTTCCAATATTGCTACCAGCCTTAAACGCACGGTAAATTAGTCAAATGCCAAAGTTCTCAGAGTTAGGGTGGAAAATAAAGAAACAATATTTTAAACCTTACAAAAACAAACACTCCTCTCTCGCATGTTGTAATGTATCTCTCACACTAGAGCTGGTTCTCCTCTGCACTAAAGCTGACTTGTGTGTTTGGTTTCTGTCACTAGAAAATTAAAGTCCAGGGGAACTCTATGGGATAGAAAACGCTGTTAAAACTTTGCAAAGGAAAAGCAAATTAAGGATAGGAAGGTTCAGTGTATATTTGGGCTTGATTAACTAATTCTGTGTATCAGAGCTCCCCACCCTTCTTAGTTTCTCTTCTTTCTGCAGTCCAGCAGCAGAACTCAGACACGTCAGAGCAGCACATCTCAGTCAATGGGCCTTTCTTAGGGCTGCTTTTCCTCAAAAAGCTCCACTTCTCCAAATGCTCCCCATGGTAGAGGTTACATCCCCAAAAGGAACCCTCCATGTGCTATTTGGAGCTTCTCTCATCTCTGTGAGCCCCCATGCACAACTCCCCGGCCCCTGCTCCAGGCACTTGGCTATTGGAAGTTATGTCTGAAAATTAGGAGAAAGACCCCATTTGGGTACAGATGAGGAAAAAAGCCTCTGTTGAGATGGACTAATTTGTTTTACAGAGCTAAACTTTTCCATAACCCAGCTTTGACGAACTTACCAGCCCAGACTTTTAGTTTATGTTGATCAAAGGAACGTATTTCTGTGCAGCTTATAGAGGAGCTTCCCTCTCCCTCCAAGACAAGTTGGTTTGCATTTATCCATGCTTCTGTCTCAGACAGAATGCAAATTTCTCACCTACCTAGACTGTCTACATAAGGCTGAAAGCCCACTTAAGGCCTGCTTATGCCTTACCAAACTTATTAGCTCAAATACCATAGGCAGGAAATTTTTCCCCTTAACTCATTTCAACCAAGATTTTATGTGGAAGAATCAATACTGCATCTAGTCTCTGCTGGTTCTCTATATGTAATTTTATTTTTGCCAAGAAACCTTGAATAAGTGAATCTTCAGATCTCTGACCAACATATTAAAAAATTACTGTTATTCATCTGTCTTTATGATACCAGATTGAAAAGCTCCAGTCAGCAGCAGAAAGTCCTATTCATTGCAGCTAAAAAACAGGCTTCATTATAATGTGAGTTCCATAAATAGCAAAAACAGTTAGGAAAGCAACCAAATCCACAGATGAAAAATAAGGTAACTAAATTTTTTACTCCATGCATCATCCTCTTATGTTCCACTGGGACTAGGGCTGGGAAATCCTATATTTAACATACTAAACTTTGATGTTTTCTACAGGGATACTACTCAGGTATGTTTGATCAAAGAGATGAGTGGAAAAAAATCTCTTTGCTTATCCTCAACCATAAAAGATGTTAGAGACACTTTTCATGTATTTTCCATGCTGTTGTTATTATTATTATTAATATTATTGTTGTTGTTGCAAGGCAGAAACTTCCAGATGCTGCTGGGCAGAAATCTTCAGGGTTTCCTTTAGAGAAATAGGATATTGGATTATTAAAATCAAAGAGGCCAGAAAATTAGACTCCTACACAGTCACAATGGCCACGCACAGGTTCTGACAGGAGCATTGAATTGCTAAGAAATTTGTCAAAACAACTTGCATGTAAGAGCAAAACAAACTGCTGGCAAGCAAAGTATATTATATACTAGTGTGGAAATATCAGTCCCTATCTATTTAACTCCAAGAGTAACAAAACAGGACTTTTTACTGTTCCCATGTACAGTAAATGTAATAATTTTCATTTTTTGTGAAGTGTTATCGTTTCAACTAAATTTCCTCAATGACTCACCAGTTTCTTTTCTTGGCAGTTTGTTACTACACTGTCCTCTTGGATGAAAAAAAAAAAAAAGAAAGCTTTCAGTATAGGATAGAATGGAGATTTTTCAATGTAATAAGTAAGAAATAACAATTTTTTCACTTATCTTTAGATGTCCCATAAGTTTTTGGAGGAATGAAGGGGCAGTGAGCCCTCCTCATCCCATCTGCCAGCTTCCCTGTTCCCTCCCCTCAAGATCTCATCTTGGACAGGCTTTCCTTTTATTTTTTCCTTTAGTTGTTAAAGTACTGAATAGCTCCCAAATACACCAGCAGCATGACATGCTCTATTTTCAAAATACTCTCTTACTAATTTCCAAGGGACTTCTAGAAAAAACACATCAAAATCCAAGGATCCAAACCAAACTCTTCTCTTCCTTTGGCTTCCTATCTCCCAGCCTCATGATCCCACACATAACATGTTTAATTCAACTCCAAAAGTCCCTTGCCTGTTCCCTTCCTTTCCAGCTCCAAATGTCTGTGTAGCAAACCTATTTAAAAATGCTGTTCCTGTTTGTTCTCACCCCCATTTCCTTCCTAAAACAAATTCCTGCCCAGTTCCCATGCACTGAGCAGTTTGGAATGGGAAACCATCCCAAAAGTTTGGATGGAGCCATAGATGTTGTGCTGGTGTCCTCAGGTGGATGTGTCTCCTACACCCAGATGAGTGAGCAGGATAAGTCATGATGCCATGGCTTTGCTAGCTTCACCCCAATGGAGTTGCCTTGCATTGACAAGGAGGTTGTGCCCAGTTCTGGTGTGTCTCACAAAATCCAATTCAGGCCTGAAGGCATAACCAAGCAAAGTGGGTAAGAGCTTACAAATTAAGCTTACAGTTTCCACAAAAAGCCCATGTTTGTGCCCAAAGCAGTGCTGCTCGGGTTCTTTTTCCACATGCAGTGTTGGGCAGGATGCATCCAGGAGACAGCACTGAAGTGATGTGATAGAAAGGCTGTGCATGTGAACAACAATCACACAGACAATGCTGCTAAAAACAAGGCTTTCTTATCAAACTAAGCTTAAACAAGTTTGACTAGTGCAGAGCCCCGAGGTCATGCTGGCCTTCAGCGTGGGTGATCTTTACCTCTCCCACGACCAGCACTGCTGCTCTTCTTGGCCAGGAGTCTCTCTCCATCACTGTGAAGTTTCCAGGGCAGAAGTGCTCTGGCATTTCCTGAGCTGTCGTTGGTTTCAGCAGCGCTGCAGCTGTTGCGTAAGTTTGTACCTCTTGTTTTGTACCTCCTAGGGCTCAATCGTGTCTGGTCCTTAGAAATAATTACATGGGTTATAAATGCTTTCTTACATTCTTCCACGATGCTCAGCCAAGTCCTCATACTCAGCTGGTATAATAAAGCCATTCTAGGTATTTTCTCATACAAGGTTTTCAGACACATTCTTCTATGATGGCACTGCTGCTGTCTTTGTCCTAGATGGAGCCTGCCAAAGATCTCTTCCCAGAATGATCTTATTCACCAGAAACAGCACGGAACAAACTCTCCAGCCTGCTAGGAACTGGGCACTCATATGGAGAGTTTCCTGTCAGTGTCAAGGAAAAGTATCCCAGAGTCATTCCCTGCAGTACCCGTTAGACACACGGCTACGGGAAGAGCCTCTTTGGTTGCTTCAGCCCTCAGGAATGGAAAGGGTGAGCACAGAAATGTCTTCTGCCTCTCAGTGCCATGGAGAAAGGTGGCATTGTGCCCAAGGCAGAGAACTGGGGAGAGAAAAGAGCAGTCTCTCTCTTGACACTAGGCAGATGGGGTGGAAGAAACTGAACTTTTATGCTAAGCTTGCAAAACACAGAATTCAGCCAGGATTTACACTCTTACCTGCCTCTTCCATCACTTAGCCTTACACTTTACTCTCTAAGATCCCAAGTAGCTGTTGCTTAAGAGTAGAAGCACTGAAATTCAGACTACATTAAGCCTCTCAATGTTTAGCATATCCTGAAGCTGCCAGATTTCACAGTTTGTCAGTCCAGGGTCCACCTTCTGCAGATACTGATTTCCACAAGTCACAGTTCTTCTGCTCATCTGGCCTCTGGAGCCAGCCATGAAATCTCAGAGAATGGCAGATGGAAACAGGTTTTTACCTGGGAGAAGATAGTCATAGCCATGACCACCAAAACTCTTGCTTTTAGCCTTAATTCATTACACAGCTAGTGCTGTAGCTCCTTCAGGGCTTCTGGGATTAGAGAGGGCTTTTTTAATCTTGTGAAGCTCAAGCTGGAGTTAATTGACTATCACAACCTGGTTTTCTGTCTACTATGCTGTTCAAATCTTCATTGCCTTTCATGATTCCAAGTTTTAACAAATAACTAGTCTATGAAAAATTGGTCACTGCAGGAGAAGGGAGGAAGCCTGTACATTTTAAATCAATATTTATGCTGAAAGGAGGGACATGCTCTGAGAGCACTGTGAGTTCATCTGTACAGGATGATTCATGCTCAGGACATGGTTCTAGCCACTAGCTAACAGGGAAAATACCAGAATTTTAATATATCTAGTACCCATTTTGGGGGAGGAAGATAGGGAGTGGAAAGAATTAATTGTTTTCTCCCATCCTGAAAGAAAGGGCCGGTTTCCCTTCAAGGCTGTGGTTCCTCAGTAGAGCTCACTTTGTAGCCCAAATTGAATTGTCTGTCTTCCTAAAAATGATGGGATCTAGATGCCAGTTCCTATCAGCTGCCTAATTCTTGGCAGCCCTTAAGCTCCATCCTGATGGATTTAAGAGGAAACACAAATGCAGCCTCAGTTTTGTAGGTTCTGCTCTGTGGCAGAGCACCTATGTCTGTGCAACAGTAGGCACCTAAATACCCTTTGTAGGGAGATTTGGGTCTGTGCCAGTAGATTCTGCTAAGAAAGCTGACAAAACTCTTCAGAGGCACAGCTCTTCCTCTTGCAGGCATTTCCAATGGCCAGCAAAGGAAAGAGGCAGAGCCAGAGTTTCACTTGGTGCTCATATCAGGTCAAACTGGGCCACTGTGATGGACTCAGCCCTGAGGGATTTGTAAAAGTGCTAAGTTCTCTGTATTTGCATTTTCATTTCCGTACTAATTGAAGAGAAGGGATAATACTTGGTCAGCAGAAACAGGAGTTGTCCCCCTGAACACACAGCCAGACAGATCTGATGAGGAGGACACAATATATTTATACAGACCTTTTTCAAAGTGGAACCACACTTTAAATATTGATTTTCACTGGCATGCAAAATGCTGATATCTACAGTCAATTATGTCACAGCTCTATTATTTTATTTTTTAAATAGATTTTCTACATGACAGAGTAGATCCTTAGTTCTCAGCCAAAAGAACCATCTCAGTAACATGCAATGAACTGTGGTTTTGACTGAAATCCAGTTGGAGCATAAATTTCAAATCCAATTAATTGTAAGCAATATCTTTAAGGCATTTGAAGAACTGTATATTGCTTAAAATTTTCTAGTCTGTAATACATATACGTTATATACAATAGTGCATATTTATATATACACGTGGGAGCCATAGATTTATGTATATATACACCAGTTACAGTACTATATACAAAATTTTTGAACTTGAATGAAAACTTTTGTGAGTTTTAGGAAAGTGTATTAGACTGTGCCCGCTCACATGATAAACTCATGATATGGCAGTTATATAGCTCAAGTGTTCTGTACTGCCAGTATTCATCTAATATTTTATAATAACTAGCATAAAACATCCTGTTATAGGGTTGGATTCAAATGCTCAAACGAGGGTAAGTCTGGGCTACCCATGCCCATACACTTTGGCCCTTGAACTGCTGGTAGTTGCAGTTTTAAATTCCACAGTATCAAAGACAAGACCTGCTGTCACAACAAATTAGCTGGTTTTTCTTGCATTAAACTAACCCCACACTCCTGTTGTCCTGTGAGGCAGGCACTGCACATGAAGATTAGTCCAGAAATTCTTGCCTCTGATACAGTCAGGCACAGGGACTCCATTGCTATGGGACTGGATCAACCAAAGTCTCACAGCCATCCAAAATGCTCCTAAACCCTCAGATTTAGGGTAGCATTGTGGCCACCACTGAGGCTGGCAATGACAGCATTGCCTGGCTGTGCCTTTAATTTCCTACCCATCAGTCTGGATTTCCAGTGCAATTTAGTTGCCTTTGTACCAAGATAAGCAATTCATTTTATCTTTGCAAGAACAGTTGTCTTGGACTTCCCTAGTAGTCATCCCAAGGGTGATGACACATTCATATGACATCTGAAACAATGCATGCAAGATTACCTGACCACAATTTATCGGGGAAGTGGATGAAAAATGCTTTCATTTAACTGATTAACATTTAATTAACATTGTTAATTAACATTGATTTTAACTTTTTCAGCTGAAGTGTAACACTTAACATTGACCTTAACTTTTAAAATCAAAGCTAGGTGCTAGGAAAGCTTGGAGAAAACCATGATTGATATTATGCATTATAATCTAGCTGTATGAGATCTGTGTTGAAGTTATGGAGTAATGTGCATTGTACCATATAAAAGTCTAATGATAGTTAATGTTAGTTAATTAAGATGAACACTGAATGGTATTACCCTGTCTCATATGGGTATTAACATCGTATTAGAGTCTAACAAAATATTATTTTAGTTAAAACCACATATACTGACTCAGTCTAGATTCTCTCTGAAATGAATTCTGAATCCGATTAAACTGCCTCTTTCAAAACCTTATGATGCTCCTGGATCTCAACACAGCCAATAGGAAAATAGAGATATAGTCTAATACAACAAATGGATCTTCTTTATTGAGTAAAAATAAAGAGAAAACTTTATACTTATGTTCAGGAATTCTAGGACCACAAAGCAGAGATCACCACTTTATTGCAGAAAAATGCATTAGATTATTCTGCTCATAAGCTTAGCATGCTCCATTTTCAACTGATAAGGTTTTTCTTCTGCCTTTTCACATCTTCCCATCCTGAATTCCTCCTAATGAGCCTTTAATCCAGAGCGACATTTCTACTGAGGTGTATTAAAGACAGGATCAGCACTGCTCCAGATCCCAGCACTGCTGCAGATCCCAGCACTGCTCCAGATCCCAGCCCTGCTCCAGATCCCAGCCCTGCTGCAGATCCCAGCACTGCTGCAGATCCCAGCCCTGCTGCAGATCCCAGC